>CM053036.1:120361452-120683952 GCA_028564925.1 Lithobates sylvaticus | reverse complement strand
ATGTGGAAAATGTCAAGGGGTATAAATACTTTTTCAAGGCACTGTAACTGGAAATCTGGACTGCTTGGCTGTGTGTTGGGCAGACGCCAGCTTCCCAGAGTGCTGCTGGCAGAAAGTATTTCCACCTCTTGCTGCAGTAAATAAAGAATGCCTATATGTATAACTATCATCAGCCTGACTGCATCACAATGTGAAAGCTGCAATATTCAACTGGGCTTTAAATGTTTGAAAAGGTTAACCACTTCCCGACCGCCCCCTGTATATTTACGTCGGCAGAATGGCACGTACAGGCAGAATCACGTACCTGTACGTGACATTCTTCCGGCGGTTGGGGGGTCCGATCGGACCCCCCTCCGCCGGCGGGGACGGTCGGGATCGCTTCAGGAGCGATCCGGGACGAGGGGACGGCCAGTGGTTTCTGGCCACCCCCTCGCGATCGCTCCTGGCCAATGAGAAACTTCCCCTTCCTGTCTATTGTATAGACAGGAAGGCGGAAGTGATGTCACGCTCGGTGCGCCGGTCTATGTGACCGGAGACGCCGAGCGGCGAACATGTACAGGTTAGTGCACAACACTACACTGACACCAGTACAGTTAGGCACATATTCCACCCCCCTGTCACCCCCTGATCACCCCCCAGATCACCCCCTCCCCCCCCAGTCACAGTGTCACTAATTGCAGTGATCATTTATTTACTGATCACTGCATTTAGTGTCAGTGTGACTGTAATAACTGTCAGGGCAGTTAGTTTTAGGTCCAAGGTAGCCCCCTACCCCCCCTAATAAAGGTTTAACCCCTTGATTGCCCCCCAGGTAACCCTTTCACCCCCTTTTGCCAGTGTCACTAAGCGATCGTTTTTCTGATCGCTGTATTAGTGTCACTGCTGTCGCTAGGTAACCATTTTTTTTTTTAGGTAACCGCCATGTTTATATAGGTTCATAAATAGGTTTATAGGTCAGGTACCCCCATATTACAACCTAAATAAAGGTTTTAACCCCCTGATTGCCCCTAGAGTTAACCCTTTCACCAGTGATCACTGTATAACTGTCACTGGTGACGCTGGTTAGCCAGTTAGTTATTTCGTTATTTAGGTTCCCCGTCAGGTTTTTATATAGCGTCAGGTACCCCCATATATTACCTAATAAAGGTTTTAACCCCCTGATTGCCCCTAGTTAACCCTTTCACCCCCTTTTGCCAGTGTCACTAAGCGATCGTTTTTCTGATCGCTGCATTAGTGTCGCTAGGTAACCATTTTTTTTTTTTAGGTAACCGCCATGTTTATATAGGTTCATAAATAGGTTTATAGGTCAGGTACCCCCATATTACAACCTAAATAAAGGTTTTAACCCCCTGATTGCCCCTAGAGTTAACCCTTTCACCAGTGATCACTGTATAACTGTCACTGGTGACGCTGGTTAGCCAGTTAGTTATTTCGTTATTTAGGTTCCCCGTCAGGTTTTTATATAGCGTCAGGTACCCCCATATATTACCTAATAAAGGTTTAACCCCCCTGATTGCCCCTAGTTAACCCTTTCACCCCCTTTTGCCAGTGTCACTAAGCGATCGTTTTTCTGATCGCTGCATTAGTGTCGCTAGGTAACCAGTTTTTTTTTGTATTACTGTTACGGGTGACGCTGGTTAGTTAGCTTGTTTTTTATACTGTCAGGGCACCCGCCATTTATTACCCAATAACGGTTTAACCCCCTGATCGCCCGGGGGTGATATCAATTAGGTTTTAGGGTCAAATAAGGTCTGCGTCGCCCCAGGTTAGTGCCAGTACCGCAAACACCCACGCGCAAAGCATACACCTCCCTTAGTGGCACAGTATCTGAACAGATCGATATCTGATCTGATCAGATCTATACTAGCGTCCCAGCAGTTTAGGGTTCCAAAAAAAACCGCATTGTTAGCGGGATCAGCCCAGATACCTGCTAGCACCTGCGTTTTCCCCCTCCGCCCAGCCCAGCCCACCCAAGTGCAGTATCGATCGATCACTGTCACTTACAAAACACTAAGCACACATAACTGCAGCGTTCGCAGAGTCAGGCCTGATCCCTGCGATCGCTAACAGTTTTTTTGTGGTAGCGTTTTGATTCAGTCGCTTCAGTCAGGAGCTTTTTTACCTGTGAATCTCAAAAAAATAAAAAAAAATAAAATAGTTGTCGTTTTATTGTTCTCTCTCTCACTCTATTCTCTCTCTATTGTTGCTCTTTTTTTTACTCCATTCTATTCTGCAATGTTTTATTATGTTTTATCATGTTTTATCATGCTTGCTTTTCAGGTATGTAATTTTGTTTACTGTGTTTTAGTGTTGAGCATTTTTTTGTTTTCAGGTGCGCCATTCAGTTGCAACGCGGATTTATTTATCTTGACAGCAACAGCGTTTGCTCCCACGATACATAAAGCCGCGACTCCAACGCTGTAGGAGGTGATTTCACCACCACAGTTAAAAAAAAGAGCATATATGCCGAAGCATGGGGGCAGCAGGGGGGGGAGGAGCGATTGGCTCCTAATGCCACGTACATACGGTCGAAATTCCGACCGTGTGTACACGGCATAACTTTTGCGGGAGGATGCCCCCATGCATCGGCATATATAAATGGTGCATGTATGCCCATCATTAGAAGTGGGTGGATGAAGGGAGGTATTCTAATGGTGGGCATACCCACCAATCAATCTCTTTTTTTCGTTCAGCCAAGAGGCTGCATGAAAAAAAAAAAGATTACAATATATGTCCAGTATGTTGCTGGACTTTGAATGGTTATACCAGAATGATGCCTGCAGGTTTAGGTATCATCTTGGTATCATTCTTTTCAGCCAGTGATCGGCTTTCATGTAAAAGCAATTCTAGCGGGTAATTAGCCTCTAGACTGCTTTTACAAGCAGTGGGAGGGAATGTCCCCCTCCCGGATATAAACCGCGCCATTGGGAAATTGGGAAAGCATTTTATCACACCAATCTTGGTGTGGTCAGATGCTTTGAGGGCAGAGGAAAGATCTAGGGTCTAATAGACCCCAATTTTTTCAAAAAAAGAGTACCTGTCACTGCCTATTGCTATCATAGGGGATATTTACATTCCCTGAGATAACAATAAAAATCATAACAAAGAAAAAAAATGGAAGGAACAGTTTAAAAATAAAATAAAAAAGCTAAATAAATAAAAAAAAAAACAAAAAAAAAAAAAAAAAGCACCCCTGCCCCCCCTTCTCTTGCGCAAAGGCGTACACAAGCGTTGGTCTGGCGTCATATGTAAACAGCAATTGCACCATGCATGTGAGGTATCACCGCGAAGGTCAGATCGAGGGCAGTAATTTTAGCAGTAGACCTCCTCCGTGAATCTAATGTGGTATCATGTAAAGGCTTTTAAAGGCTTTTAAAAATGTATGTAGTTTGTCGCCACTGCGTGTTTGTGCGCAATTTTAAAGCATGTCGTGTTTGGTATCCATGTACTCGGCCTAAGATCATATTTTTTATTTCATCAAAAATTTGAGCAATATAGTGTGTTTTAGTGCATTAAAATAAAAAAAAGTGTATTTTTTCCACAAAAAATGCGTTTGAAAAATCGCTGCGCAAATACTGTGTGGAAAAAAAAAATGCAACACCCACCATTTTAATCTGTAGGGCCTTTGCTTTAACAATATATATAGTGTTTGGGGGTTCAACGTAATTTTCTTGCAAAAAAAAAATATGTTTTCATGTAAACAAAAAGTGTCAGAAAGGGCTTTGTCTACAAGTGGTTAGAAGAGTGGGTGACGTGTGACATAGGCTTCTAAATGTTGTGCATAAAATGCCAGGACAGTTCAAACCCCCCCCAAATGACCCCATTTTGGAAAGTAGACACCCCAAGCTATTTGATGAGAGCAATGTTGAGCCCATTAAATATTTTTTTTTTTTGTCCCAAGAGATTGAATAATGAAAAAAAAAAAATATATATATTTTTTTTTACAAAAAGTTGTCACTAAATGATATATTGCTCAAACATGTCATGGGCATATGTGGAAATACACCCCAAAATACATTCTGTTGCTTCTCCTGAGTACGGGGATACCACATGTGTGGGACTTTTTGGGAGCCTAGCTGCGTACGGAACCCCAAAAACCAATCACCGCCTTCAGGCTTTCTAAGGGTGTAATTTTTTTATTTCACTTCTCACTGCCAATCACAGTTTCGGAGGCCATGGAATGCCCAGATGGCATAAAACCCCCCAAAATGACCCCATTTTGGAAAGTAGACACCCCAAGCTATTTGCTGAGAGGTATTGTGAGTATTTTGCAGATGTCGCTTTTTGTCACAAAGTTTTGAAAATTGAAAAAAGAAAAAAAAAAAAATTTTTTTTTTCTTTACTTTCTTCATTTTCAAAAACAAATGAGAGCTGTAAAATACTCACCATGCCTCTCAACAAATAGCTTGGGGTGTCTACTTTCCAAAATGGGGTCATTTGGGGGGTTTTGTGCTATTTTGGCATTTTATGGCCTTCGAAACGGTGATAGGTAGTGAGGAGTGAAATCAAAAATTTGCACCCTTAGAAATCCTGAAGGCGGTGCTTGGGTTTCGGGGCCCCGTATGCGGCTAGGCTCCCAAAAAGTCCCACACATGTGGTATCCCCATACTCAGGAGAAGCAGCAAAATGTATTTTGGGGTGCAATTCCACATATAACTATGGCATGTGTGAGCAATATATCATTTAGTGACAACTTTTTGAAAAAAAAAAAAAAAATCTTTTTATTTTTGTCTTTATTCAATCACTTGGGACTAAAAAAAAAAATATTCAATGGGCTCAACATGCCTCTCAGCAAATAGCTTGGGGTGTCTACTTTCCAAAATGGGGTCATTTGGGGGGGGTTTTGTACTTCTCTGCCATTTTAGCACCTCAAGAAATGAAATAGGCAGTCATAAATTAAAAGCGGTGTAAATTCCAGAAAATGTACTCTAGTTTGTAGACGCTATAACTTTTGCGCAAACCAATAAATATACGCTTATTGGCATTTTTTTTACTAAAGACATGTGGCTGAATACATTTTGGCCCAAATGTTTGACTAAAATTGAGTTTATTAGATTTTTTTTATAAAAAAAAGTAGAAAATCTCTTTTTTTTTCAAAATTTTCGCTCTTTTTCCGTTTATATCTCAAAAAATAAAAATCACAGAGGCAATCAAATACCATCAAAAGAAAGCTCTATTTGTGGGAAGAAAAGGACGCAAATTTCGTTTGGTTACAAAATTGCATGACCGCGCAGTTACCAGTTAAAGTAGTGCAGTGCGAAATTGAAAAAAGACCTCTGGTCCTTTGGCTGCCAAATGGTCCGGGGCTGAAGTGGTTAAACAAATGTTAAGCAATATATTGGTAATATATTGGCTACCTTGAGGATTTGTACAGCGCTGTTTAGAAGTGATTGGGACCACAAAATGCAACATCCAACAGGCAATCCCAAGATAGAACTGCTCAACAATAACTAATGTAATATTAGACTATCTAGTAGTAATATTCAGCTGGGCTTCTTCTGTAACATTGAAAGGTTTCACTGATCATCCCTCCTCTGCCACTTGATATCAAAAGTAGGCCAAGGACCTGAACTATATTTATGCAAATTAACATTCAAGTATATGTTCTATATGTCAAAGCATGGAGCTGCACAGTGAAACAAACATGTACTACTAGCTAGGTTGGTGTACATCCAGGTCTGCAGTAGTCATGTGGGTTGCTAGGACTAGAAATACACCCTTGCAGATGGGGCTTACTGCCTAATATTGATTTCCTAAAGCAAATTTTCAGCCTGTTTGCAAGAAATTTAAAGTCAGCAGCTAAAAAAAATATTGTAGCTGCCGACTTTTAATAAAAGGACACTTACCTGTCCAAGGATCTCACGCCATCCTGACCTAGGCAATTTCTTCATGTCCCCGGAGCTGGCATGATTAGTGTGGGAAGCTGGCTGTGACTGCTTATGGCTTCACAGCCAGCTCCCCATTGTGCGATTGGTCTTGGAGCCTCATATGACCTATGACGTGTCCCATAGGGTTGCGAGCAGGAGGGGGCTTTGGATGTGGGGTGAACTTCCAGTGGAATCGTCAGCAATATGACTGGAAGATGAAAAAGATGAGTACCTACCCCCCCCGCCCCCCCCCCCAAAAAAATGCCCAAAAGCAATAGAGGAGGGGTAAATAATGTGGGACTTCCTCTTTAAGGTAGAGTTTCACTTTAAACAGGGTATACAAATTGAGGTTTTCTTTTCCATTCAACCAACAAGTTGAATGAAAAAAAAAACAAAAAAAAAACTGATCTCTGTTTCAACACAAACAATGTGTACACAGGGATCTCTCTCGCTCAGTATGGGGCTGGATTGTCCAGCGCCCAGGGCAAGGATACAGAATTGCACCCCTCTCCCTCACTGTTAATACATGTGGGTGTACCACCCTGCATCTATTCTTTGTCCCCTTGCTCATCTGCACCCACGGCAGCTTCCCTTCCTGCCCACCCCTTGTCCCAACACTGCTCCTGCTGAGCTATTGTATTCTGACAAGGGGGCTTCCAAGCTCACCTCCTCCCCTATCAGAATACACAGATCAGCATCGCAGCCATTGGCTGCAAGCAATAAAGGACTGTTCAACAGAAGCTGGTTGTTAGACTAGCCTCTGTTAACAGTCAGCAGTTCCTGCTGAACCAGCAGAGTACTCTGATTACCTTACAGCACCTATATTTTATGATTAAGAATTTATAGACTGTTACTACCACAGAAGAGCAGAGGCTGAAGGTATGGCCAAGACATAAAAATGTTACACGGGCAATCCTCCAAAGTAATGGATTCTGTATTGTTGATGACAGCACAGTGCACGGAAATTCTCTTCCCACCCAGTTTCTCAGGGTTTTCTTTATATTTTATTCAAACGCTGACTAACAGAAGTAACACAGATAGGGGTTCTACAAACACTGTCATGGGTGCCAACAAAATATACTTTTTATTCCCGTGGTTTAGGTGGTGCTACAACTGCTAAACCACTATTGGCAGATGTCTGTCCCAGCCTCTGGGAAAGCAGTTTTTTGCTGGACAGTTTGGTCTGCATTTAAATATAGAGAAAAAAAAAAAATGTAACTAATAAAAACATTTAAAGTAAACCAGCTGATAAACTGAAAAAGCATCATGGCATTTATTAGCCACAGTTATCGAAATGCAATACTTTTTCACATTGCGTTATGTGGTGCAAAACAGAAAACATTTAAAAGTTTCTTCACAAAACAATACCCCCCTAAAGTAGGTGAGCCAGTCCTCAGTAGGACAACAGAAGTGAGCAGTGCCCTCTGCTGGCTGCAAAATTCAACTCCAGAATCTCTGACTGAGCACCTTGCTAAATGGAAAATCGCAAAAAACATGCACTTTGAGCTATAATTAGCTTACCACCCTTCAATATATGATCGCTTGCAGAAGGGCGAGGCAGAATATGCTCCACACACAAAATTCAAGGACTACTACTAAGGACACATCAGTGGGTACAGTGATGGCAGGTTATGGAATCCATAGCTTTAGTATGCATTGCATTTATTAAGCATTCTTTGAAAGAAGAAAAAAAAAAAAAAGGAAAAAATCGGGTAAATATAACTGCTTCATGAGTCTTTCACAATTACCACTTGCAGCCAGCAGGTGAAGCATTATCGGGATCTCTCTGGTGCTTCTCTTTGCAGCTATTGTGCTAAATACAAACTTGAATAACTCAGACCAATCCCTTCTCTGCACACACACAAAAGCCTTATTTCAGTCTATAAACATGGCTAAGAAAACAAAGGTCAGTTTGATTAAAAAAAATACAACCCTTGTTACATTGTGGAGTGGAGTCTGCACCTGAATGTACATGGGGGCAGCCCTATTACTCTGCAGTGCTTTACATTTACAGTGGAACCTTGGATTACAAGCATAATCTGTTCCAGAAGAATGCTTGTAATCCAAAGCACTCGCAAGTTTCCCCATAGAAACCAATGGAAATGAAGATAATTCGTTCCACATTGACTTCTATTGCATGCAATACTGCACGTGGCCAGAGGTGAGGGGATTCCGGAGAGACTTGGAAATACTCGGAGAGTGACTGCTAAGGATGAGCTCCGGCGTGTTTGCATAGGGCACGTGCAGAGCCCACCAGGATGTTGGCACTGCGCTAATCACAGGCAGTGAGACATTTCCCGATCTCTACAGCGGCGCATCGGGAAAATGTCTCACTGCCTGCGAGACTCCCATGCCATCAGACTACAGTGAGCAGGGATTCAGGCGATTGGTAACACACGTTGATTGAATGAAAATACACCAACAAGCCTGTTCATGAAAAGTTGATTGATAGCTTCCCTTCTCATGAATAGAAATGGCCAGACATGGATCGAAATTCAGCCAGTGTTTGCTGAACCACCTGAATTTTGATCCATGTATGGCCAGGCTGCACACCTATGAGCTGCAGTAAAATATACAATTTAATGACAGTCGGTAACTCCCAATCGACTGTTCGATGCCATGAAAACCAGTGGCGGCTGGAGGGTTCGCCTTTTGGGGGGGTCGGCAAACAACCAACCCCCCCCCCCGGCTGCAATGATACAGACCCCCCCGGGCGGTCCGGCACTTACCCGCTCATGTGGCAGGGCTGTGGTGTCCTCTCCTGGAGTGCGGGCAGCGGCTGCTACGGCTCCAGTGTCCACTCCTCCAGCTCCTCCGTGGTTTGGCTCTCCTCTTCCGCCAAAGTGCTAGGCATCCAATAGGATTGCCTGATGCTTTGGCCAATCGGAAAACAGGTCTCACAGACCTGCCTCCTGATTGACGTGGAGGAACTTTAGTGTGATAATAACGAAAATGAATTTGCTCGTCACACAACTGGGTGGGTTCAGAGCCCAATGCTCTGTGCTCCGAGCCGACCCTTTTTTGAAGCATATTAGGTGCTTCAAAAAAAAAAAAAAAAAAAAACACCCACCCCGAATTGAAATCCATGGTCCATAGGGGAGGCGCCGCCCGTTCGCCCTCTATGGACGGGTGATGCAAACGTTCCCTAACAGATGGGAACTAATTGTGGTGCAGTGAAGAAAAAATAACTCATGTCCAGTTTAAGGTGTGTTGCCAGTCCAAAATAAAAAAACATATATATGTGGTCTGTATATAATTGAAGAAAGGAAAGTTCTTTACAAAAGTGCAGAATATGCACATAACGATCCTTGTTCCATTCCCCCAGACTATTAAAAGCAACCAATGCCTACCGCAAGAGATATAATAAAGCAGGCACCAAACACTGCCAGATGCACCATTGAGGGTAGTGGGGGGTGCCTGGCGTGGTTAAACAAGGACACTTGCTGCAGCCTCTGACCCTAAAGACCGAGGCCAGCATGTTTACTGCCTTGTGGATGGGATTCGCAGCTTCTCCTAGCTGTGGATCACATCCATTCACAAAATGTCAAGTATCGCCTGTAAGTAAATGGTCTCTGAAAGCAAACAGGAGCTTACATTACAACCTTAGCAAATGCAGTGGGAATAAGGGTTGCTGCAAAGAGCTTTGTATGGACACTGTTATCTGTGGCAGTAAAAAGGGTTGAAAGGCCTCTTGAACGATACTCCTGTTTGAGCATCTACTTTTTCCAGACATAATTTTTTTTTTTTTTTATACATATTTGCGCACATTTTTTGCATCTATAAACTTATTCTTGCGATCTCGTTTTGTACAATATGCATTCACGCGCAAATTAATGACCAAAAATGCAGGATTTTCCTTTTTTGATTTTTTTTTACTAAAGAATGCGTGGCGCTTGTTTACACACCTGTGTGTATAGGCACATTACAAATAATGGGCTGCATTTTAGCTCAGAAAAGTTTAAGAGGCCAATGGAAATGTGCATGCGTTGCAGAGTTTTACTGCATTCTTTTGCCTTGACATACAATTTCATTCAACTAACTGGTTGTTAGAGCTGCACGATTCTGGCTGAAATGAGAATCACAATTTTTTTTGCTTAGAAGATAGATCACGATTCTCGCGGCGTAACATCATATTTCACATTTAAACCAAAAAAATAAATTGGGCTAACTTTACTGTTTCGTTTTTTTTTTTTTTTAAATTTATTGAAGTGTATTTTTTTCCCCCCCCCAAAAAAATTGCGTTTGAAAGAACGCTGGGCAAATACAGTGTGACATAAAATATTGCAGCAATTGCCATTTGATTCCCTAGGGTCTCCGCTAAAATATATATAATGTTTGGGGGTTCCAAGTAATTTTCTAGCAAAAAATATTGATTTTAAGAAGAAACAAGTGTCAGAAAAAGATTTAGACTTTAAGTGGTTAAACTTCCTGCATTTACAAATTGTTAAAAACTTGTCAGACTGCCTGGATTTTTTCTTTACACAGAAGTTTATTGCTTTGATCTAAGAAGGAAGCATTAGTTACAATGTTTCATGTTAAAAACTTGGCAGACTGCCCAGATGTTTTCTTTTGAGAGCTGAGTGAGCAGATAAGTCTCTCCACTTCACAAGAATAGGCAAACTCTGCAATAGAGATCGTCAGGGGGGGGGGGGGGGTTGAATCGAGATCGCGATTTTAACGATTAATTGTGCAGCTCTACTGGTTGTTATGGGCAAACATTACATATCTGCATTTATTCGGAAGTAAAACACACAAGGAGCCATTACCATTAGGGACAGATGATCATCCCTGGACAGAACCATGTTGTATCCAGGAGCGATTGTCTGTCCCTAGCTGCATGTAATTACTTTTGTGTGCATGTTCCATTCTAATTCCTCCAGTGAATCTAGCTGCAGGAATATTCTGGATTGCAGCTGTGAGTTAAAGCCTGTGTGATGGAGGCCACAAAACACTCTGGGTCTTGAGTTTACAAATGCCTATGTTACTGCCAAGGTAACATAGGCAAATCCCATATGCTGTCCAATGGCTGAGTCCACTCAGATTTCAGAATTGCAGTGATGTTATGACATCATGAGAGACTGGACAGCACAGGCCCAACCCTGGAAGAGGTGTCAGTAAGGTAAATTTGATCTACTTGGGTGAGAACTCCAGGAAACCTAAGAATTCTACATGCAGTTGGTCTGTGCCCACACTGAAACGGTTTACTGCTCATTTCTGTTTAACAAATTTGGCAAAGCAGATGTAGCCTTAGTTCATATTGATGCAACTTAACATGTCAAATTGGTGGCAATTTCACGGTTAGTCAAAAATCCCATTTTCTCTTTCGATCATTGACAGACACAGTGCTCCATTATTCAGAACCAACCCAAAGCAGTGCCAAACATGGGGGGGGGGGGGACAACGAAAAATCCCAAGGCTAACACAAGAGCCTACCAGGTAACAGGAGCTTAAACACAGAACAACCGGAGCCCAACATGAACAACACACCCTCAAGAGGGAAGAGACCCTCTAAACAGCAGCCTGCAGAACCTTGCAGCAGCCAAAAGAAGCATCTTTAGATGCCAGCACAGTCATGTAGAATTTTGTGAAAGTGTACACCGACGACCAAGTGGCCGCCTTGCAAACTAGCGCAGCTGACGCCTGATGATGGAAAACCCAAGAAGCAGTAAGTGGCCAAGTAGAATACGCCGTAACAGGGAAAGGAGGAACCCAACCCCTGATAGAATAGGCCAGAGTCATTGTCCGTCTTATCCATCTAGAAAAAGGTTGCAGAAAAAGCAAACAGACCCTTTTTTGGCCCGTCCGTAAATCACAAACAGTGAGTCTGATCTCCCAAAAGACCCCGTGGCTGTAAAATACACCCAAATCGCCCAAACACATCCAGGGCATGGAAGGTAAATTCCTTAGGATAGTTTGACCTGGGACACAGGGAAGACAACACAATGTCCTTAGTCAAAAGTAAATCAGAGGAGGGAACCACGGACAAGGGCGAAGAAGCACCACATCTTTGTGGATCACCAGGTAAGATGTATGACAAGATAAGGCCTACAGTTCCAACACTCTGCGAGCAGAGGTGATTTTGGGACAGAGTAAGCAGAGGAACCTCTCAAATATTTTCAAAGGGAGGCCTCTGTAAAACCGAACGCACCAAGAGCAGATCCCACGGCGGTAGAAGAGACCGCACTGGTGGAGGCAGATGCTGAACCCCTTGGTTAAGAGTACACACCAGGGAGTGCGAGGCCAGGGGACGCCAAAGAAAACCGCCAAGGCCAACACCTGGCCCTTGATGGTACTCAAGGCTAAGTTCTGCTCAACCCCCTGTGAAGGAATGTCAAAATCCGAAGGCCACCGAGAAAGAATGAGGGTAAATGCCAAGCGCCTCACACAAAGATATGTATGCGATCCACGTACGATGGTAAATCTTACTTCCTAGAGGAAGACTTTCTAGCCCTCAGCAGCATCGTAAATTCAGCACCTGACTCATAACAGCCAGGCCTTCAAAACCAGCGACTGAAGCAGAACTAAAGATCGGCCCTCAGGACAGTAGATCCTCCCTAAAAGGCAGTCGGCAAGGGATGTCGGCGACCAAGCACACCAGGTCGGCGTACCAAAACCGAAAAAGCCATCCGGGGGCCATTAGAATGACTGGAATCTCTTCGGCCTCGATCCTGTGCAAAAGCCGCGGCAGATGCTTGAGAGGAGGAGAGGCGTAGATCCAACTTATACCAGCCCCACCAGAGGATGCTGGGGAGACATATCCGATGAAACACGTCCTGGTCAAGGGACCACCCCGTGGACC
This sequence comes from Lithobates sylvaticus, assembly GCA_028564925.1. Classification (NCBI taxonomy): domain Eukaryota; kingdom Metazoa; phylum Chordata; class Amphibia; order Anura; family Ranidae; genus Lithobates; species Lithobates sylvaticus. The sequence continues at coordinate 120,671,286 of CM053036.1, read as the reverse complement.
AACACTGGCAACCATCTGCCAGTTTTCCACTCCTAGAATGCATACAGCAGAACAGGGCATTCTGCCCACCGGAGGATGCTGGCTACTGTCAGGGCTGCCAACACACTTAAACTGAGGTATATTTTTAGGGGATATTTATTATAGCAAAAAGTAAAAAATATTGCTCTCTTTTTTTGTTTATAGCGCAAAAAATTAAAACCGCAGAGGCGATCAAATACCACCAAAAGAAAGCTCTATTTGTGGAAAAAAAAAAAAACGTCAATTTTGTTTGTATGCAACGTAGCACGACCGCACAATTGTCAGTTAAAGCGACGCAGTGCCGAATCGCAAAAAGTGCTCTGGTCAGAAAGGGGGCAAAATCTTACAGGGCTGAAGTGGTTAAGTCACAGAGACTTAATGGAACCCATTTAAAAGCTTAACCGGCATTTATTTTGCTGATTCTGGAAAAAGATCACAATCCCTCACCTGACAAACAAGCTGGTTAATTATTCAAGACACAGCCTGACAGGAAAGGTAGCAAAAATGTAACATACACATAAACCATGAAAAGTTATTTGCTGATAGTGAGCCAAGTTCTAACAACTGTCTATTGTGGAAGGGTCAGAATAATATCCATGGCAGCCATTATTTCTTCCTTCCAAATCATTATATATATTGCCTTTATGGTATAAGAATTTAATCTCCCCTTTCTCAATAAAATAATAAATATCTAATCCAATCACCTATTAACCAAATTTTATGAATAAACCCAACAGATCCAATCACTTAATATTTAAAAAGAAAAAAGAAAACACTAAAACACCATCAAAGAATCCAGATTCAAAGGTTTAGTCTCCAAATTTCAGTGTGCCAATGACTGCCTACTCGAGTCCAACAGAGACAAGCCATATAAAGGAAGCCATACTTACAAAATTCAAACACTTTTTTTTAATTTATTTTTTTACTTTAAACAATAATTAACCTCCTTGGTCATCCTCTGTTGCCCCTTGTCTCCCCCCTCAAACACAACACAGTAATATTCATACCCTCTTCAAAGATGAAATGCCATACTTGAGTCTGTGCTGATCAAATCTCTGCACATTGTGAACCAAAATATTCTCACAGTTGGTGAAATAGCTTGCCAAGGCCACTGCTATCACAGCTTTTCTTTCTTAGATCAGCCAATTTTTCCATCACCCCTGCATCATCAGAAACTTCTCACAAGGTCTCAGCGATGCTGCAAATGCGGGCTGTAGCGCACATGCGCAATAAACAAACTTTAGGCTTGATTCACATCTATGCATGTTGCTTTTGAGCATTTCTGCAGTGCTTTTTGCGGTGCTTGCCACGTTTTTGGACATGCGTTTTTACCGCGATTTGCGGTTTACTTTTTTATACACTGTATATAGCTGGTTGCTAAGGAGGGGGCCGGGATACCGGTTGCCACATCCTTAACCGATGAGTCATCAGCTGTCTGCGGGCTTCCCGGCTGAATGTAAAAAAAAGAATTGCCAGTTTAAAAAAAATAAAAACAAACACACACACAACAAGGAGCCCACAATCCAATGTCCCCATTAATATACTAGGGCCAATTTTTTTGGACAGAAGCCAATTAACCTACCTGCATGTCTTGGGATTGTAGGAGGAAACCGGAGTACCCGGAGGAAACCCACGCAGGCACAGGGAGAACATGCAAACTCCAGGCAGGTAGTGTCGTGGTTGGGATTTGAACCAGCGACCCTTTTTACTGCTAGGTGAGAGTGCTAACCACTACACCACTGTGCCGCCCTATCAGCATGGCACATCTTGACTTGGCAATATTTGCCCACTTTTCTTTGCAAAGACACGCCAAATCTGTAATTGCCAGAGCATCTCCTGTGCACAGCCCTCTTCACATCACCCCACAGATTTTCAATCGGATTCAGGTCTGGGCTCTGGCTGGGCCATTCCAAAACTTTAATCTTATTCTGGTGAAGCCATTCCTTTGTTGATTTGTATGTAAGCTCTGGGTCATTGTCATGCTAAAAAGATATAGATGAAAGAAAAAAAATGTTTTTCTTTTTAAGAAAAGGCTTTCGTCTTGCTACTTTACCCCATAAGCCCAGACATATGAGGAATATGAGATTGTTGTCACATGTACCACACAGACAGTACTTGGGAAATTCTTTTGTACGCTCCTCATGACTGATACCTTTTAACAAAGAGATCCCTCTGATGCTTTGGAAGCTCTCTGCGGACCATGGCTTTTGCTGTAGGATGTGACTAAGTAAATGTCAGGAAAGACCTACTAGAACAGCTGAACTTTATTTGGGGTTAATCAGAGGCACTTTAATGGCAGGTGTACACCTCCTATTTAACATGAGCTTCAATGTGATTGCTTAAGAGTGCTTCACACTCACAGCACCCGGGCGTCAGCAGTAAAGCGGCGCTTTACCGTAGTTTTAGCGGCGCTATTCGGCTGCTAGTGGGTGATTTCAACTCCCGCTAGCGGCAGAAAAGGGATCAAATCCGCCCGCAAAATACCGCTACAGCGGCACTTTGCCGGTGGTATAGCAGCACTGCCCCATTGTTTTCAAAGGGCAGGGGGCATTAGGAGCGGTGTATTCACCGCTCCTAATGCGCTCCAAAGAAGCTGCTGGCAGGACTGTTTCTGACGCCCTGCCAGCGCAGCGCTCCCTTGGGCTTTCACAACGGAGTGACTGGAGCCGCTATTTCAGGGCGCTTTGCAGTTGCTATTTTTAACGCTATAGCGCCTGCAAAGCGCCTCAGTGTGAAATGGGTCTAATTCTGAACACAGCTACAACCCCAGTTATAAGAGGGTGTGCACACTTTTGCAACCACATTATTATTTTTATAATTTCAGTTTGTTTTTCAATTGAGTCATACAGTTTATAGGTTACATTAAAAGGGTGGAAAAAGGTCTGAAATGATTAATCTTTGTCTCATTTCTATACATTATAGAAACCTGCCATTTTAACAAGGGTGTATAGACTTTTTATATCCACTGTACAGTGGTTTTGCACAGAGCAGCCCCGATCCTCCTCTGGCGCTCCTGGCCTCTCCCTCCTGCCAAGTGCCCTCAGAGCAAACAGCTTGCTGTGGGGGCACCCAAGCCATTCGCTCCTGAGTCGCTGCTCTGTGTGGTCAATCAGACACAGAGCCACGAGGCTCTTATGCACATAACCGGATAACGATGGGGCTTAGGAAAGTATTAGGGGGCACTGGGGGGCTGCTGCACAGTAGTAGTTTTTTACCTTCATGCATAGAATGCATGAAGGTAAAAAACCTTGTGTCTTTGGAATAGAGCTGCACGATTCTGGCTAAAATGAGAATCCCATTTTTTTGCTTACAATAAAGATCACGATTCTCGCGTCGTAACATCATCTTTCACATTATACAAAAAAAATGGGCTAACTTTACCGTTTTGTTTTTTCTTTTTAATTAGTTGAAGTGTATTTCTTCCCATAAAATTGCACTTGAAAGACCGCTGCGCAAATACAGTATGACATAAAATATTGCAACAAGCACCATTTTATTCCCTAGGATCTCTGCTAAAAAAAATTATATATAATGTTTGGGGGTTCCAAGTAATTTTCTAGGAAAAAATAATGATTTTAAATTTGTAAAAAACAAGTGTCAGAAAAAGTTTTAGACCCCCTTCTCACACTGGAGGCGTTTTTTAGGTGCTTTAGGGCTGGATAGCGCATGTATAGCGCCTGAAAAACACCTTTCAAGCCTCCCCAGTGTGAAAGCCTGAGTGCTTTCACACTGGGGCGGTGCGCTTGCAGGACAGAAAAAAAAAAAAAAAAGTCCTGCAAGCAGCGTCTTTTTGGGCGGTGAAGGAGTGCTGTATACACCGCTCCTTCACCCGCAGCGCTTTTAACCCTTTCTTTGGCCACTTGCGGGGTTAAAAGCGCCCCGCTAGTGGGCAAAAAGTGCCACTAAAACGACGGTAAAGCGCCGCTAGAACTAGCGCAGCTTTACCACTAACGTGGCTGCGCTAGCAGTGTAAAAAGGGTCTTAGTCTTTAAGTGGTTATTGCACTTAAAGTTAATTCCTTTGATCTAAAAACGAAAAGTTACAATGTTTACAGCTATCTACCCGTGTGGATAATGTGAAAAACTTGGCAGGCTGCCCGTTTTTTTTTTCTTCTTTTGACAGCTGAGCGAGCAGAGAACGCTCTACACTTGTTACATGAATGAATCTGGAAAATCTGCATAGAGATCGTGAGGGGGGTTGAATCGAGATCACGATTTTTTTAATGATTCATTTTGCAGCTCTACTTTGGAACTACTTTAATACTTACAGTATCAGGCAGATGGCAAATACAATTTTCATTCTCTTGCAGAACTATGAACTCCACTGATACCAAACTTACTACAACTGGTAGTAGCCACATTCAACTGGCCTTGTTCTGCAATCAATGCAGGACATTCAAGACACTTCTTCAGAAGATGCAAAACGCCTTTAATATTACAGAACAGTTCAGGTGAATGCAACCAACTACTTTTAGCTGAAATAGCTAACAATGTAAAAAAAAAAAAAAAAAAAAAGAAGACCAGAGCGCCACTTGGTGGTTTAAAAGGAGAATACAATATTATCAATATGCAATATTTTACATTTACTGCACAAAACATTCTGTTTGGAGGTAAACTGGCACACACGGGCCGAATATTAGCAGTTCAACAACTGGATGACATTTGGCCAATGTGTACAGCTTCTGTCGAACAGGCATGCTGGAAAACCAGCAGCCAATCGGCTACTGATCAGCAATCGCTGACCGGCGTGTTCTGGCGGGGGGCGGTGTGTTCTAGGGGAGGGGGGGGGCAGTCCCCCTGTCAGAACACAATAGTACAGCAGGGGGGGGGGGGTTGCAGTAATAACATTGCAGTTAATACAGCGAGCAGTTTTTTCATTCACCCTGCTGGGCTTATCATGTGTACCAGGCATAAGTGGAGTTTGCTGATTGATTTGCTCCTTTCAACTAGAATCTTAAAATAGACTCCACTGATGTATTTTTTCATTGTAAGCTCTCCTGTTCTGCAATGTACACGAGAACATGAAAATAATAGATATCTCGTGTAAAAGGGGTAAGATATAGTCTAATCCTGACCTGGATGACAGGTACACAATTCTGCAAATGTGTAAAGACAATATTTCATATGCCTGCAATAAAAATACTTTTTGGGAAATAGAAATACTATTGCATGTTCAACAGCTTTTGTTTGCTACACAGATTTGTCCAAGCAAAGTCAAAATGTGAAAGCAGAAATTAGCATAGCTAAATTAAGGCACACGCTGTACTTGGTTACAGCATGATGTAACAATAAGCAATCGGTTACCTACAATGGTGAGCAATTCAGCTGCTTTTACGTTAATGAAGGAAAACAGAAAAAGGTGAAAGTAAAGCCTAATGAAGTATACAAATTACCCATAATGTCTGTTTGTTTACTAAACATGGATGTGTTATAAATAAGTGCCAGGCACAAAACACACACAACTGCAATGCTGGAAAAGAGCCTGGCATTAATAAAACTACTAAAGCCTAAAAAATAGCTACCGTTAGGCTTTTTACATTTTGTATTTTTTCTTTCATGGATTTAAAAACGTTAAAAAACGCTGGCGAGACGCGCTTGAGCGTTTATCAGCCTTTTTTGATGTTGGAGCATTTCTACAGCTGAAAAACTCCTCTCAGAACCCACTAGTTTTGGGGTTTTTTTCCAGCAAAAAAATGCCCCAACCAAAAACAGTTGATAACAATAATGGACACATAGGATAACATTATGGGGAGTTTATTGACTGTAGAAAAAAAAAAAAAAAAAAAACTTCTGAAGCCAAAAACAGCAGCTGTAAAAAATTTATTTTTTTCAAAAAAAAAAAGCCAAAAATAAAAAACACCTGTAAACTAAACAAGCATTTACAAGATGTTATGGGCATTTTGCGCTTCAAATGCCTCTGAACATCCGCCCTGAACGCATCTTTTTGCGTTCCAAAAAAATGCTTCTAAAACTCAACTGCCTAGAAATGACTATAAAAGACCCTGTGTACAGACAGATAAAATAACGGAGGAAAGTTCAGGGGGCAGACGAAAAAAAAAAAAGCCCAACTGCTCCTAAACGTCCATTTACCAGCAGCATTGAGGCCGTATTCCACCTCAATATCAACATGGTACACCCCTTCCTTTGCAGGCCAGATTTCAGTACAGATAGATAATTGAAAATAAGTTGACTGATGCGCAAAGCAATCAATTAAATTAATTCAGTGACAGCCAACTTAAAAACGTGTGTCCCCTCTATACTAAATATGAATAAAAGGTATAAGCGGCGCACAATAAAAACAATATAAGAATCTTCAAAACCAATTACAAGAATAAAGTGCAAAGTGTATGTGCAATATAGTCCATTTTCAGTAGAAAAGTAAAAAAAATTTGCAAAAAAAGAGCAACGTGCACATATTGCAAAACAACTTCAATCTCCAATGGCGGACGTGCAAAAATAAAGGGCAGCATTTCAAAAGCAGTAAGGCCCAGGTTAAGACTGCTGCGGTGCGGGAGATCGCATATGATTCGCACCGCACTGCAGTTCAAATCATATGCGATCTCTGTGCAATGCAAATTCAGCCATACAGATAGTATGGCTGAATTCGCAATCGTATTCGGCCCAAACTCGCACAGGACCCTTTTTTTCGGTCCGTTGCAGAATCGTATCGCATGGTGCATGATTCCTGTCCGAGTTTGCAGATTGCACTGCGATATGCGAGCTGATATGGGGGTGTCATTAACATTTTACTGACACTCCCAGCAGCTCGCATAGGGCAGTGTGAACTGCCGGCTGGAGACATGCGATGCAGGAACCCGCTGTAGATTCGCAGCGTTCCCGCACCGCAACAGTCTGAACCGGGCTGAAAAGGTGAATAGTACAGTGTGGTTAACATCTCCTCCACCAGCATCTGTGATCCACCACATGTGTGCCCCAGCCTCTCACCTCAAAGAAAGGCGAGAGGCTGGGGGTAATGTCGTTGGTTGTCCTTCCACAGGCATACGCAATTTTAAAACGTGGCATGTTAGGTAACTATTTACTTGGAGTAACATCATCTTTTATATTTTACCAACAAATCGGGTATTAGATTGTGTCTGTGTGCACTTAAAGTGTATTTTATCCTGGAAATGTATTAATAAACCATTGCGCAAATATTTCGCAATTTAAAAATTGCAACAACTATTTAATTCTCTAGGGCCTCTGCTTAACTAATATACAGTAGTACCTCGGATTATGAGCATAATCCATTCCAGAAGCATGCTTGTAATCCAAAGCAAGTTTCCCCATAGGAATTAATGGAAAATCAGACAAATTTGTTCCAGTGTCAATGCTAGTGTATGCAGTACCACATGTGGCCAGAGGTAGGGGGGCGCTGCAGACACTCGGAAACACTCAGGAACAGACCATTTCTGGAGCATCACTGGCGCCCCCTCACCTCTGGCCACATGTGGTACTGCACACCCAAGAAGCTTTAATCCGGCTCTTCTTGCGAGACAACGCTCGCAAATTGAGTCAGGATTTTTTTAAAAACAGCTCGTATTGGAAACGCTCATAATCTGCGTTATTCGCAATCTGAGGTTTTAAAATATATATTTATTTTGTTTGGGGATTCCAAGTAATTACCTAGCAAAAAAATTTATATAAAATATGCCGTGTGAGAGGAATGTCAGAATTGGCCCAGACTGGAGGTTGCTAAAGTGGTCCTAAAATATGCTAGCTTTTTTAAAAATAATAAAACACATACTTACCTGCTCTGTGCAATAGTTTTGCACAGAGCAGCCCCGATCCTCCTCTTCTCGGGTAGCCCGCTGGTGCTTCGGATCCCTCCCCCCCTTGCCGAGTGCCCGCACAGCAAGCTGCTTGCTGTGGGGGCACTCGTGCGTGCTCACTCCTGAGTCATCTATGGGACACAGAGCGTGGCTCAGTCCTGTCCCCCACTCCCTCCTCGCTAGTTGTGATTGCCAGCAGCAGGAGTCAATGGGCCAACCCACTGTGTCTCAACCAATAAGGAGAGAGACCTGTGAGAGCAGCCACTCTCGTGCACATCGGTGGATTAGGATCAAATTAGTATTGGGGGGGGGGGGGGGGGCGGGGTGGTGGAAGCACACAGAAGGTTTTTTTTTACCTTCATGCACAGAATGTATGAAGGTAAAAAACCTCCAGCCTTCAGAACCACTTAAAAAGGTGTGTTTAGCCTTTAAAAGTTGTTCACTGAAGCCAAGTCTTCCATTATTAGTGGACAAAAGCTCCCTGGAGGATGGAATTGCACTGCACTGAAATCTAGATGTAAATTGATAAAACTAAAACACTTTGAACCATCTCCAAGACAATGTCACAATGATTGGTGGTCAGGGGCATTTTAAACCCCCGCACTACATCACTGGTGATCAGTGGCACATTACTGATGGTCAGTGGCATTTTACATAATCCCACAATCATTGGCGGCATTTTAAACTCCCTTACTCTTATATCATCACTGATGGTCATAGCACTTTAGGTAAACAAAGGCCATCTTTAACCACTTTAAGACTAGGCCCTTTTCTGACACTTTTTACAAGTAGAAAAAAAAAAAAAAAATCTGTATTTGTGACAAGAAAATTACTTAGAACCCTCAAATATTTTATATCTATATTTAGCAGAGGCCCTAGAGAATAAAAGAGTGGATTCTGCAAATTTTTATGTCCCACGGTATTTGTACAGTGTTTTTTTAAAACGCAAAGTATCTTCTATTAGACCCCAGATGTCTCCCTCTGCCCTTAAAGGCATCTGATCACACCAAGATCAGTGTGATCAGATACTTTCCAAACTTACAAATGGTGCTGTTTACATCTGGGGAAAAAGGAAGTGACATAAATGCTCATCGCTTCTGGTTTCCTATACTATAGAGCTCATTAGGGACCTTCTGCTAGTTTTGATCCCAGGCTTGCCAGTGGGACGATAGAGCCCAGAGAGGGACAGGCGGGCAGGCAACCCCTCCCACCGCCTGTAAAATCCATCCAGCCGCTAACAAGCCACTAGGATGACTTTTACATAAAAGCCGGCCACTGGCTGAAATAAAAGAATATCGGATGATCCCTGTAGCTGCAGAAGTTGGAACATTTGTTACATGTTCTACCCTAAAAACGGGTGGAACATGTGACATATTCCAACGGTGAACTTAGCCTTTAAAATCCACAAAATTGGATAACATAAAAAGTGTTTCCACTCATTTCAGTGGGCCTACTTAAAATGTATTAGGGTTGCACGATACAGTCTTTTTTAAATCGACAAGTGTCGATACTTTCGGTCAAGTACTTGCTGATACCGACTACCAATACATTGCGGTGCGATTTGCGCCTATACAGGGAAAAAAATTGTCACAAATCGCACTGCAAAGAATTGCATGCTATTTGAACAGGAAAGCGTTTCAATTCCTGTTCGAAGCGCATGCGATTACCCCCACTGCTCCTGTGTGTATAGAAAGGGAAAAGCGCCATCTAGTGGGCAGTTTATTAAAAATGTTGCAACTCACAGTACACAAATATGGCCAAATGCAAAATCTGCATAGGTGTCCTGGTGCCACGGGTGATAGCAAAGCACGGCTGCTGGAGGTGCTTACAGGGCTGGAGGAAAAGTCCAGGGAACAGGGTGTGGGTATAGGGTGAAAGTGATGTCAGCTTGAGGGTGGACCGCTGGACATCTCCTCCTGCCCTGTGAGCACCTCCAGTCATCGGTGGGGCCAGGACACCTAGGCAGATTTTGCAATTGGCCAGCTATGCACTGTGAACACTTAATGGCGCTTTTCCCTTTCTATATACGCACACAAGCGGTTGGGGAAATTGCACCGCATTCCTGCTCAAATTGCATGCGATTCTTTGCAGTGCGATTTGCGTCCTTTTCATTTTGTATTGACGTAAATCGCACCACAAGTATCGGTTTCCTTATTGGGAGCATTTGCCTGAGTACTAATACTCGCACAAATGCTTGGTATCATTACTGATACTGGCATCAGTATCGGTGCATCCCTAACATGTATAAATACACAAACATGCAGCCCCCCTCTCAGCCTGCTAAATGGACAGTGAAAGACCATCAGCAGGTCATCTCTTTGCTCTCTTCACCTACCTTTGTATTCTTGTCAGCACACAATACTCAATTGTACCAGTTCTGACCCTCCCTCTCGTAATCCGAGTATCACTGTTTAGGGGATTGCAAGTGGTTGATAACGGGTCCAATTCAGATATGCTTGACAAATTAAAAAATGGTTTATTAACAAGAGCTGCATTATTAGACTTTCATCTGTGTGGATTTCAGGTAGCCACAAACTTATAGCAGACGTAAACCCTAGATGAATGTAAAGCACTGTGTATAAAAGACAACTGCAGTTACATTTTCTTTTCATTAAAGTGCAGCCAAAATAAAAAAAAAAATCCAAACCAAAATCCGAACCAAACATGCCTAGTCTAAGGCAATTAGTCAAAGCCTAAGTGCAGACAAAAACCCCCCAGAAAAAGGGACATGCCTTGCAGCCAGTAGGATGTGTCCCTTGTGCTGCTGCCTCCTCTGGCCATTCCCCACCAGCACAAGGGACACATCCTACTGACTGTAAGTTATGTTACCTGCGCTTATTTTTTTCAGGTTTTTTCCACCTGCCCCTGGGCTTTAACCAATTTTGGCTACCCATGTTTGGTTCGTCCAAAGAATAAAAGTGCAATAGCAGCCGTGAGCTTGGTTCAATTCTTATCTGTCTGTACTGTACGGCTCATGCACACAGGACGTTTTTACAGCTGCTATTTGGGGCATCTGACATAACCTGTGTGTTCAGGAGCAGATGTTTCAAAAATGAAAAATGCTGTAACTAGCCGTTAGCCGTGTTTGGCGTTTTTACATTATAGGGAGTGTTTTTACTGAAAAAAAAAAAAAAAGCAATAAAAACACAGAAAATGCCCATAAACGCTATCCAAAAACACAGCTAACAGCACATTTTTAACGCTGCTTTTTCCCGGTAGCAGTGCTGGCGTTCTTTAACCACTTCCTGCCCGGCCTATAGCAGAATGACGGCCGGGCGGTTGTTTCGTTATCCTGACTGGGCGTCATACGACATCCTGCAGGATAACATGCCGCCGCGCGCACGCGGGGACGCGCATCGCGGTGATCGGTGTGTCAGTCTGACACACCGCTACACTGATCTCCGGAAAGAGCCTGCAGCGGAGGCCCTTTACCATGTGATCAGCCATGTCCAATCACAGCTGATCATGATGTCAACAGGAAAAGCCGGTGATTGGCTTTTCCTCACTCGCGTCTGATAGACGCGAGTAGAGGAGAGCCGATCGGCGGCTCTCCTGACAGGGGGGGGGGGGTCTGCTTTGATTGTTTATCAGTGCAGCCCCCCCTCAGATGCCCACACTGGACCACCAGGGACTCCACTAGGACCACCAGGGAAGTGGGCAACATGTGGATGGCCAGGTATGTACCCCCTGGCCATCCACATGTGCAAATGATGCCCAATCTGTGCCAGTCAGTGCCCACAAATGGTGATGCCCAGCAGTGCCACCCATCAGTAGGGGTGCAACGGATCGTCGCCGATCCGTGATCCGAACGGGTCACCCCGTTCGGATCGGCACACCCCGCGATCCGCGGCTTCGGCCTAGCTCCGGAGCGTCGGCGGCCATCTTGGTACACCCGGCGGCCTTAGGAAAGGCCGTGGCTTCGGCCTAGCTCCGGAGCGGCGGCCATCTTGGTACACCCGGCCACTGTTTACAATGTGATCGCTCCGTCAAATGACGGAGCGATCACTTGTAAACAAACTCTGCATTACCCAGCCAATACCCTGCGATACTCTGCATTACCCAGCCAATACTCTGCATTACCCAGCCAATACCCAGCCAATACTCTGCATTACCCAGCCAATACTCTGCATTACCCAGCCAATACTCTGCATTACCCAGCCAATACTCTGCGATTCTCTGCATTACCCTGACAATACTCGGCGATACCCTGACAATACTCGGCGATACCCTGACAATACTCGGCGATACCCTGACAATACTCGGCGATACCCTGACAATATTACAGTGGGGGAGAGGATGTGGATATTACAGTGGGGGAGAGGACGTGGATATTACAGTGGGGGAGAGGACGTGGATATTACAGTGGGGGAGAGGACGTGGATATTACAGTGGGGACTATATGGTGGCGGAATTTTCACAGGTTTTTGCAAATTCAATTATTATTTGCTGATCCGAAAATGATCCGATCCGTGACTCTGATCCGAGGATCGATCCGATCCGTGAGATTTTTGATCCGTTGCACCCCAACCCATCAGTGTCCAGCAGTGCCACCTATCAGTGCCCATCCATAAGTACCCATCAGTGCCGCCTATGAGTGCCCATCATCAGTGGCCGTCAGTACCACCTCATCGGTGCCCGTCATTGAAGAAGAAAACGTACTTATTTACAAATTTTTTTTTAACAGAAACAAAGAAAAACTTGTTTTTTTCCCTAAATTTTCGGTCTTTTTTTATTTGTTGCGCAAAAAATAAAAACACCAGAGGTGATCAAATACCACCAAATAAAGCTCTATTTGTGGGAACGCTGAAAGCTGAAAATTGGTCTGGGCAGGAAGGTGTCTAAGTGCCCAGTATTGAAGTGGTTAAACGTCCTGTGTGCATGAGGCCAAGTGATCTTTTATATGACTCACGCTGTTGCTCGGGAATTCAGTTTCCACAAATTCCAAAAAGTTCCAGTATGGATCACTGTTACCAAGCAAGCCTGAAGCGTCCATCCAATGTTAGCGGTTAATATGCACAAAATAGTGAAGTGCTTTCACCAACAGACCAATATAAAATAGTGCAAAAGATTAAATCAAATACATTTAGAAGAATAAAAATTGTGTTACCACATTTAATTTGTTTATGAAATGTGGTAAAACATAGTATAACAGTTTGTATGTGGTGTGACTAGGCATATTACTGGTAGCAGCTCCCCAAAAAAACATGTTTACTGTCCTTGCCAGGAGAAGACCAAGGTTACTACTAGCAGCTGTAATAGTCGCTAGCAATATTTGCATGAAAAATATGACAGGCTGGTTGTACACAAGTTGATCCATCGATCAACTTGGGTACATTCATCTGGAGTATTCCATCCAGTTCTGGTCACCAGTCCTCAGAAGGGATGTGCTGGAACTGGAGAGAGTCCAAAAAAGGGGAACAAAATTAATAAGGGGACTGGAGGACCTAAATTGCAAGGAGCAACTACAAGCACTAAATTTATCCTCGCTGGAGAAGCGACACTTGAGAGGGAGCATAATAGCGATATACAAATACCTCAATGGTGATCCCAGCATAGGATAAAAACTATTCGGTCTCAAGGAGTGCAATAGGACACAGGGCCACACAATGAGATTGGAGAAGAAGAGGTTTAACCTTAACCACCTCAATACAGGGGACTTGCACCCCCTTCCTGCCCAGGCCATTTTTCAGCTTTCAGCACTGTCACATTTTGAATGACAATTGCGCGGTCATGCTACACTGTAACCATGTGAAATTGTTATAATTTTCTTCAAACAAATAGAGCTTTAATTTTGGTGGTATTTAATAACTCCTGGCTTATTTTTTTCCCTAAAAATTGAAAAAAAAAAAGTTTCTTAGTTTCTGACAGTAAATTTTGTAAATAAGTTATTTTTCTCCTTCACTGATGGGTGCAGATGAAGCAGCACTGATAGGCTGTACTGATGAGGTGGCATTAATGAGGAGGCACGAATATGCCGCACTTATGGGCACTGATAGGTGGCACTGGACACAGAGGCAGCACTGATGGGCATCACTAATGGGCACAGATTGGCAATAATTGTAATCAGGGCACTGATGGTCAGTGCCCTGATTACATACCCAGCTGTCCCCTGTGAGATGCCGCTGATCGGCTCTCCTCACGCTCTGTCAGTGTGAGGCGGGGAGCACCGATTACCGGCATCTCCATGTTTACATGTGACCGGCTGTGTGCGGCCGCTGCTCTTTACACAGATCGGGGTCGCGCCGTGTCCTAGCAACATCATATGACGTCCACCCAGAACGAGAGCCGCACTGCCCAGCCGTCATTTGACGGTGGGCGGGCGGCAAGTGGTTAAACTGCACAGGTGGTTTTTCACTGTCAGGGCGGTAAGAATGTGGAACTCTTCCAAAATTTGTGGTGGCAGCGGGGAGTATGGATATTTTTAAAAGACTCTTGGATGTGCATCTTAAATAACACAATATACAGGGATATGGGAAATTATAGACACTGACACGTCTACACAGGTTGAACTGGATGGACTATTGTCTTTATTCAACCTTATCTACTAGGTCTATGGCCAGCTTGAGTGACAAGACTGGCTGGAAAGAATAACATAATTTGCCAGAACAGACAGATAACTTTAAATTGTTTATTTATCCATTTGCCTGGAGTTAAACTGTAGGGCAGAAATAAGTCCCAAAATTATAGTGCTGGCCGCACACAGGCGCCATTATCTTGTGTTGTCCCTGTACAGTCACCACTTGGGCACAACTACAAAAGCTGCTGGATCTCAGGACCATTGCTATAAACCAGGGATAAGCAAGAAAGGTGGAGATCTAGCTGAATAAGATGGAAGTCAAAATATCAACCAGGCACAATGTAGTCTCCTCACCGCCTGATTTAAACCTAGAATTGCCGTACAACACACTGCAATCGTGTGCATTGCACAGCATTTATAGGTTTAAAACAGGCAGTGAGGAGGCAATAGATCATCCTGTCCCCACCTGTCAAGCAGATCACAGCAGTGCCCGCTGCACTTGTGAATGGGCCCTTGGTTGCATTCAGCGGCAGCACCGTAAGGGCTCGTTCACAAGTGAGGTTGGGGGGGGGCGGTGTTGATAAAACCCTGCAGTTGAGCTGTGGTTTTACTGTCCCCCAATCCCTATCCCCTTTTATTGCAGAGGCAGCTGCCAAGTGCTTACACATGCTGCAGCAGGAATAATACCCCCTGTCAACTGCTACCCATTCAAGTAAATGGGGCCATTCTGCAATTGCCCAGCAACTGCATGCTTGTGCTGGGGTCCAAGGGGTTAAAGCATGTACTGCACAAGGTTGCAGGTCACTTGCATATCAGCCTCATTCACTTTAGTCAGTCCTGCTTGGAGGGCGCAATCATAAAACTAAAAAAGCACATGATCAAGGGACTGCAACTGTATTTTCTCGCTTGCATTGTCCTGCAAACTTTTACTCAAGTTTTTCAGACAGTGTAGATAAAAAGGTTTCCAAATTACACACTGCAAAAAAAATAAAAAATAAAATGCATAAATTAGAGAGAAAGACATGACAGGATAAAAAAAGAAAGCGGGGATGTTGTGTAAAAAAAAAATCTGCCGGATTTTACATGCGATCATCGCTAGCGGCTGTTATAGTGGCTAGCAATAATCACCGCTTTCTCCCCCGTAAAGGCAGTTTATCCTGCCCCCTCCCCTGCTTGAAGAACCCAACAGCTCGCCAGGTGGGATTCCCTCATCAACACGGTCTGTGTCTTTCCTTCACTCCGTCTATGGCTGGCCTTAGTCTAGCAGTGACTCCAACACTCTAGAGCTGCACGATTAATCGTTAAGAAAATTGTGATTGCGATTCAACCCCCAATGTAACTTTACATACATAACCAGAGAGGACAGTGTAATGTCCCCCTGTGGTTGTGCTTTATAAAAATAATGCAGTATATATACCTTGTTTACAGAGCGCTCATCTGACCCGCCGCCTCTCTCTCTGCAGCTGTCATGGGAGAGAGGAGAGATGCGGTGGGTCAGATCAGTGCTCTGTAAAAAAATAAAAAAAGGTATATACTGCATTATTTTTTATAAAGCACAACCACAGGGGGACATTACATACATAACCAGAGAGGATAGTGTGAGAAATGAATAGTAATTAGAGCAGCCGGAGCGGAGGGGACGGGCACAGACATGGAGCTGACAGGCAGGGATGGAGCACAGAGGACACATCGGATGATGGAGGCATGCAATCTGACCACAGTGTCAGGGTTCAGCAGCCATGGTCAGCGTACAGAGGGAAGGGCAGAAACTGGCAGTACCAGCCAGGTATTTCAGGTGATACAGGGGCCCAAATGACACAGCACAAGCACTGTGCTGTATAACATGCTTTTAAGGAACAGGATCTTTATTTTTAGGTTAACACACACTTTAACCACTTCAGCCCCGGACCATTTGGCAGCCAAAGGACCAGAGGTCTTTTTTCAATTTCGCACTGCACTACTTTAACTGGTAATTGCGCGGTCATGCAATTTTGTAACCAAACGAAATTTGCGTCCTTTTCTTCCCACAAATAGAGCTTTCTTTTGATGGTATTTGATTGCCTCTGTGATTTTTATTTTTTGAGATATAAACGGAAAAAGAGCGAAAATTTTGAAAAAAAAAGAGATTTTCTACTTTTTGTTATAAAAAAAATCTAATAAACTCAATTTTAGTCAAACATTTGGGCCAAAATGTATTCAGCCACATGTCTTTAGTAAAAAAAATGCCAATAAGCGTATATTTATTGGTTTGCGCAAAAGTTATAGCGTCTACAAACTAGAGTACATTTTCTGGAATTTACACCGCTTTTAATTTATGACTGCCTATTTCATTTCTTGAGGTGCTAAAATGGCAGAGAAGTACAAAACCCCCCCAAATGACCCCATTTTGGAAAGTAGACACCCCAAGCTATTTGCTGAGAGGCATGTTGAGCCCATTGAATATTTTTTTTTTTTAGTCCCAAGTGATTGAATAAAGACAAAAATAAAAAAGATTTTTTTTTTTTTCAAAAAGTTGTCACTAAATGATATATTGCTCACACATGCCATAGTTATATGTGGAATTGCACCCCAAAATACATTTTGCTGCTTCTCCTGAGTATGGGGATACCACATGTGTGGGACTTTTTGGGAGCCTAGCCGCGTACGGGGCCCCGAAACCCAAGCACCGCCTTCAGGATTTCTAAGGGTGCAAATTTTTGATTTCACTCCTCACTACCTATCACCGTTTCGAAGGCCATAAAATGCCAAAATAGCACAAAACCCCCCCAAATGACCCCATTTTGGAAAGTAGACACCCCAAGCTATTTGTTGAGAGGCATGGTGAGTATTTTACAGCTCTCATTTGTTTTTGAAAATGAAGAAAGTAAAGAAAAAAAAAAAATTTTTTTCTTTTTTCAATTTTCAAAACTTTGTGACAAAAAGCGACATCTGCAAAATACTCACAATACCTCTCAGCAAATAGCTTGGGGTGTCTACTTTCCAAAATGGGGGTCATTTTGGGGGGTTTTATGCCATCTGGGCATTCCATGGCCTCCGAAACTGTGATTGGCAGTGAGAAGTGAAATAAAAAAATTACACCCTTAGAAAGCCTGAAGGCGGTGATTGGTTTTTGGGGTTCCGTACGCAGCTAGGCTCCCAAAAAGTCCCACACATGTGGTATCCCCGTACTCAGGAGAAGCAACAGAATGTATTTTGGGGTGTATTTCCACATATGCCCATGACATGTTTGAGCAATATATCATTTAGTGACAACTTTTTGTAAAAAAAATATATATATTTTTTTTTTTTCATTATTCAATCTCTTGGGACAAAAAAAAAAAATATTTAATGGGCTCAACATTGCTCTCATCAAATAGCTTGGGGTGTCTACTTTCCAAAATGGGGTCATTTGGGGGGGGTTTGAACTGTCCTGGCATTTTATGCACAACATTTAGAAGCCTATGTCACACGTCACCCACTCTTCTAACCACTTGTAGACAAAGCCCTTTCTGACACTTTTTGTTTACATGAAAACATATTTTTTTTTTGCAAGAAAATTACGTTGAACCCCCAAACACTATATATATTGTTAAAGCAAAGGCCCTACAGATTAAAATGGTGGGTGTTGCATTTTTTTTTTCCACACAGTATTTGCGCAGCGATTTTTCAAACGCATTTTTTGTGGAAAAAATACACTTTTTTTTATTTTAATGCACTAAAACACACTATATTGCTCAAATTTTTGATGAAATAAAAAATATGATCTTAGGCCGAGTACATGGATACCAAACACGACATGCTTTAAAATTGCGCACAAACACGCAGTGGCGACAAACTACATACATTTTTAAAAGCCTTTAAAAGCCTTTACATGATACCACATTAGATTCACGGAGGAGGTCTACTGCTAAAATTACTGCCCTCGATCTGACCTTCGCGGTGATACCTCACATGCATGGTGCAATTGCTGTTTACATATGACGCCAGACCAACGCTTGTGTACGCCTTTGCGCAAGAGAAGGGGGGGCAGGGGTGCTTTTTTTTTTTTTTTTTGTTTTTTTTTTTATTTATTTAGCTTTTTTATTTTATTTTTAAACTGTTCCTTCCATTTTTTTTCTTTGTTATGATTTTTATTGTTATCTCAGGGAATGTAAATATCCCCTATGATAGCAATAGGCAGTGACAGGTACTCTTTTTTTGAAAAAATTGGGGTCTATTAGACCCTAGATCTTTCCTCTGCCCTCAAAGCATCTGACCACACCAAGATTGGTGTGATAAAATGCTTTCCCAATTTCCCAATGGCGCGGTTTATATCCGGGAGGGGGGACATTCCCTCCCACTGCTTGTAAAAGCAGTCTAGAGGCTAATTACCCGCTAGAATTGCTTTTACATGAAAGCCGATCACTGGCTGAAAAGAATGATACCAAGATGATACCTAAACCTGCAGGCATCATTCTGGTATAACCATTCAAAGTCCAGCAACATACTGGACATATATTGTAATCTTTTTTTTTTTCATGCAGCCTCTTGGCTGAACGAAAAAAAGAGATTGATTGGTGGGTATGCCCACCATTAGAATACCTCCCTTCATCCACCCACTTCTAATGATGGGCATACATGCACCATTTATATATGCCGATGCATGGGGGCATCCTCCCGCAAAAGTTATGCCGTGTACACACGGTCGGAATTTCGACCGTATGTACGTGGCATTAGGAGCCAATCGCTCCTCCCCCCCCCCCCCTGCTGCCCCCATGCTTCGGCATATATGCTCTTTTTTTTTAACTGTGGTGGTGAAATCACCTCCTACAGCGTTGGAGTCGCGGCTTTATGTATCGTGGGAGCAAACGCTGTTGCTGTCAAGATAAATAAATCCGCGTTGCAACTGAATGGCGCACCTGAAAACAAAAAAATGCTCAACACTAAAACACAGTAAACAAAATTACATACCTGAAAAGCAAGCATGATAAAACATGATAAAACATAATAAAACATTGCAGAATAGAATGGAGTAAAAAAAAGAGCAACAATAGAGAGAGAATAGAGTGAGAGAGAGAACAATAAAACGACAACTATTTTATTTTTTTTTATTTTTTTGAGATTCACAGGTAAAAAAGCTCCTGACTGAAGCGACTGAATCAAAACGCTACCACAAAAAAAACTGTTAGCGATCGCAGGGATCAGGCCTGACTCTGCGAACGCTGCAGTTATGTGTGCTTAGTGTTTTGTAAGTGACAGTGATCGATCGATACTGCACTTGGGTGGGCTGGGCTGGGCGGAGGGGGAAAAAACGCAGGTGCTAGCAGGTATCTGGGCTGATCCCGCTAACAATGCGTTTTTTTTTGGAACCCTAAACTGCTGGGACGCTAGTATAGATCTGATCAGATCAGATATCGATCTGTTCAGATACTGTGCCACTAAGGGAGGTGTATGCTTTGCGCGTGGGTGTTTGCGGTACTGGCACTAACCTGGGGCGACGCAGACCTTATTTGACCCTAAAACCTAATTGATATCACCCGCCGGGCGATCAGGGGGTTAAACCGTTATTGGGTAATAAATGGCGGGTGCCCTGACAGTATAAAAAACAAGCTAACTAACCAGCGTCACCCGTAACAGTAATACAAAAAAAAACTGGTTACCTAGCGACACTAATGCAGCGATCAGAAAAACGATCGCTTAGTGACACTGGCAAAAGGGGGTGAAAGGGTTAACTAGGGGCAATCAGGGGGTTAAACCTTTATTAGGTAATATATGGGGGTACCTGACGCTATATAAAAACCTGACGGGGAACCTAAATAACGAAATAACTAACTGGCTAACCAGCGTCACCAGTGACAGTTATACAGTGATCACTGGTGAAAGGGTTAACTCTAGGGGCAATCAGGGGGTTAAAACCTTTATTTAGGTTGTAATATGGGGGTACCTGACCTATAAACCTATTTATGAACCTATATAAACATGGCGGTTACCTAAAAAAAAAAAATGGTTACCTAGCGACACTAATGCAGCGATCAGAAAAACGATCGCTTAGTGACACTGGCAAAAGGGGGTGAAAGGGTTAACTAGGGGCAATCAGGGGGTTAAAACCTTTATTAGGTAATATATGGGGGTACCTGACGCTATATAAAAACCTGACGGGGAACCTAAATAACAAAATAACTAACTGGCTAACCAGCGTCACCAG
This sequence comes from Lithobates sylvaticus, assembly GCA_028564925.1. Taxonomy (NCBI): domain Eukaryota; kingdom Metazoa; phylum Chordata; class Amphibia; order Anura; family Ranidae; genus Lithobates; species Lithobates sylvaticus. The sequence continues at coordinate 120,650,820 of CM053036.1, read as the reverse complement.
TGACAGTTATACAGTGATCACTGGTGAAAGGGTTAACTCTAGGGGCAATCAGGGGGTTAAAACCTTTATTTAGGTTGTAATATGGGGGTACCTGACCTATAAACCTATTTATGAACCTATATAAACATGGCGGTTACCTAAAAAAAAAAATGGTTACCTAGCGACAGCAGTGACACTAATAAAGCGATCAGAAAAACGATCGCTTAGTGACACTGGCAAAAGGGGGTGAAAGGGTTACCTGGGGGGCAATCAAGGGGTTAAACCTTTATTAGGGGGGGGTAGGGGGCTACCTTGGACCTAAAACTAACTGCCCTGACAGTTATTACAGTCACACTGACACTAAATGCAGTGATCAGTAAATAAATGATCACTGCAATTAGTGACACTGTGACTGGGGGGGGAGGGGGTGATCTGGGGGGTGATCAGGGGGTGACAGGGGGGTGGAATATGTGCCTAACTGTACTGGTGTCAGTGTAGTGTTGTGCACTAACCTGTACATGTTCGCCGCTCGGCGTCTCCGGTCACATAGACCGGCGCACCGAGCGTGACATCACTTCCGCCTTCCTGTCTATACAATAGACAGGAAGGGGAAGTTTCTCATTGGCCAGGAGCGATCGCGAGGGGGTGGCCAGAAACCACTGGCCGTCCCCTCGTCCCGGATCGCTCCTGAAGCGATCCCGACCGTCCCCGCCGGCGGAGGGGGGTCCGATCGGACCCCCCAACCGCCGGAAGAATGTCACGTACAGGTACGTGATTCTGCCTGTACGTGCCATTCTGCCGACGTAAATATACAGGGGGCGGTCGGGAAGTGGTTAAAGACTAAGCCTTTTTTGCTTAATCTGTAAAAAAAAAAAAAAAAAAACGTCTTTTTTCGCTAGAAAATTACTTGGAACCCCCAAACATTATAAATATATAATATATATATATATATATATATATATATATATATATATAAATATATATATATATATATATATATATATATACACACACATATACACACACACACACACACACACACACACACACACACTTTTTAGCAGAGGCCCTAGAAAATAAAATGGAGATCATTGCAATATTTTATGCCGCACTGTATTTGCGCAGCAAATATTCAAAAGAAATTTTTTATGAAAAAATACCACTTCAATGAATTAAAAAAAAAAAACAGTAAAGATAGCCCAATTTTTGGGTATAATGTGAAAGATGATGCTACGCCGAGAAATGTGATCTTTATTCTAAGTAAAAAATAAATAGTGATTCTCGTTTTTACCCAGAATCGTGCAGCTCTACAACACATGCAACAAAAACCTGTTTTAAAGCAAATTGTTGAAACAGCTTTTTGTGCTGATAAGCTGGAAAGTATGCTACAAAATGTTTTGTGGTGAAACCCATTTAGTAAGGTTTTTTGTGTGTGAAAATACCATGAATGTACTGTATATCTACTATGGATGATCCAATAAAGTAACTCAGAAGAGCACAGGTTGGGGCGTGCTTCTTATTTATTAATTTGTAACTTACAAAAAAAGTGAGGGCAGACTTCTTGAACCTAGAGTCCGGAGACCAAAGGAAGAGCAAGTCTTGAGCAGTGAGTCAGATGGGACTGCATTGTTGTGTGTGCAATCATTTTATCAGGCAAGTACAGAAAAATCCTGTTGATTGTGCCAGAAATGCATTCAACTCCGAAGTTCCAGTTTGAACTGACAACACAGTGCATCTGCTGCACTAAAATCACAATCAGTGTTGTGAGCCCTGTCCTGTGTTTTTCAGAGGTGATAACAAATACATTCATCCATGACTGCTGCAGCCCTCATAAGTGGTTCCTTGTCTCCACCTGTGACCACAGTAGGGACATTTCTGCACTTGAATTCCTGGGTCTGAACAATATGAGGTGGGCTTTAAAATTTTTTAAATCAATCACTTTAAGAAAAAAAAAATGATGGAAGCAGCCATTGCCATGTTGCTTGTAAAGGTGCCGGCTCAGAGGCCGTCATCCTCACTTCAGTGAGACACTGAACTGGTACAGTCGGCGGCCAGGGTATGCACACACTTGTTCCAGGTTGAGGATTCAGTTTATTTATATTAAAACTGAATTCCAAGCAGATAGAAAACACACAAGTCAATGCAGCTCTGCAATCAATAACACATCATTACATGCATTTAGTAAGCCTAAACCATGCAAGCATCTGAATATAACCTGGTATTAGTCTCTTGCAGTCCCCGTATAGTAGCAAGGATGGAATGTGGAAGGAATAAGCAGGAGGAGCCAATTAGTTAATGTGCTGAGAAGAAGCATGCTGACAGGAAGCGAGCAGAGTGACAGAGAGATGAGCTCATCACTGTGCTGCTTCTCCTTTCACTCTCCAGTAACAGTGTAAGGCGGGTCCAGGACAACTGGGGCTTAGAGCAAGTGAGGTGAATGATGCTGGCCATCAGACTGAGGACATCTTTTGGTATAAAACAAATAAATAAATTGTTCTGAGGAGGAAAACTTTGGATTGAATGTGGGTTTATTATTGTATCTGTTAATGGGCTACTCATTTTTTATATTTTTGGCTGGAGTTCTACTTTAACATAACAGCTTTCAAATATCTGTCCTGATGGGTTCCCTCAAATATTGTATGAACACAAAAGTGGGAGTGCACAGTGGTAAGGCTTATAGCCAGGATAAAGAACCTTTGTATAGAGAAACCCCAAAGCGATATCAGGAGGTGGCAGAGGCGACTCAGCCCGCCAGACTAAAATGAGATTGGATCTTACCACAATACACAAAAAGAGGCCGGTCCATTCTGGATGCCTCTGCAGCCCACCGCTCCCACCAAGAGCAAAGTCTTCATCTTCCTGCCCTGTTGGTGACAGCTCAGAACACCCCTTCACCGTGACTGATGTCTCAACACTTTGTCGCAAAGGTAATGCTTTGGTACACCCTATGAGGGAAGGGTCAGTACACCGGCACCCTAGAAGTGAAGTCAGTATACTTACACAAAAGTGATTGTTTTATACACCCTTTGAGTGAAGGGTCAATAAGTGATAGCTTGGTATACCCTATGAGTGAAGGGTAAGTATATCTACACCCAAGTGGTGGCTTGGTACACCAGAACTAGGGATCGACCAATATCGTTTTTTCAGGGCCGATGCCAATTTTTCGGCTGCCTTTAAGGCCCAATATTCTGTAAATTTTAAGTTTATATTTTTACACTGTCCTTTTACATTTTTTTTTTTTATCACTTTAATTGCTGTCACAAGGAATGTAAACATCCCTTGTGACAGTAATAAGCAGTGACAGGTAGAGCTGCACGATTCTGGCTAAAATGAGAATCGCAATTTCGCAACAGAAGTTTTATGCCTTTGATCTAAGATGGAAGAGTAACAATGTTGTTAAAAACTTGGCAGACTGCCAGAGAACTCTCTCTATACTTGTTACATGAAAGAATCAGGAAACTCTGCAATACAGATCATCAGGGGTGTTGAATCGAGATAGCGATTTTTTAACGATTAATTGTGCAGCTCTAGTGACAGGTACTCTTTATGGAGGGATCTGGGATCTAAGACCCCAAACCCCTCCACTGCACTTAAAAGTATTCAAAACATCGAGATCTGCTTTTTTGAATACATTCTATTTTTTAAAACTGCCGCTTTTAGAATGCCAGCAATCCAGAAGTGATGTCATGACATCGCTTCCAGGTTACCTTTGTTCGGGTCTGTGGCCAGCTGGTGGACGTGCCGGCTGGTCGCTCAGGTCTCCATGCTGCTTGTGCTAACGACTGCTTAGCCCAGTGGCGGAACTATAGGAGTTGCTGCAGTCGCACTTGCGACTGGGCCATGTCGTTCTGCCACTGTGGGGTGGGGACCCCCCCCCCCCCCCCCAAGACCCAGCATCTCCCCCTGCACCCCTGGCTGCCCATTAAACATGCAGGGGGGGGGGGGGGGGTCGCGATCGACAGCTCTATGGTGTAAGTGGAGGCTAATGTAAGGGGAGGCTCTCTGAGGATCCTGATGTTAGGGAAAGCTCTCCGGGGACCCTGATGTAATGAGGGGGGGGGGATCCGCATACATATATATATATATATATATATATACATATATATATACATATATACATATATATATATATACACACATACACACACACACACACACACACACACACACATATATATATATATATATATATATATATATATACACACACACACACACACACACACACACACACACAGCGCCCAAGCGTATGACTTTCTTACGCTTGGGGGCCCTTCATGGTTTCCTGCACCGGGGCCCTGAACATTCTAGTTATGCCTCTGGCTTAGCCGCATCAGTGGTTATTACAAAAAAGCTGACCGTCCGCTCTAAAGAATGGTACCAGGGTAATGCCTGCAGCTGCACGCATCACCCTGGTACAACCACTTGAAGCAATACTGGCAATATCTGTATGTTTGTTACCTATTCTTCTTCTTCAAAAAAAAGGTGAATATCGGCCACCCCCTAACTGGCACACTATAAGTGAAGTCAGTACACCTACACAAAAGTGATGGTTTTGTACACCCTATGAGTGAAGGGTCAGTACATGGTTTGGTACACCCTATTTTTGTTACATGTTGGCCAATTTATGCCGAGATATATATACGAGTTAAAAGTTGACATACCCCCATTAAGTGACGGCCTAGTACAGTACACAGATGAAGCGTCCATACACCGTCCTCATGGGTGACGGCAGGGTACACTGACTACCCCCATCATAGGTGATAGCTCAGTACACCCTTTGAGTTAAGAGTCTGTACACCTCCCCCATGGGTGATGAATTGGTACACCACCCCCCCCCCCCCAGCTTGGTACACCCCATGGGTGAGGGGTCAGTGTACCCTATGAGAGAGGAGGGGGTACACTGACCCCCCGAGAGCTGGGCGCCCCTGGTCAGTAGGCCTCTCTGCCCCCCCCCTTATCATTTTGCTGTATTAGGCTGACTGTCTCTGTCAGTTCGGTGCCCGCAGTGCATTGTGGGGGTTGTAGTCCAGGTCTCCATCCTGGCCCTGTATTTCTCCTGCACTGTAGCATACAGGCGGATGACATGGCCATTGCCCGGTGACCAGGCCTGTCCTCCGAGATTATTTGGGGCTCCGAGCCGTCCTCCCCTCCCTGTCAGCACAATATCTCCTCAGAGCTCCGTCCTGTAGACACCGGCCCCAGAATACAGCTGTCCGCCGCCATATTTCCACCCTGTAGTCCCCTCAGCAGGTTACACACACGGCTAGTACAGGTCACACAGGACCGGGGATCCCGGGGGTCATAATGCACACACCCCCGAGTCACAGACACACCGCCCGGGACCGCGAAGGATGGAAATGACAGCCGCTATCAGTGATATCATTCATTTTGTACACACACAATACTACAACTCCCACAATTCTCCTCACCACAGGCTTCTTGTACGCATGCGTGGCCCGAGATGTGACGCCACAGCTGTCCCAGAGCCAGCCGCCCTCCCCCCACACCGTGCCGAGCCACTTCCCCGATCCCCGTCTTTACCTCTCGCCTTGTCCGTTGGGAAGAGCCGCTGAGCCTTCTCCAGAAACCGCAAGGCCTTTTCCGCCTTCTGGCTCTTAATGGCGTTCAGCGCGATGGCTATACAGCGCTCCGCCTCGTCCCGGTTCGATTCCATTGCGGAATCACTGCTAATAGGAACTGGTGGGCGGCGCTCCGCGAGCACGTCATCTACGTTCTGGCGCTGACCGATGACATCAGAACCCCCTCCCGGGAGACACAGTGTACCTTAGTAAACAGCTGTCAGAGTGTGGGAGGCTGGAATCTACATGGGGAAACCTCTTCCGAATATTTATTATCATGTGATAGGGATTAGAGGATGCTACTCAGAGCAATGCTGGAGGAACTTTTGGCTAGGAAAGGACAACGAAAGCCTAAACGGTTTCCTGCAGCGTAGAGGAATTATGTTCTATTGGAGAAATTTCACTTCCTGTCCCAGAGATACAACAGGAAGTGAGAGAAAATCTCCCCAAAGTCAGGACTTATGCAAACAGTGCATTGCATTCCAATCAGGAATCCAGACTTTTAGTTTTGATCAATTGGAACACATGTGTATGTTTTGCTGTAATATGAAATCTGAAACTGCATTAGTATTTTAAAAAATTAAATAAAAAAAAATCAGTGTACAAATCACATAGAACAATGGACATATTTAACACTAACATTTACAAAGCTATTTTCCCCATAGTCCCGCACGGTACCTTTAGCCAAGGTTCACACTGACAGTGGGAATAAAATGGTAGAAGTTCAGCTAAATGCACATAATTTCATTCCCACACGTCTGACTTTGAGGGCAATTTCAGAGACATTTGTGCAGGTTTCTGCACAGATGTCTAGTACAATCGCACCTCAAAGTCACCAAAAGTAGTACAGAAATTACTTTTGGGCATCGGTGCAACACGGCAAATGTAGAGTCACACCAATTCAGACAGTGCCATTGCCGGCAATTTGACATGTCAAATCGCTGCAAGGTGAACCAGGGCTTAAAGTTAGTTCCCAAAGAAAAGTACACGAGGAGGCGTACAGGATTCTCAGCATGACAGTGAAGGCGAGACCTCACTATCAGAGCCCGACTTAGAACATAAACATGTAGAAATCATCACCCTAACACCTAGCTTGTACAATGGTTAAGAAGTCCCTGCTCTACCCATGGGGTACCTGACCCAGTGTTGCTGAAGTGCTAGACACATGATTATGCTCAGATGCAGCAGGGTGCAAGTACTAGATCTGCACTACTTTTTAGAATCTGGCAAGGAGCAGCAGCGTTGTACATCCTGTCCTTTGAGACATCAGCACTGCAGTATCACATGGTGAAGTGGCAAGCAAAAGTAGTGCAGTATAAGCTGGTGAGGTGGCTAGCGCTAGTAGCTTAATGCAACCAGAGGCAGGTGCGTGTGCGCGAACCCCCCCCCTTCATCGGGTGCCCCACGGAAAGCCGATGCCCATGGGAGCCCCTGTGCGGGCTCACTTCCAAATCCTGCTCCTGCATTCATTGCCACCCATGTCACAGCTATTGATTGACAGCAGCAGGAGCCAATGGCTCCCACTGCTATCAATCTGTCCAATGAGGAGAGCGACAGTGGCTGTAGCCGCTGTGCTTGTGCACATCGCTGGATTGGGCTAAAGTAAGAAAAAGGGGTGCAGCACAGAGGATTTATCACCTTAAGCCCAGGTTCACACTGACAATGGAATTAAAATTGTGCGAGTTCAGCTGATTTCATACCCATATGTCAGTCTGACTTCAGGGGGCATCATTCAGACATCTGTGCAGGTTCCTACACAGATGTCTATTTAAATCGCACCCGAAGTCGCCAAAAGTAGTACAGAAACTACACTTGGGAATTGGTGCGACGCCACAAAGTCAGCTTTGCACCAATTTGGATGGTGCCATTGCCGCCAATTTGACCTAGGCTTATGCATAGAATGTGAAAGAAATGTACGAAGAAAAAAATTGTCTGTTTACCTTGTGATCGACAGTGTCCAATCAGAGCCGGTCACGTCACAACAACGAAGATGCATGGCCCCAGGGGTGCACAGCGTTCCGATCGGGGATGGCACATGTCCCTTGGACATAGCCAATGAAATTGGCTGTTTACCACATGATCGGCTGTGTCCAATCACAAGTATAAACAATACATCGGTTTCCAGGGATCTCTCCTTACACACCGATCGTGTGAGGAGAGAGAAGGAGAGATCTGTGAGTGATTACTTACCGTTTTACTGTCTGCACAACATGGCCCCCACCCCCAATAAAGAGAACCTGTCACACAGCCCTTCTGGATCTGTCACAGCCTACCTGTTACACAGGCCCACCATCGGTATCTCTACTGCCACACAGGCCCATTATCAGTACCGCCACACAGTCCCACCATATGTATCATCACACAGGCCTGCCATCAGTAACCTGTCAGTACCATCACACAAGCCCATCAGTACTGTCAGACAAGCCCACCATCAGTGACCTTTCAAACCTACCATCAGTACCGTCACACAGGCCAGCCAAAAGTACTGCCATCATGGCCAAAATAGTTTACACACCTGAGGAGGCATATGCCATGCTTACCATGTCGGATGATGGGAGCTCCCATCATCTGATTCTGATTCGGAATAGGAGCCAGTAGAGGGTAGTGGATCGGAGTCTGAGTAAGCGGAGGAAACTGTCCCGCCTCAAAGAATAACGAGATCAGGACCAAGATCAGAAGACCTACCACCAGCAGCGCCAGACCCCAGAAAGTGGAGCCCAGTACCAGTACTGGAATTACACATCCAACCCAAAGAATCCAGGCCCAGTCCTACCTTCCCGATGCCCTGGCAAACACCTTATGGTTGCCTGCCAGCTCAAGATCCCCTATAATCCCCCCTTTCACTGCACAGCCAGGTGTGCAGTTCAACATTACCAATTTTTCACAATTAGATTATTTTTATTTGTTTTTACCCAAAGATTTGTTGCAGTACACGGTGGACCAAACCAGTCTCTATGCAGATCACTTAATTGCTGCCAACCCAGATTCATCTTACGCCCGCATGTTCCATTGGCAACGTCTCACACAAACTAATTTAAATTGTTTTTGGGCCTTACTTTTAATATGGGGCTTACAAAGAAGAACGAACTGCATGCCTACTTGTCCACCAACCCCATCCACCACATGCCCATATATTCTGCTGTCATGTCCAAGACGTGCTACAACATGATTATTCGTTTCCTACACTTTAACGACAATTTGCAGTGCCCTCCCCGAGATCATCCAAACCACAACAAATTGTAGATACGCCCCCTAATAAATTATTTTACCAAACAATTTAATGAAGTGTTTATCCCAGACCAAAATATATGTGTGGACGAATCCCTTATCCACTTTACTGGCCGGCTGCAGTTCAAACAATATATCCCACGAAAGAGAGCAAGGTACAGGTTAAAATTGAATAAACTGTGTGCTCGAGCCACTGGATATGTATACACCTTCCGAATTTATGAAGGCAAAGACTACCAGCTCCAGCCCCGTAATTGTCCAACATATATAGGAACCAGTGGTAAAATTGTCTGGGACCTTGCATACCCCTTGTTCAAAAAAGGATACCACTTATACTGTATATAGACAATTACTACAGCAGCTTGCCCCTTCTCCCTCACCATATCATGAAAAAACCCTGGCCTGCGGTAAATTAAAAAAAAAAAAAAAAAAAAGGAAGGGCTTACCACAGTGTTTACTATCAAAAAGGTTACAAAATGGGGAATTTGCATTTATGAGGAATAAGGAAATGTTGGCCATGAAGTGGCGGGACAAGAAAGATGTCCACATGATGACTACCATCCACAATGGCACCTTAGTGGAGATTCAGAGAAGACGCGGCCCCATTGTAAAGCCTGAATGTGTCCACGACTACAATCTTTTTATGGGGGGGGGGGGATTTAAACAATCAGATGCTACATCCCTATTTGTCAACACGAAAGTCCCGTTACTGGTATGAAAAAAGTTGCATTTCATCTTTTTCATATGGCCACGTTCAATTTGTTTGTCTGCTATCAATAATCACCCACCTCAAATATATTGAAGAAATTGTCACTGCTCTGATTTACCAGCAAGGACCCGCCCCAATAAGCATTCGCTCTGATAGTGTGAGTCGACTTCACGAGCAACATGTTCCCTATAACATTCCCTCCACAGAATCCGGAAGACGCCAAAAGAGATATCGTGTATGCAGCAGTGGAGGAGTTAGAAGAGATACCAGCTATTATTGCCCCCGATGTCCCTCCCAACCTGGCCTGTGTATCATCGGAGATTGCTTTAAAAGTTATCACACATCCATCAGATATTAGTTCCCCTTATTATTAACAGACTGCCATTTCAAATACCTGTGTGGATAATTTTTCTGATACCATGTTTCTACCTTCCATGTTAATTAACTGACCCTTGGCCTGTTTACTGACGATGTCTTTGCCTGTCGTCTTAACCACGTTTCTGACTTCCACGTCCACCGACCTCGGCCTGTTAGTCGACCATGTTTTTACCTTGCTTTTGCTTGAACTGATCTTTGCCCTTCTTCTTTAGTACACAGGGGTCTCACATATGTGAGGGGCTTCAGAATAGCATTCTGAGTAGAGAAAATCAGTTTTTGGTGTTCCCAGAACAGGGTCTGTTATCCAGAGGCTTCAAAGAAATTTGGGTGGGAGAAGCCTCTACCCCTGTCCCTAAGATTGATGGTCCTTCCTTGTCAGGAGAACGGCGCCGGACGGACGGCCCGCTCTCCAGTGCGCATGCGCGGGGGCCCGGCGGTCCGGCGCATGCGCACTCGCGGCTCGGCGGTCCGGCGCTCGCGCATGCGCACTGGCGCACGCCTGTGTGCAATGGCGCCCAATTAGCGTCCCCTGGCGCCTATAAAAAGCTGGCAGACGCACAGGCACCTTGCTGGTCTGTCTTTCCAGCTTAGTGCCTGTGTGTCCCTGTGTTAAAGTGTACCTGATCTGCCTCCCAGTATTGACCCAGATTGCCTGACGTTGCTACCTCTCTCCTGTGTTTGACCCCCTGGCTTGCTCAAAGGACTTTGCTACCTCTCTCCTGTGTTTGACCCCCTGGCTTGCTCAAAGGACTTTGCTACCCCTCTCCTGTGTTTGACCCCCTGGCTTGCTCAAAGGACTTTGCTACCTCTCTCCTGTGTCCGACCCCCTGGCCTGTTCCACGGACTCTGCTACTGTCTCCAGTGTTTGACCCCGTGCCTGCAACCAGGACCTTGCTCAGCATTCTCCCTGCTCAGTGACTAGTACTAGACCCTCAGTCGGTCCTTGCTACCTCCCCGCTGCTCCAGTTCCTGCTCCCTGGGGAACACAGGTCCTCACTGGATTGCCGCACAACCCGCTCGGCCTTCCGAGCTACCTCCTGGGTTAGATCCTCAGCTGGGTGTTTGGGCACCTGCCTCCTCTTCCTGCTGTCTGCTGGTCGGGCCAAGCCAGGTCATCGCCTCCTCCTGCCTCCACTCCGGTTCTGCCTACCTAACGGAGGTGACCTGTGCCTCCTGGTGCCGTTTGCTCCCTGTCCCATCTTCAGGGGGTAGACTGCGCTGGGTCGCAAGGGTGAGCCGCTCTCGGCATCTTGGTCTCGGTAAGTACGTCTCTGATAGTACAGACCAGCCATGTCCGAGACCGACAGAGCGTGTTCACCCCTGGAGATCCTGTGGCAGCACTTACTGAGGCTGTCCAAAAGCTTCAAGTGGGGTATACCCAGATCGACAGCCGTCTACAGCAACTGACCGGGACACCCAACCCCGCAGCTATCAACTCTGCCACCACCAGTGGGGTCCCTTCGCCCGCAGCACCTACTAACCCCACAGTTGTTGTGGCTTCTCCCGAACCCAGAGTTCCCATACCCGAGCGGTTCTCTGGTGACCGCAAGAAGTTTATGGCTTTCAAGAATGCCTGTTCCCTGTATCTGGCCCTTCAACCCAGGACTTTTTCCTCTGAGGTCGTGAAAGTAGGGTTCATTATCTCCCTCTTGGCCGAGGAACCCCAAGCATGGGCCCATAGCTTGATGGAACAAAGGAACCCAGTGCTGAACTCGGTGGACACATTCTTTGAAAGTATGGGCCAACTTTACGATGACCCCCAGAAGAGGGCTACGGCTGAGACCACTCTGCATAACCTTTCCCAGGGCCGGAGGCCGGTTGAAGATTATACGGCGGAATTCCGGAAATGGTCAACCGACACTGGCTGGAATGAGCCGGCCCTCAAATACCAATTCCGCCAAGGACTATCGGACTCCCTCAAGGACGAGCTTGCCCGGATTGACATCCCGGATTCCCTGGAAGATCTCATCCAAGCGGTCACCAAAATTGACCGGCGCATGCGGGAACGCCGCGCTGAACGCTTCCAGATGCCTCGTCCCAACTGGATGTTGCCCAAGCCTAGCCCTACCCAATCCTCCTTCCATGCACCATCGGTAGCCACTCCCGGAACCGAACCCATGCAGCTAGGCCTGGTCCGTGCCCCTTTGACCCCAGAAGAGCGTCTACGTAGGCGACAGGCCAACTTGTGCCTTTATTGCGGGGGGTCCGGGCGCTTTCTTCGCACCTGCCCCATAAGGCCTAGTAAGTCCTTCTCTAACCTTAACCTTAATTACCAAGTTTCCGGTCTCTCCCAAACTTATATTGTCCTCTTTATTTCTCTACAGCTAACGGGAAAGGTGGTCCGCCTCCCAGCCATAATTGATTCTGGGGCCTGCAGCTGCTTCTTGGATTCCTCTCTTGCCCCCAGGCTTCATCTTCCCCTTGTCCCCAAGAAGCAGTGCCTTCAGGTGCATTTAGCCGATGGATCCCTTCCACGCTCCGGCTTAATCACCTACAAAACCAGTCCCATCTTCGTCACCACCGATTCCGGACATAAGGAACTCCTCCGCTTGGATATCATTCCATCCCCTATGTTTCCCATCATCTTGGGGCTCCCCTGGTTACAAGCGCACGAACCCCTGATCAACTGGCGAACGAAGGAGGTCTTCTTCCCTTCTCCATACTGCGCCCAAAACTGCTCCTCACCAGCCCCAGCTTCCTGCTCGGCCCTAGTACCCGTGCCCGACAGTCTGAAACACGTACCCCCTGTCTACCTCGAGTTCAAAGATGTCTTCGACAAACAACAGGCCGACCGCCTACCGCCTCACCGACCCTACGACTGCCCCATAGACCTCTTACCTGGGGCCGCGGTCCCTTTCGGCCGTATCTTCCCCCTATCTGAAACCGAGCTAAAAACCCTCAAAACTTACATAGACGAGAACCTGGCCAAGGGGTTCATCCGTCCTTCTTCACCGGCCGAAGCCGGTATCTTCTTCGTCGAGAAGAAGGATGGCTCGTTGTGGCCCTGTATCGATTACAGAGAGATCAACAAGATCACCATTAAAAACAGGTACCCACTTCCCCTCATCCCTGAACTGTTTCAGCGTTTTCGGTCTGCACGGATCTTTTCCAAACTTGATCTACGCGGGGCCTATAATCTCATACGGATCAGGGCGGGTGATGAGTGGAAGACCGCTTTCAGATCAAGGTTCGGGCACTACGAGTACCTTGTAATGCCTTTTGGGCTCTGCAATGCCCCGGCAACGTTCCAACATTTAGTGAACGATATCTTCCGAAAGTACCTGGATGACTTACTAGTGGTCTATCTTGACGATATTCTTATCTTCTCTGCCACTCCCGAACTCCACCAAATGCACGTCAGACTGGTCCTCACCATCCTTAGGCAGCACAAACTATCTCAAAGCGGAAAAATGCGAGTTTGAAAAGTCCACCGTACAATTCTTGGGGTTTATTATCTCCACCTGTGGGGTCGCAATGGACCCACAAAAGGTCCGAGCCATCCAGGATTGGCCAGCTCCCAAGGACAAAAAAGGGGTCCAGAGGTTCATCGGGTTTGCCAACTTTTACCGGAGATTCATCGTTGGCTTCTCCTCCATTGTGGCACCAATCACCCTACTCACCCATCAACATCACCAGTTCCATTGGTCTCCAGCAGCTCAGGCGGCCTTTGTCCAGTTAAAATCCCTGTTCTCCTCCGCCCCGATCCTACGACATCCGGACCCCGCATTGCCCTTTGTGCTGGAGGTGGATGCCTCCGAAACAGCTCTCAAGCCATCCTCTCCCAGTGCCAGGGCGCTAAAGCTCTTCTTCACCCGGTGGCATTTGCCTCCCGGAAACTGAGTCCTCCTGAGAGGAATTACGATGGGGGGGACAGGGAACTTCTAGCCATCAAGTTTGCCCTCGAAGAATGGCGATAACTCCTGGAGGGGGCATCTCACCCTGTTATGGTCTGGACCGACAATAAGAACCTCAAGTACCTTAGGACGGCCAAACGACTAAGACCCAGGCAGGCCAGATGGGCTCTTTTCTTTTCGAGGTTCAACTTCCTCATCGCCTATAGACCAGGCTCCAAGAATGGAAAAGCTGATGCGCTCTCCCGCATGTTCCTCGAAACTACCCAAGAAACCGAACCCTGCACCATTCTATCTCCACAAAACTTCAACTTGATTACCCAGGTGGATATCATGTCTGCCATCAAAACCGCTACCAGGCACGACCCGGCCCCTACCAACCTTTCCCTGACTAATCATGATGACTTCCTGTGGTCTGGGGAAAAGATCTTTGTCTCTCTAGGAGTGAGGCCATCTGTACTTAAAACCTTCCATGACCATAAATTGGCAGGTCATTTTGGGTCCAGAAAAACCACAGAACTTGTCTCCCGTTCTTTTTGGTGGCCAGGCTGGAGACAGGACTGCAAAGACTACGTCGCCTCCTGCGTTCCTTGCCAGGGGGCCGAAGGCCAAATCATGGGGGCTACTAAGACCTCTGCCCATTCCTGAACGCCCATGGACGGAAGTCTCTATGGATTTTATCGTGGAGCTACCCCCTTCTAAGGAATTCACCACCGTCTTTGTCATTGTGGACCGGCTCTCCAAGATGGCACACTTTATACCCTTAGTTGGCACCCCGTCCGCCTCCACCACGGCCGACGCATTTTTCAAAGAAATTGTAAGGCTTCATGGAGTACCCAAGAGCATCACCTCGGACAGAGGTACTCAATTCACTTCAAGGTTCTGGAAGGAGTTGTGCAAATGTCTCGAAATAAAGATATGTCTATCTTCCGCCTATCATCCCCAGAGCAATGGTCAGACGGAGAGGACCAACCAGACCTTAGAACAGTATCTCCGTTGCTTCTGCTCAGATTCCCAAAATGACTGGTCTACTCTCCTACCATACGCCGAGTTTGCGTACAACAATTCCATCCACTCCGCCACCAAGCAAACACCTTTCTGGGCTAACTTCGGCTTTCACCCCTCTTTTCTCCCCGAATCTCCCCCGGAAACTTCTGTTCCTGCAGCTCAGGACCGTGTGGAATCCCTACAGGACAATTTTCAAAAACTACAAAAATTAATTCAAGAGGCTCAGGATGGGTACAGCAAGTACTTTAATGAAGTGAGGAAGGAGAATCCAGCTTTTAGGATCAACGAAGAGGTCTGGCTATCCTCCACCAACCTAAAATTGCCCGTGCCCTCTCGAAAATTGGGGCCGAGGTTCATCGGTCCGTTCAAGAGCAAAAGGGTTGTGAACCCGGTGGCCTTTGAACTCGATTTACCCCAGAACTATAGGATCTATCCGGTCTTCCATGCTTCTCTCCTGAAGCCCATCGCCCCTAGCCCCTTCCCTGGCAGGGAAAGACCACCGCCTCCACCTGTCCTAATCGAGGGCGAAAAAGAGTTCGAGGTGGAAGAAATTCTGAGCTGCAGAAAGATGGGTAGACAGCTCCAATACCTAATCAGGTGGAAGGGTTACCCCGCTGAGGACAATTCGTGGGAACCCTCGGGGAACCTGCATGCCCCACGCTTGATTCGGGCATTCCACCAAGCTCACCCAGAACTAATGGCCAGTTTGGGTGTCCAGAGGCCACCACCTCGGGGGGGGGGGGCACTGTCAGGAGAACGGCGCCGGACGGACGGCCCACTCTCCAGTGCGCATGCGCGGGGGCCCGGCGCTCCGGCAAATGCGCACTCGTGGCTCGGCAGTCCGGCGCTCGCGCATGCGCACTGGCGCACTGGCGCACGCCTGTGTGCAATGGCGCCCAATTAGCGTCCCCTGGCGCCTATAAAAAGCTGGCAGACGCACAGGCACCTTGCTGGTCTGTCTTTCCAGCTTAGTGCCTGTGTGTCCCTGTGTCCCTGTGTTAAAGTGTACCTGATCTGCCTCCCAGTATTGACCCGGATTGCCTGACGTTGCTACCTCTCTCCTGTGTTTGACCCCCTGGCTTGCTCAAAGGACTTTGCTACCTCTCTCCTGTGTTTGACCCCCTGGCTTGCTCAAAGGACTTTGCTACCTCTCTCCTGTGTTTGACCCCCTGGCCTGTTCCACGGACTCTGCTACTGTCTCCAGTGTTTGACCCCGTGCCTGCAACCAGGACCTTGCTCAGCATCTCCCTGCTCAGTGACTACTGTTAGACCCTCAGTCGGTCCTTGCTACCTCCCCGCTGCTCCAGTTCCTGCTCCCTGGGGAACCCAGGTCCTCACTGGATTGCCGCACAACCCGCTCGGCCTTCCGAGCTACCTCCTGGGTTAGATCCTCAGCCGGGTGTTTGGGCTCCTGCCTCCTCTTCCTGCTGTCTGCTGGTCGGGCCAAGCCAGGTCATTGCCTCCTCCTGCCTCCACTCCGGTTCTGCCTACCTAACGGAGGTGACCTGTGCCTCCTGGTGCCATTTGCTCCCTGTCCCATCTCCAGGGGGTAGACTGCGCTGGGTCGCAAGGGTGAGCCACTCTCGGCATCTCGGTCTCGGTAAGTACGTCTCTAATATTCCTGCTGCCTGGACCAATACTTTGGCTGTGCTGACCATATCGTTGCCTGTAATGACCCATGACTTTATGGACCATGTATCTTCCTGCTGCCTGGACCAATACTTTGGCTGTGTTTACCATATCTCTGCCTGCTGCCTCTACAGACTATGGACAGTATTTCTGCCTGGACATCTCTGCCTGCCACCTGGACCAATGCTTTGGCTGTGCTGACAGTGACTCTGCCTGTACGAACTATGAACAGTATTCCTGCCTGCTGCCTGGACGATTGCTTTTGCAGTCGCTGACCACATCACTGTCTGCTACCTGGACCGATGCTCTCCTCTGTGGACCACTGCACTACGAAAACCACAGGTAATCTTTTGTTATTTGATATGTAAATGCTACGTGTTAAAAATATGCAGAGCCTTCAAAAATGTGATCGGTTGTCTGAAAATTATATGTGTAATTTATGCTCCTAGAACGCCTGGAGGTGCTACTTGGATGTTGGGCCTCTGTATGTGGCCAGGCTGTGTAAAAGTCCCACACATGTGGTATCGCTGTTCTCAGGAGGAGTAGCAGAATGTATTTTGGCTTGTCATTTTTGCTATGTACATGCTATGTGTTGGAAATATCGTATAAATGGACAACATTATGTAAAAAAAAAAAAAAAAGCATTTTCATTTTTTTCCATGTTTTCCAAAAACTTCTGGAAAAAAAAAACTGTTCTAAAGACTCATTATGCCTCATAGATTATACTTTGGGGTGTTTGCTTTCCAAAATGTGGTCATTTTGTGGGCAATTGTCGTCCTGCTCCATGTCCTTCAAAATTGTAATAGGTGGTTGTGAAATGATATGTGTAATTTATGCTTGTAGAACGCATGAAGGTGCTACTTCAATGTTGGGCCTCTGTATGTGGCCAGGCTGTGTAAAAGTCTCACACATGTGGTATCGCCATACTCAGGAGAAGTAGCAAAATGTATTTTGAGGTGTGGTTGCAAGTATGCATGTGCTGTGTGAGAGAAATAACCTGTTAATATGACAAGTTTGTTTAAAAAAAAAAATTCCTTAATATTCCCAAGAATTGTGGGAAAAAAATAAAACTTCAAAAAAACTCACCATGCCTCTTACTAAATACCTTGGACTGTCTACTTTTCAAAAAGGGGTCATTTGGGGGCTATTTGTACTTCCCTGGCTTGTTAGTTTCTCAAGAAATAAGATAGGCCTTCAGTACATCAGGTGTGATCAGATGTGATCAATTTTCAGTGATTGGCACCATAGCTTGTAGACTCTATAACTTTCACAAAGACTAAATAATATCCACTAATGTGGGTTATTTTTTTACCAAAGATATGTAGCAGTATACATTTTTGCCCAAATTTATGAAGAAAAATTACTTATTTGCAAAATGTTACTATTTTTTTTTTTTCAAAATATTTGCTATTTTTTCGCAAAAAAAAAAAAAAACAGCAGTGATTAAATACCACCAAAAGAAAGCTCTATTTGTGAGTGTAGCTTGACTGAGTAATTGTCACTAAAAGTTTGAGTGCACTGAAAGCTGAAAATTCATCTGGGCAGGAAGGTGTAAAAGTGCCCTGTATTGAAGTGGTTAACCAATTCAGCCCCCAAAGGTTTTACCCCTTTTCCTGACCAGGCCATTTTTCGCGATACAGCATTGTGTTGCTTTAACTGACAATTGTGCGGTCGTGCGACACTGTACACAAACAAAATTGATGTCCTTTTTTTTCCCAACAAATAGAGCTTTCTTTTGGTGGTATTTGATCACCTCTGCAGTTTCTATTTTTGCGCTATAAACAAAAAAAGACAAACGATAAAAAAAAAAAAAAAAAACAATATTTTTTACTTTCTGCTATAAAACATATCCAATAAAAAAAGGTAAAAATTAAAATTTCTTTATCAAATTAGGCCAATATGTATTCTGCTACATTTCTTTGGTAAAAAAAAAATCCCAATAAGCATACATTGATTGGTTTGTGCAAAAGTTATAGCGTCTACAAACCATTTTCATGGACTTTTTATATATTTTTTTGTTTTACTAGTAATGGCGGCGATCATCAATTTTTAGCGGGGCAGCGACATTGAGGCAGACAAATCTGACACTAAGTGATACTTTTTGGGGACCAGTGACACCAATACAGTGATCAGTGCTAAAAGAAAATGCACCGTCACTGTATAAATGACACTGGTTAAAGTGGTTGTAAACACTTACAAACCACTTTAGCCTACAGGTAAGCCTAGATTAAGGCTTACCTGTAGGTCCAATAAATATCTCCTAAACCTACATGGTTTAGGAGATATTTAGAAAAATACAGGCATCGCTGTCTACGGCGCATGCCGAGTTCACGGCGATATGCTGCTTTCGTGCGCATGCGCGGGAGTGACGTCATCGCCGATCCAGCGAATGACAGTGCTGGAGCGGCAAGACCCGGAAGTCACTCCGGGATTGATGGCGCCGGAGAAGGTCGTGGATGAGGACTGCTTCGGGGGCTTCATTCTCAGGTAAGTCATTCATAATGAGCTAGTATGCTATGCATACTAGCTCATTATGCCTTTGCAGGTTCCGTTTTATTTTTATTTTTTGAGGAGGCTTTACTTCCTCTTTAATTGTGCTCCTAAGGAGTGCTTTTTAACTGTGGGGGGAATGCTGTGACTGGAGGGAAAACAGAGATCCGTGTTTCTGCTTAGCAGAAACATAAGATCTCCATTTTGCTCCCCCACAGAACAGCAGTCTGCCTTGTTTACATAGGCAGATCGCCGTTCTGCCTCTCCAGTAAACGATCAGCGGCCGTCAGACCCGCTGATTGACTCCTGCTATAATTGGACACAGCGCGTCGCCGGCGACGTGTGCCAGACCTCGCGCACAAAATCACGTACAGGTACGTGATTTTGCGCAGCCAGGCCGCCCTGCCGCATATATATATTATATATATATATATATATATATATATATACGATGGGTGGTCCGGAAGCAGTTAAGGATGCAGCATTAGCTATTGATCATTTATTATATTTACTATTATTTCATTAGGCTGTGCATGGTTCAATTCTTCATGGTGGCCTGACTCTAGTTTCATCTATTTTTGAAAAGTAGCATCTATTTTTGAGTATTCTTGAAAAATTAATGGCTACTGTGTTATTTTTTTTCTCTTAGGAAAGGGGGGGGGGGTGGAGTACCAATGCTATAGCTTGGTTTAGCTGTTCATTAGTATACATCCTTGTTCCCTAGGTAGGGTTGAATGAGGTATGGTTTTGAACTTATGGGTAACTGTCTATGGATGCTGCCATAGACAGTGTTCTGATTATGGTGCATAATACAGTGGATATAAAAAGTCTACACACCCCTGTTAAAATGTCAGGTTTCTGTGACATAAAAAAATGTGACAAATATAAATAATTTTAGAACTTTTTCCACCTTCAATGTGACCTATAAACTGAACAACAAACTGAAATCTTTTAGGTGGAGGGAAGTAAAAATAAAAAACGAAAATAATATAAATTGCATAAGTGTGCACACCCTTAAACTAATACTTTGTTGAAGCACCTTTTGATTTTATTACAGCACTCAGTTTTTTTGGGTATGAGTCTGTCAGCATGGCACATCTTGACTTGGCAATATTTGCCCACTCTTTGCCAAAACACCTCAAATCTGTCAGATTGTGAGGGCATCTCCTGTGCACAGCTCTCTTCAGATCACTCCACAGATTTTCAGATCAGATTCAGGTCTGGGCTCTGGCTGGGCCATTCCAAAACTTTAATCTTCCTCTGGTGAAGCCATTACTTTGTTGATTTGGATGTATGCTTTGGGACGTTGTCATGCTGAAAGATGAAGTTCCTCTTCATGTTCAGCATTCTAGCACAAGCCTGATGCCAATATTGACTGGTATTTGGAACTGTTCATGATTCCCTCTACCTTGACTAAGGTCCCTGTTCCAGCTAAATAAAAACAGCCTCAAAGCATGATGCTGCCACCACCATGCTTCACTGTGGTTATGGTGTTCTTTCGGTGATGTGCAGTGTTGTTTTTGCACCAAACATATCTTTTGGAATTATGGCCAAAAAGTTCAACTTTGGTTTCATCAGACCATAACACATTTTTCCACATGCTTTTGGGAGACTTCAGACGCATTTTTGCAAAATTTAGCCAGGCTTGGATGTTTTTCTTCGTAAGAAAAGGCTTCCATCTTGCCACTCTTCACTGATAGCCCAGACATATGAAGAATACAGGAGATTGTTGTCACATGTACCACACACACCAGTACTTGCCAGATATTCCTGCTGCTCCTTTAATGTTGCTGTAGGCCTATTGGCAGCCTCCCTGACCAGTTTTCTTCTCATCTTTTCATCAATTTTGGAGGGACACCATAGTTTCTCCACTTAGTGATGACTGTCTTCTCTGTGTTCCATGGTATATCTAATGCCTTGGAAATTCTTTTGTACCCTTTTCCTGACTGATACCTTTTAACAATGAGATCTGATGCTTTGGAAGCTCTCTTCGGACCATGGCTTTTGTGTAGGATGTGACTAAGAAAATGTCAGAAAAGACCTACTAGAACAGCTGAACTTTATTTGGGGTTAATAAGAGGCACATTAAATGATGCCAGGTGTGTACTGATTCCCAGTGGCGGCTAATGCTCAACATTTTTTGGGGGGGTGCAAACAAACTGAAAAATTCTGAAAAACACTGAAAAAAAAACATCAATTGCAGCCACTGGGCCCATCAATTGCAGCCACTGGGCCCATCAATTGCAGCCTCTGTGCCCACCATATGTAGCTTTTGTACCAAACATGTGCAGCCTCTGTGCCCATCATGTGCAGCCTCTGTGCCCATCATGTGCAGCCTCTGTGCCCATCATGTGCAGCCTCTGTGCCCATCATGTGCAGCCTCTGTGCCCATCATATGCAGCCACTGTGACCCCCCCCCGCTCGCCCGCCATCAGACCTCAGCGAGCTGCGGGATGGGCAGGCAACGGCTCCTGCATCCTCCATGGCTCCCATGCATCTCCTCCTCCATTCCGCTGGGCACGGGGCGTGCAGCACTCCTGCATCTCCTGTATCAGCAGTGGCAGCGGAGAAGTCTGATCCTCCAACTTCCTCCCCTGTGTGTCTCTTCCGCCAAAGCGCCGGACATCCAATAGGATGCCCGGCGCTTTGGCTAATTGGGGAAACAGGTCTCACTGACCTGCCTCCTGATTGGCGGGAGGCACTGTGGTGTAAAAATAGCAAAAATGTATTTGCCATGGTCACATAACAGGGTGGGATCAGGGCGCACTCTCTGCACCCCGAGCCCACCCTTTTTTTGAAGCCTATTAGAGCCTCAGGCTCGAATCAGGTGCTTAAAAAAAATTATAAAATATATAAATAAAAACACCCCCTCCCACGCTGCCATAGGAGTCCATGCATCCGGCGTTCTGAAAGGGGCCGCGGCAGGGATTGTGGGGGGGGCGGTGCCCATGCGCCCACAATGCACAGGCCGCACCTGCTGACTCCTATTTAACATGAGCTTGAATGTGGTTGCTTAATTCTGAACACAGCTACATACGCAGTCATAAGTACCCTTTCACACGGGGGCGCGGGATGCGTTACCGGCGCTGTGCGGGCGGGAGCGGGGTGCTTTTAACCCCCAAGAAGAGGTTAACAAAGGATTAAAAGTGCCCACAAAACGCCGCTGCCGAAGCGCATTGCAGACGCTTTGGCAGCGCTGCCCATTGATTTCAATGGCAGGAGCGGTTTAGGAGCGGTGTATGCACCTCTTCCGCACCGCCCCAAAGACACTTTCTTTTTTGGTCCTGCAAGTGCACTGCCCCCGTGTGAAAGCACTCAGGCTTTCACACTGGGGAGGCTTGAGAGGTGCTTTACAGGCACTATGTTGCAGCATGAAGGAGTTTATAAACACTGACACTGGTGCCACTAATGCAGCACAAAGGGGTTAATTAAATGCCACTGGTCACTAATGCATCAGTGTTCAGTGGCAATACATTTACCCCCTCCATGCTGCATATTACAAATAGCATTCCCGGACTGGCCATAGGGCACACCAGGCAGCCTTATGAGAGCCGGCTCCGAGAGGACAACGCAGTCTGGTCCCCCAGAACCTCCCTGGGAGAGCCCATGGAGCGGAGGATGTGGCTGCCCATGCTGAAAGCCATGTCTGTGCTGCTTCTGGAGGGAGCCAAAGCGACCATGGACAAGTGCTTGGAGGGTGACAGACCGCAATGCTGTATGCTTCCCCACCAACTATAACAGCCAGGTGGACATGGGTGGCACAGTCAGACCATGCTGGCCAGGATCTAGTACCTGCACTCCATCATCCTGGCCCTGCATCTCGGTCACAGTGAGTGAGGCAACCACATCTCCCCCATACACCATCCTATACCCCACCCCATCTCCCCTAGGTACAGGAACCCCATCTCCTTGAGGGACAGGAGCCCCATCTCCCCTGAGGACAGGAGCCCCATCTCCCCTGAGGACAGGAGCCCCATCTCCCCTGAGGACAGGAGCCCCATCTCCCCTGGGAACAGGGACTAAATACTTTATTTTTTTTTCAGTGGTAATATTTTGTGGTGAAAATGATTATTGCCCCCCCCCCCCCCAGATTTGACTGTGGTATCTTATATCCCCCCCCCCCCCCCCCCTATATTTTGTTCCTAGAGTCGCCCTGCTAACCCAGAACAGTCATTTAAATAAAGACTTGTGACTTCACAAATCTCCATACTTGTTCCTGGCCAGTAACTCAGTGAAAGCTGAACACATTCAGTAAGGTTGTCATATGGTAGTGATTAGAAGTGCGGTTCATAAGTGATGCATTGCTTCCACAGTGACACAGTAAAGAGGCTCAGAAAATATTATCTCCATGAATGATTGTTACAGTTTTATCAAGCAAACATAAGGGGAACGTAGCTGGTGATGTTTAGGGATGGCCCTATGCAACTCTATGACAGCCTACTTCAAGAGCACAGTCAGTGTTGGCGATGTGGCAGAACCAAACCATCATAACAAAGTTATGGACATTATTTAACAGAGTTCAGAAGATGGCGAGTCAGTAGACTTTTAATGAAAATAAACTTTTTTTCTATAAAAATTGTTGGATGTGCTAATGATTACTTCTACTATAAACGAGCATTTTTCATTGCTGCAAGTTACTATCAATACCAAGTTAGCATTGTTATAAGAAATCGGCTATATTTGGCCTTTTTAAAGTGTATCTAAAGCCATTTTTAGTTATGTATAGCTCAGGTGGGGGATTTGATCCTCTGTCAGGTTTTTATTGCTGTTTGTATCCCCACTGGTAAAATTCACCCTTTTATTTGTCCTGGTGACCATTGTCACCAAGACAGAAAGTGATGGCAAATCCAAACATTTTGAGCTGTTACCAGAAGAGAAGAGGGACACCTATTCCAGTGACACTTAGGTAATTTCCCATCACTTTATGCTGTGTCTTTAGGACAGGAACAGAAGCAAAATTTCACCAAATGGAACACAGACAGCAAAAAATAAACTGAAATTAGTTTTAACCATTCCCCACTCTATTCAGCCCTGAAAATAAAATAATGTATGTATAGCCAAAACTTAAGTTTCTTCATCTAAAAGTAGAAAGGACATCGAAAGTCACAAACAAATTTTCTGGCTCCAGAAACTTATCATGTGTAATTATAAGGATTGATGCCTTGGCACAGTTTACATCTGGACTCCATCTTGCATACAGCTTACCTGATAAGAAGCCCTTTGATTGAAATATATCAGAGGCTTGCAGCTGCTATAGGCAAAACACACTCATTAATTTCCCTATCCCTACAGCCCATTAGCAGAATGGCTGCAGCATCCGTTAAAAATCTCCAGCTGCTTCATTTGTCTTCTAAGCGTTAATATTGCAAATGCTTCCTGAGGAAAGGAAGGCGAGACTAGTTGAAAATATAGCATTAGATTGATTAGTAAAATGGAAACATGTTTTAACACATCTTCTTTCTTTTAGGCCTCATTCACACTACATTGGATATACAACTTCATGTATCATACAGGTGCGTGTATAAAAAATTTGCAGAGGTATTCTAGTGGTGACTCTGCATGTATATTAATTTTGTATGAACGGGGGCCAAATGGAATGTTACTAGGCTATCTTCCCTTCAGGTTGAATGTTATTTATCAAAACAAAATTGACCGAATAATGAAAATACCATTATGGTCACTAGATGGAGCTGATGATCATAGGAAGGAAAAGAGAGCCACCAAATCCATGCTCGCTCAGCCATCAGATCCATCCATAATTAGCCATACTCATTCATGCCCAGTCATCCCCATCCATACTCAGCCACCCCGATTCATGCTCATATGCTACATATTTTTGGTAAAAAAAATATTGATTGGTTTGCGCAAAAGTTATAGCGTTTACAAAATAGGGGATAGTTTTATAGCATTTTTATTACTAATTTTTTTTTTACTAGTAATGGCGGCGATCAGCGATTTTTAATGTGACTGCGACATTATGGCGGACACATCGGAAATTTTTGACACATTTTTGGGACCATTGTCATTTATACAGCAATCAGTGCTATTTAAATGCACTGATTCCTGTGTAAATGACACTGGCAGTGAAGGGGTTAACCAGGGGTGGCAGTGTAGGGGTTAAGTGTTCCTAGGGGCGTGTTACTAACTGTGGGGGGGCGTGGCTGTGTGTTAGTGAACACTGATCTCTGCTCCAATCACAGGGAGCAGAGATCAGTGTCACTTGTTGCCAGGCAGAACGGGGAGATGCTGTTTACTTCCGTATCTCCCCGTTTAGCCTTCCCGCGAGACAATCGTGGGTATCCCCGTGGCGATCGAGTCCGCGGGACCCGCGACCGGACTCACGGGGGTCCCGACCGGTGCGCGATGGCACGGCGGCCCTTTTAATCACTTGCCGACCGCCTCCTGTACATGTACGTCGGCAGAATAGCACGTACAGGCAAAAGCCAGTACCTGTACGTGCCTGCCTTCCAGCGGGTGGGGGGTCCGATCGGACCCCCCCCCCCGCCGGCGGAGACGGTCGGCTTCGCTTCAGGAGCGATCCGAGATGAGGGGGCGGCCAGTGATTTCTGGGCACCCCCTCATGATCGCTCCTGGCGAATGAGAAGCTTTCCTTGCCTCTGAACTGTAAACACAGGCAGGAGGAAGTGATGTCACACTCCTCGTGTCGGTCTTTCTGACCGGGACGCAAGCGAGTGAAGACATACAAGTAAGTGCACCAACAGTACACTGACACCAGCACACGTAGGCACACATGTCACCCCCTAGATCACCCCCTGCCCCCCCAGTCACAGTGTCACTGATTGCAGTGATCATTTATTTACTGATCACTGCATTTAGTGTCAGATGTGACTGTAACAAGTGTCAGGGCAGTTAGCTTTAGGCCCCTTTAGGTCCAAGGTAGCCCCCTACCCCCCCCCCCCCCGCTAATAAAGGTTTAACCCCTTGATTGCCCCCCAGGTAACCCTTTCACCCCCTTTTGCCAGTGTCACTAAGCGATAATTTTTCTGATCTCTGCATTAGTGTCACTGGTGCCGCTAGGTAGCCAGTTATTTTTTTTAGGTTAACCGCCAGATTTATATAGGTTCATAAATAGGTTTATAGGTTAGGTACCCCCATATTACAACCTAAATAAAGGTTTTAACCCCCTGATTGCCCCTAGAGTTAACTCTTTCACCAGTGATCACCGTATAAGTGTCACTGGTGACGCTGGTTAGCCAGTTAATTATTTAGGTTCCCCATCAGGTTTTTATATAGCGTCACGTACCCCATATGTTACCTAATAAAGGTTTTAACCCCCTGATTGCCCCTAGTTAACCCTTTCACCAGTGATCACAGTGTAACTGTTACGGGTGACGCTGGTTAGTTTGTTTTTTTATACTGTCAGGGCACCCGCCATTTATTACCCAATAATGGTTTAACCCCCTGATCGCCCGGCGGGTGATATCAATTAGGTTTTTAGGGTCAAATAAGGTCCGCGTCGCCCCAGGTTAGTGCCAGTACCGCAAACACCCACGCGCAAAGCATACACCTCCCTTAGTGGTACAGTATCTGAACAGATCAATATCTGATCTGATCAGATCTATACTAGCGTCCCAGCAGTTTAGGGTTCCAAAAAACGCATTGTTAGCGGGACCAGCCCAGATACCTGCTAGCACCTGCGTTTTCCCCCTCCACCCAGCCCAGACCACCCAAGTGCAGTACTGATCGATCACTGTCACTTACAAAACACTAAACACATAACTGCAGCGTTCGCAGAGTCAGGCCTGATCCCTGCGATCGCTAACAGTTTTTTTGGTAGCGTTTTGATTCACTAACAGTCGCTAACAGTCAGGAGCTTTTTTACCTGTGAATCTCACTCGTGTACTACTAAATTCAGAGCCCAAAATGGCAAATCGAAAGCACACTAGTGAACAGGCCTACACATTTCTGAGCATGACAGATAGTGAAGAGGAGGTCACTCATCTGTCAGAATCAGGCTCAGAATACGATCCTGTAGACGACAGCGGCTCCATGACAGATAGCTCTGACGACAGAGGTGTGGTCCCTGCTAAGGTCAGGCGTACCCGATCCCGATCTTCTGCTGTTGTTGAGATGCAAGAACCGCAGGTCTCTCGTATGGAGCAGAGAAGTACTAGCGCCGCTATTCCTTCTGGTGAACTGGCAAGCACCAGCGGCCTAGTACACTCTGGACGTACATCCAGCACTGCAGTATCACGTGGTGACGTGGCGAGTCCCATAAGTGCAGTTCAAGCTGGCGAGGTGGCAAGCACAAGTAGTGTCCCGCTGCCACCAAGAAGAAGACAAAGGCAGGCCCATCGATCACATAGTGTCCTGCAGAATTTGCCAATCCTGATTGGGTGCCCACTACTTCTGCAGAACCCGTACTTCCCCCATTCACTGGCCAACCCGGTATTCAGGTGGAAACAGCTGATTTTAAGCCATCTGATTTTTATTCGCTGTTTTTCACGGAAAATCTCTATAGATCTATTGTGGACCAAAGTAATATATATGCTGGTCAATACATCGTCGCCTTCCCTTGCCAGAGATTGGAAACCAATTACGGTTTCCGAATTTAAGTCCTTTCTGGGCCTTTCTCTCAACATGGGCATACATAAATTCCCGACTCTGAGGACTTATTGGTCCACCTCACCAGTCCACCAAATGCCCGTGTTCTCTGCCTCCATGTCCAGGGCACGATACGAACAGATCTTACGGTTCATGCACTTCAGTGACAATGAACTCTGTCGTCCTCGTGGAGACCCTGAATTTGATCGGCTCTACAAAATTCAGCCCCTCATAAATCATTTCAACCAACGTTTTGCAGCCTTGATCAAGGTGTGACACCCGTTATTTTTGTCCACGCTGTCCTGACAATCCTGGCCTTTGCATTGGTGAATGTTTTGAACGCTACCATTCACTAGTGAAGTACTAGCGTAGGGTACAGCATTTCACAGGCTAGGATACACTTTCACAGGGTCTCCCAAGATGCCATCGCATTTTGGGACCCGATCGTTACAGTTAAAATTATAGTTACAAAAAAAAAAGTGTAAAAAAATAAAATAAAAAATAAAAAGTACAACCCCCCCCCCCCCCCCCAAAAAAATAAAATAAAAAAAACAAAAATTTGTCGTTTTATTGTTCTCTCTCTCTCTCTCTCTCTCTCTATTGTTGCTCTTTTTTTTTACTGTATTCTATTCTGCAATGTTTTATTATGTTTTATCATGCTTGCTTTTCAGGTATGTAATTTTGTTATACTGTTTACTGTGTTTTATTGTTAACCATTTTTTTGTTTTCAGGTGCGCCATTCAGCTGCAGCGCAGATTTATTTATCTTGGCAGCAACAGCGTTTGCTCCCACGATACATAAAGCCGTGACTCCAGTGCTGTCGGAGGTGATTTCACCACCACAGTTAACCGCTTCCCGACCGCCTCATGTAGATATACGTCTACAGAATGGCACGGGCAGGCAAAAGCACGTACGTGTACGTCCCCTTTAATTTGCCTGCCCCGGACCCGGTCGGGAGCTCTGTGACCACGGCCGCGGGACCAGCGGACCCGATCGCCGCTGGTATCCCGCGATCGGGTTACGGAGCTGAAGAACGGGGAGAGGTTTGTGTAAACAAACCTCTCCCCGCGCTTCCTACACTGACTGTCAGTGATCGGCGGTTCCCTGTCATCGGGAACGCCGATCAATGACGTCAGACGTACAGCCACGCCCCCTACTGTAAAAAAAACACAACACGTCACACTGACTCCTCCCCGCCCCCTAGTGGTTAACCCCTTCACTACAACTGTCATTTACATAGGAATAAGTGCTATTTAAATAGCACTGATTTCTGTATAAATGACAAATGTCCCAAAAATGTGTCAAAAATGTCCGATGTGTCCGCCATAATGTCGCAGTCACAATAAAAATCCCTGATCGCCGCCATTACTAATAAAAAAAAAATATTAATAAAAATGCTATAAAAACTATCCCCTATTTTGTAAACGCTATAACTTTTGCGCAAACTAATCAATAATCGCTAATTGCGATTTTTTTTACCAAAAATATGTAGAAGAATACGTATCGGCCTAAACTGAGGAAAAAAATAGTTTTTTTATATATTTTTTGGGGATATTTATTATAGCAAAAAGTAAAAAATATTGAATTTTTTTCAAAATTGTCGCTCTATTTTTGTTTATAGCGCAAAAAATAAAAACCCCAGGGGCGAACAAATACCACCAAAAGAAAGCTCTATTTGTGGGAAAAAAAGGACGCCAATTTTGTTTGGGAGCCACGTCGCACGACCGCGCAATTGTCAGTTAAAGCGACGCAGTGCCGAATCGCAAAAAGGGGCCTGGTCCTTTGGCTGCCAATTGGTCCGGGGCTGAAGTGGTTAAAAAAAGAGCATATATGCCGAAGCATGGGGCAGCAGGGGTGGAGGAGCGATTTGCTCCTAATGCCACGTACATACGGTCGAAATTCCGACGGAGGCTTGCACGTGGAAAAGTTCGACCATGTGTACGTGGCATAACTTTTTTGCGGGAGGATGCCCCCATGCTTCGGCATATATATATATTTTAGGCCCCGGTTGCGTTAAAAAATGTTTTATTTTTTACTATGTTTTTTTTTGGTATTTGCTTTGCAGGTATGTTATGGTAAGGTCTTACTGTTATACTGTAATGTTACTTTGTTTTAATGTTAACCATAATTTGCTTAGCAGGTATGCCATTCAGTTGCAGCGCGGATTTATTTATCTCGACAGCAACAGCGTTTGCTCCCACGATACATAAAGCCGTGACTCCAATGCTGTAGGAGGTGATTTCACCACCACAGTTAAAAAAAAAGAGCATATATGCTGAAGCATGGGGGCAGCAGGGGCGGAGGAGCGATTGGCTCCTAATGCCGTGTACATACGGTCGAAATTCCGACGGAGGCTTGCCCGTGGAAAAGTCCGACCATGTGTACGCGGCGTTACTTTTGCGGGAGGATGCCCCCATGCTTCGGCATATATAAATGGTGCATGTATGCCCATTATTAGAAGTGGGTGGATGAAGGGAGGTATTCTAATGGTGGGCATACCCACCGATCAATCTCTTTTTCGTTCAGCCAAGAGGCTGCATGAAAAAAAAAAAGATTACAATATATGTCCAGTATGTTGCTGGACTTTGAATGGTTATACCAGAATGATGCCTGCAGGTTTAGGTATCATCTTGGTATCATTCTTTTCAGCCAGTGATCGGCTTTCATGTAAAAGCAATTCTAGCGTGTAATTAGCCTCTAGACTGCTTTTACAAGCAGTGGGAGGGAATGTCCCCCATCCCGGATATAAACAGCGCCATTGGGAAATTGGGAAAGCGTTTTATCACACCGATCTTGGTGTGGTCAGATGCTTTGAGGGCAGAGGAAAGATCTAGGGTCTGATAGACCCCATTTTTTTCAAAAAAAGAGTACCTTTCACTGCCTATTGCTATCATAGGGGATATTTACATTCCCTGAGATAACAATAAAAATGATAAACAAAAAAAAAAAATGGAAGGAACAGTTTAAAAATAAAATAAAAAAGCTAAAAAAAAAAAAAAAAAAATGCACCCCTGCCCCCCCTTCTCTTGCGCAAAGGCGAACACAAGCGTCGGTCTGGCGTCATATGTAAACAGCAATTGCACCATGCATGCGAGGTATCACCGCGAAGGTTAGATCGAGGGCAGTAATTTTAGCAGTAGACCTCCTCCGT
Source organism: Lithobates sylvaticus (assembly GCA_028564925.1). NCBI lineage: Eukaryota > Metazoa > Chordata > Amphibia > Anura > Ranidae > Lithobates > Lithobates sylvaticus. The sequence continues at coordinate 120,620,250 of CM053036.1, read as the reverse complement.
GAATCTAATGTGGTAACCTGTAAAGTCTTTTAAAAATGTATGTAGTTTGTCGCCACTGCGTGTTTGTGCGCAATTTTAAAGCATGTCTTGTTTGGTATCCATGTACTCGGCCTAAGATCATCTTTTTATTTCATCAAAAATTTGAGCAATATAGTGTTTTAGTGCATTAAAATAAAAAAAAGTATTTTTTCCCAAAAAAATGTGTTTGAAAAATCGATGCGCAAATACTGTGTGGGAAAAAAAAATGAAACACCCACCATTTTAATCTGTAGGGCCTTTGCTTTAACAATATATATAGTGTTTGGGGGTTCAACGTAATTTTCTTGCAAACAAAAATATGTTTTCATGTAAACAAAAAGTGTCAGAAAGGGCTTTGTCTTCAAGTGGTTAGAAGAGTGGGTGATGTGTGACATAAGCTTCTAAATGTTGTGCATAAAATGCCAGGACAGTTCAACCCCCCCCCCCCCCCCCAAAATTACCCCATTTGGAAAGTAGACACCCCAAGCTATTTGCTGAGAGGCATGTTGAGCCAATTGAATATTTTTTTTTGTTCCAAAAGATTGATGGAAAGAAAAATGTAAAAAATCTTTTTACAAAAAGTTGTCACTAAATGATATATTGCTCAAACATGTCATGGGCATATGTGGAATTACACCCCAAAATACATTCCGTTGCTTCTCCTGAGTACGGGGATACCACATGTGTGAGACTTTTTGGGAGCCTAGCCGCGTACGGAACCCCAAAAACCAATCTTCACGTTATTCAACAGATTTTTCAATGGGGTTTAAGTCTGGGCTCTGACTAGGCCATGCAAGGACATTCACCTTTTTCTCCTTCAACCACTGTGTGGTAATTTTTGCTGTGTGCTTTGGGTCATTGTCATGGTGAAAGTTGAGCTCAGCTATGAGTAAGCACTAGTTGTGGTGCGAAACGCGTCAGCTCTGTACCCCCCTTTTTTGCCGTGTATGGATTGCAGTGTTTTTTGCTTTTAAATAAACTTTTTGGATTTTATTTTCTCGGTGTGCGGCTGTCCGGAGTTCTTCCTTTTTTGATTTCCAATCATTGTGCTATTAGCCAGCACCTGGGGCTCCCACACAGGAGCAGGAGCATTCGCTTGGGAAGGAGAGTCTTGGAGCGGTGGTTGTTTGTTTCTCATCCCTCAATGAACTGTAGTTCCCCAATGCTGGTAGGACTCATGCAGCCCCAGACCGCGATGACACTCCCACCTTAACTGTAGGCAAGACATACTTGTCTATGTACTCCTCACCTGGTTACCGCCACACACGCTTGACACCATCTGAACCAAATAAGTTTATCTTGGTATCATCAGACCACATGACATGGTTACAGTAATACATGTCCTTAGTCTGCTTGTCTTCAGCAAACTGATTGCAGGCTTTCTTGTGCATCATCTTTAGATTGGGATGACAGACATGCAGACCAATTTGATGTACTGTGCGGCGTATGGTCTGAGCACTGAAAGGCTATCCCCCCACCCTTTCAACCTCTGCAGCAATGCTAGCAGCACTCATACGTCTTTTTCCAAAGACAACCTCTGGATAGGACGCTGAGCATGCAACATCTTTGATCGATCATGGCGAGGCCTGTTCTGAGTGGAACCTGTCCTGTTAAACATTTGTATGGTCTTGGCCACCATGTTGCAGCTCAGTTTCAGGGTCTTGGCAATCTTCTTATAGCCTAGACCATCTTTATGTAGAGCAACAGTTCTTTTTTTAAGATCCCTTAGAAAGTTCTTTGCCATTAGGTGCCACGTTGAACTTTCAGTGACCAGTATGAGAGAGTGAGAGCAATAACACCAAATTTAACACACCTGCTGCCCATTTCACACCTGAGACCTTGTAACACTAACGAGTCACATGACACCAGGGAGGGAAAATTTGCTAATTGGGCCCAATTTGGATATTTTTCACTTTTTTTGCCAGCGGTTTAGACATTAATGGCTGTGTGTTGAGTTATTTTGAGGGGACAGTAAATTTACACTGTTATAAAAGCTGTACACTCACTACTTTACATTGTAGCAAACTGTAATTTCTTCAGTGTTGTCATATGAAAAGATATAATAAAATATTTACAAAAATGGATTTTGTGAGATACTGCAGCCCTGCAGAGTAGAAAATGAGGGCTGGCGAGGAGCTGGGCTGCCTGGGAGTGGGGGGGGGGGGCGGAGTTGACCGGGAGCTGTTCTCCCGGTGAAAGAGTGCCATGGAGTTAGAAGAGAGCCGGGATCGCCAGCTGCCATTGAAACTGTCTCCACTCAGTCTCACACAGCCCCGCCTCCTCCTAACCCCGCACCTGTAATAGACAAAACGCAGGTCCAATGAGGGGATGCATTCTGTCTATCACAGGCGTGGGGTTAGGAGGAGGCGGGGCTGTGCGAGAGTGAGCGGAGACAGTTTCAATGTCAGCTGTTACGGCGTGTACTACCGCTCGGCGATCCCGGCTCTCTTCTAACTCATCATGATCCGGCCGTCCTCTCACTTCCTCCACCCTGGCAAGGCTGCAATGGGGGCACTGTGAGGCTGTTATTTGGGGCACAGTGCGGCTGCAATTTGGGGCACAGTGAGGCTGCAATTTGGGGCACAGTGAGGCTGCAATTTGGGGCACAGTGAGGCTGCAATTTGGGGCACAGTGAGGCTGCAATTTGGGGCACAGTGAGGCTGCAATTTGGGGCACAGTGAGGCTGCAATTTGGGGCACAGTGAGGCTGCAATTTGGGGCACAGTGAGGCTGCAATTTGGGGCACAGTGAGGCTGCAATTTGGGGCACAGTGAGGCTGCAATTTGGGGCACAGTGAGGCTGCAATTTGGGGCACAGTGAGGCTTCAATTTGGGGCACAGTGAGGCTGCAATTTGGGGCACAGTGAGGCTGCAATTTGGGGCACAGTGAGGCTGCAATTTGGGGCACTGTGAGGCTGCAATTTGGGGCACTGTGAGGCTGCTATTTGGGGCACAGTGATGCTGCTATTTGGGGCACAGTGATCCTGCAAATGGGGGCACATCGATCCTGCAAATGGGACACAGTGAGGCTGCAATGGGGGCACAGTGAGGCAAGTATCACACTCCCCAGTCCCCTGTAAATGGGGGCACAGTGATGCTGCTATTTGGGGCACAGTGATGCTGCTATTTGGGGCACAGTGATCCTGCAAATGGGGGCACAGTGATGCTGCTATTTGGGGCACAGTGATGCTGCTATTTGGGGCACAGTGATCCTGCCAATAGGGGCACAGTGATGCTGCTATTTGGGGCACAGTGATCCTGCAAATAGGGGCACAGTGATCCTGCAAATGGGGGCACATCGATCCTGCAAATGGGGGCACATCGATCCTGCAAATGGGACACAGTGAGGCTGCAATGGGGGCACAGTGAGGCAAGTATCACACTCCCCAGTCCCCTGTAAATGGGGGCACAGTGATGCTGCTATTTGGGGCACAGTGATGCTGCTATTTGGGGCACAGTGATCCTGCAAATGGGGGCACAGTGATGCTGCTATTTGGGGCACAGTGATGCTGCTATTTGGGGCACAGTGATGCTGCTATTTGGGGCACAGTGATCCTGCAAATAGGGGCATAGTGATGCTGCTATTTGGGGCACAGTGATCCTGCAAATAGGGGCACAGTGATGCTGCAAATAGGGGCACGGTGATCCTGTAAATAGGGGCACAGTGATCCTGTAAATGGGGGCACAGTGATCCTGTATTGGGGGCACAGTGATGCTGCTATTTTAGGCACAGTGATCCTGCAAATTGGGGCACAGTGATGCTGCTATTTGGGGCACAGTGATGCTGCTATTTGGGTCACAGTGATGCTGCTATTTGGGGCACAGTGATGCTGCTATTTGGGGCACAGTGATCCTGCTAATTGGGGCACAGTGATCCTGCAAATAGGGGCACAGTGATCCTGCAAATAGGGGCACAGTGATCCTGCAAATGGGGGCACAGTAATGCTGCAATGGTGGGAACAGTGATGCTGCAAATGGGGGCATGGTGAGGCTGCAATTTGGGGCATGGTGAGGCTGCAATATGGGGTACAGTGATGCTGAAATGTGGGGTACAGTGAGGCTGCAATGTGGGGTACAGTGAGGCTGCAATGTGGGGTACAGTGAGGCTGCAATGTGGGGCATGGTGAGTAATGGTTGTAAAAAGTTCACAATTCACATCCCCCTCCCCTCCAACTCTCCCAACTTTACTGTGTTTTGACTGGATGTTTGTCATCATGGGATGCAGTGAACAGTCAGCAGACTATAGACAGACAAGTGATTTAGGGGACATGTATGTAGTCAGAGCTGGGCAGAGTGGAACATCCAGTGATCTGATGATAACCTGTCTCAGACTAGTGCATGAGATATGTAAATCACCTGTCACTCACAGCAAGGGGGCGTTTTTGACAAAGATTTTAAGACTTAGTGAAGATTTCTCTAACTGAACAATAAAAGAGGATTGCTCAGGCCTCGAGTAAATCTGTGTGGCAAGCCTGGGCTCAAATGAAAGGAAATCTTATTCTCTACAAAAAAAAACTATTTGGGTTTACATCCACTTTAAGTAAATAGATAGCAAACATGTCAAACCTTAAAGAATGTGTAAACCCAACATTTCATATCTCTGATAATTGCCTGCTGTACCATGTACGTGTATAAAAAAAAGTATTGTGTTCTCTATTGCTTCCTTTGTGTGAAATACCTGGTGACCCTGCCATTCCCTCTGCTTTCCTATTAAAAACTGACCACACTAAGCAGGAGAATACACTGCAGTCAGTTCTCTAGCAATGCTTGGAACTCTGCCTGCTCTCTTCCAATGATCAGACTTCTCCTAACACCCTCCCCCCTGCACAGGCTTTCACTGGGAAGATCAGTGTGATGCTGTTTCTCCTCCCCTAGCTCTTATGCAGTTGAGAACAGAGGTAATGTGATCACTTATAAAAAAGGGGAAGAAATGCATTTATATATTTTTATATCTGTACACAAATGTTTTGCCTTTTATTTCTATTTTAAACTAAATGGGTTGTTTTACTAGGTGATAGGTTTTCTCAAATTTTAAAGTGAATGTAAACTATGGTACCCACAATTCTCCATAGGTGATGACACCATATTCTCCATAGGCCATTACAGGTTATCAGTTTACATTTAACCAAGAATTATGGCCCTAGAAGGATTATTATGTGGCTTAATTTGTGTACATACTGTGAGGGTGTTAGCTCAGCAGTGGGTGTGTGACTCTCTGGATGAGTTCACTACACACAAATTAGGCAAGCAAACAGCATTGGAGGTGAAAAAACAAAAGGTGCGGTTTATTTACACTATATACAGTGAAAAAATGACAGCAAAACAAAAAGAAACATGAAAATAAATCCTTGCCAACTTGGCCACTTATTACACACGCAGGTTCCCCATCAACTAGGTGTAACCCTGTGCTGCCCCCAGCACCTATCTCCCTGTTTTAGAGGTTTGCCACACCACAGGCTTTGTCTCATTGCACAAGACAAGTATCACACTCCCCAGTCTACACAGAACTGGTTCCAGGATGGAGCACCCTCTCTAAGCATTCTGGGAATTTTGTAGAGGCCCTAATGATCAAACTTACTTCAGCTGGGCTTATTACCTCACTACTGCAGGACTCTCAGCACTTCCCCCCTAGTGGAATAAATCTAAATAAAGCCTGAATCTAGAACACGCATACCTGCCATCCTGGATACAACCAGGCGATTTTACTTGCCTGCTGTCTCATACCACCACCCCCCCCCTCCTGTTTCAACCTTGGGGTTGGAACACCAGTAGTCAGGCACACATGAACCCGGGCTAAAGCATGCATCCACATTCCCCATCTGAACCCCAGGGCAATTCTTTAGAGTTAAGTGGAAGGTTGTAGGGCCAGGAACCACATATTCACCCATCTATTGGTCTCCTTTTTTTGAGCCATCCACTTTAACAGAGCATGATCAGTAACCAGGTCAAAATGTCTACCTAGCAGATAGTACCAAAGGGAATCTAGAGCCCATTTCACAGCTAAACACTCCTTCTCAATCGTGGCATAATTACCTAATTCCCGGCCACAGAAGCTGTAGAATGACAGCTCTGAACCCAGAAGTGACATAACACATGTTGCTTCCTGGTTCATTCGTCTCAGATGAGATTGTGAAACCAGCAGGTTCCTGACATCTCTCACATTACTAACTGACATAGCATGGATGTCGCAACACTTCCTCAAACTCAATCTTTCTAATATGGAGCTCATAATATTCTCCCATGCCTGTGCCCCCTCCCCTGACCTCTCAAGATTACAACTATTAGTCCCTAGCCTCATGCCAGGGTGCTAGGTAATTCTGGACTCTGACCTGTCCTTTTAGCCCCAAATCCAATCACTGTCCAAATCTTGTAGACTTCACCTCTGTGACATCTCCAAAATACACCCCTTTTTAACAATTGAAACCACTAAGCAGCTTATTCACTCCTTTGTTAACTCTAACCTTGACTAGTGTAACTCCCTTCTCATAGGCCTACCTCTTTGTAGGCTATCCCCTCTTCAGTCTATTGTGAATGCCCCTACCAGACTCATCCACCTAACCCACCACTCAGTGTCCGCCACTCCTCTCTTCACTGACCATTGTCCAAAGAATAAAATAAAAAATATTAACAGACAAAGCCATTTACAGCTCTGCCCTGAGCTACATCACCAATCTTGTCTCCAAATATCACCCAAACCATCCTCTCCGCTCCTCCCAAGACCTTCTGCTCTCTAGCTCCCTTGTCTCCTCTTCCCGTGCTCTTCTCCAGAGCCTCTCATATCCTCTGAAACTCCCTACCCTGATCTCTTCAGGGAAGCCTATCCTGTCTTCAGGTAACAGCTAAATCTTTTGTTTCTTCTATCAGTTCATCCCTCACAGTTAATATCTTTTGTTCCACTAGCCCCTCCCTATTAGATTGTAAGCTCACAAAAACAGGGTCCTCCTAACCCTCTTGTATTGAATTGTATTGTTGTGTATTGTCTCCCTTTATATTGTAAAGTGCCGTGCAAACTGTTGGCACTATAAAAAACCTGTATAATGATAATAGTAATAATCTAGGCTGGAAGGGAGCAATAACCTTACCTATGAGTCAATTGAACTGGCAGTCTTTTTTTCAAACCCTAGACAAGAGAAAATGTAGATATTGTAACAAAGAAACTTTCAAATAATAAAACCATACTGATGTACAATTACTGTGTCATTTTAAATGCAGTCAAAATCTCCCATGTAATTAAATGTTGATATAAAATATATGAAGTATATACAGTAAAAAAAAGTAAGAGCTTTGATTGACTGTCAAAAAATAAATGTACATTTTTTAACAAAATATATCAAACATCAATAACGTATTTATTAGCCAAATATCCCACCTGGTAACACTAGTGTTTCCCTCATATATTTTGTTATAATTTATACATTTATTTTTTTGTTGCTTTAATATACTGTACAGGTGCATAAGCCTCCCAGTTGATATAAAATATATAAACACTTTGAAAAAAAAAAAAAGCATGAAACGACATTTTTTTATTAAATATGACATGCTGAAATGTATGTATAAAAATATTTCACTTTTTAAAAGATTTTCTTCTCCCTGTAGTATCATTCTCTGATGCAGGAGTAAACAGTCATTGTCATACCTTTTCTTTGATCCATGTTCCTCCTGTCTATTGAAGTACACTTCAAATGAACAATTTGTACACACTGCAGGGAATCTTTATACTCTTTACACACACAGCAAAAGTTCACTATAGAGGTTAGCCCATTCTCTACCCTGAAACAAATTGTTTTCTAGCCTGAGAGGTATCTTTTGCAAATATTAGAAGACAACAGAGAACAGTTACACAGAAGACAATAAAAAAAAAAAAAAATACACTACCTGGTAAATATCCCTTTCTACAAAGGTGGCCTGCGTGGTAGAATGCAAATTTAGCCTGATATTTCAATGATTCTGCTGAAATCCCTTGCACTGGGTAACATGCATCCAATCCCTGCTGTCATCTAGTTAGGACTGTCATGCTATGTGATGACCCCAGACAGATATGATGGTTATTCATCAATATAAATACTGGGTCCATTGGCCTCTCCCCATCCCCTTGGTGCATGCGCGGACATCCGGGGCCGGCTTGACGGGCTGAGTTGGACAGGCCGGGTGGGTCCTAGTACCACGGCGCCCATCTTGATTAAGGGCTAGATTTAATTTTTGTTGCCCTTACTTGACAAATCCATTCTGGGAGGGGTGCGTTTTCCACAGATCCCCACTACTTATTCCCAGGAGCTTCAGTATGGCCTCCTGTTCCCCTCTCAGGAGGCTGCCTTTACTCCTGGATGTGACCCGGTTCTCACCCATGGTAAATGTAATTTCTTCCTTTTACTCTGGAACACCACTTTTTGCTCCTGCTGAAATACCAGTCCCTAACCTATTTTTCTCTAGCTGCTTTTTCTGTCTGCCACCTAACATGAGCTGTATACCTCCAGAACAAGACCCTCACCAACATTTAAGGTGGGGACTTTTGTCCAGGTGAGTTAAAAAAAAATAAGAAAATTATGCTGGTACGTTTATGTATTTCAGCCCTGTACGCCAGAAGTCGTCCAAGGGGACATCAAGGTGACATGAAGAAACCTATGAAAGCCCCAACAAGGGCAGATCATCCAGATCATGATACTATACAAGCAGGGAGGGTTTGTCCACGAAAAGACATTCTTCACGTTCACCAAATCTCAGATCCCCAAAATGGAGAGCATGTGGAGCCACCACGTTACCAGACAAATTAGTCTGCGGAAGCTGTATTAGGGATTATGCAGCAGAGAGTCCGAGGGTCAACAGGTGGCTGACCTACTCAAGAAAGTGGTCAAGGATTCCATAGCGAGACTAATTGTTGCAATTCCATCGCAACAATTAGCACTTCCTGGCCCTTCCTCGGGTGAATCCTCTCAACCTGCGACAACTTTTCCTCCTAGACATCTGGATGATAGTGGGCCATCTGAGGATTCCTCAGAAGATCCAGACCCCTTGGGCTTTAGCTTTTCCCTGGTTCAGCCCTATGTCCAGGCTGTTAAGCTTGCTATCGCCTAGGGAGAAGCCGACACGACACCTACAGTCAGGTCCATAAATATTGGGACATCGACACAATTCTAATCTTTTTGTCTCTTTACACCACCACACTGGATTTGAAATGAAACTAACAAGACGTGCTTTAACTGCAGACTTTCAGCTTTAATTTGAGGGTATTTACATCCAAATCAGGTGAACGGTGTAGGAATTACAATAGTTTGTATATGTGCCTTTTTTTCAGCTTTAATTTGAGGGTATTTACATCCAAATCAGGTGAACGGTGTAGGAATTACAGTTTGTATATGTGCCTCCCACTTTTTAAGGGACCAAAAGTAATGGGACAGATTAACAATCATCCATCAAACTTTCACTTTTTAATAGGCCTTCTTCCAAATTTACATAACAGCTTTGGTGTATAATACGCTCTGTTGAGTAGCATCAGATGTGAGAATTTCTGGGCGGGCGAAACCGATATCATCGGGGCTAGTTCTAGTATTCTCTTCCATTGTCCCTGTGGAATGGCACCTAGATCCTGTTCCCATTTTTTTTTTTTACCTCCAGCAGCTTTACTTCGCCTAGGGTCCCTCTGTTCAGTAGTTTATATATCACAGATATTAATCCTTTAGTGGATCCTGGCTCCCCAATAACCTGTAGCACTGGTAGTTCCTCCCATACCATAGGTTGGTTTCGAAACTGGGCTTCTAGGGCATGGCTTATTTGAAGATAACTAAACTGTGTATTCTGGGGGATATCAAATTCCCTTTTTAGTACTTCGAATTTTTTTATGGCCTGACCATCGTATATTTGGCTCACTTTTTTAATTCCCCTATTTTCCCACTCCCTGATTTTCCCCATTATACGTAATTCCTGTAGGTTGCTATTGTTCCAGATTGGGGTATATATGTTAGTCTCCATATATTTTAACTTTTTTTTGACGACTTTCCAAACTTTACTGACCATTTTTGTTGTTGGGTTCTTAGCCCCAAACGACCCTGCCTCTAAAGTTTCTATTATGGTCTCGTGTAGCGCGCCTGTCAAAAGAATTTTTCCATTAGGGGACCCTCCCTCTTGGGCACAACATCCCACTAATTGTTGTAACTGAGACGCTAAATAGTATATCTCAGGATTGGGCAGTGCAAGACCCCCTTCCCCTGAAGGGAGTTGCAGAGTCCGAAGCCGTATTCTTGCCTGTCCCCCCTTCCACACCAATTCCCTAAATAGACTCTCGATTTTATCAAACCATTTTCTGGGGATCCATATGGGGGCATTATGGAGCACATACAACAGTTGGGGCAGCCAAATCATTTTTATTAATGAACATCTACCGGCACTAGACAGGGGGAGGGATTTCCATGTTTTAATTTTCTCCCTAAACTTCCCCAATATTGGTATCAGATTATTATGCAAGTATTGATTGGGGTCTCTTGTTATCCTGATCCCTAAATATTTAAGGGAATCTACGACTGCTAATTTAGGGCTATTCCTTAGCATCCCTTCCCTTATTTCGGCCATCGGAAGGAGCTCTGACTTCGTCCAGTTGATCTCTAGACCCGTGAAACTACCAAACCTCTCCACAGCTTTCATTGCTTCCTCCAATGAGTGTTCTATGTCCCCCAGGAAGAGCAATATATCATCAGCATATAATGCTATACGCTCTTCTCCTGAGATCCTACGGAAACCTACAATGTCAGGGCTCCTTCTGATGTACTCCGCAAGGGGCTCCATAGCTAGCGCAAAGAGCAAGGGCGATAAAGGGCACCCCTGCCTGGTTCCCCTTTCCAATTTTATTTGATTTGAAAATCTATTGTTAATTTTTAATCTAGCTACTGGTCTGTCATAGAGCATCTTGATCCACCCGATCAGCGTGGGTCCAAATCCAAACTCTTCCAGTATACGCCAAATGTATTCCCACTCTATAGAGTCGAAGGCTTTGGTCACATCCAATGATAATATCGCCTTCGACCCTATATTATCTGTTGGCGTTTGAAGATTTAAAAAAGCTCTCCTTATATTTGTATTGGTTGATCGGTTTGCTATGAACCCAGACTGATCAGGGTGGACCAATTTTGAAATAACTTTATCCATTCTAGCTGAGATAACTTTAGCTAGAATTTTTGCATCCGTGCACAAAAGGGAGATTGGCCTATACGAAACGGCATCTAGGGGATCTTTCCCTTCCTTATGAAGTACGATGATGGTAGCTTCTCTCATTGACTCAGGGAGATAACCCACCTCCATTGCCCCCCCTAAAACCTTCAACAGTTCCGGGAGCAGGATATCCCCATAGTATTTATACGTTTCCGTTGGGAGACCATCCGGACCCGGAGACTTTTGATTTGCCATGTCGGCTACAGCCTGTTGTAATTCGGAGAGCGTTATTGGGGAATCCAGACCAACTCTTTCTTCAAGTGTTATCTTCGGAAGGGCTACCTTCCCCAAAAAACTCTCCATCATTGATCTCCCCGCTCCCCTTACTCGTGCAGAGTATAAGTCCCTATAGAACTCCTCAAAGCTTTCCAGTATACTTTTGGAGTTCGAGGTTACCCCCCCGTCTCTACTTCGAATAGCTGATACATTACTGGGGGCCCTGTTCGCCCTTGCCACCTGGCCAACATCCTCCCCACCATCTCTCCTTCCATGAAGGCCTCCTGCCTCTGTAACAACTGTTTGGTCTCGACTCTCTGGATTACACATAATTTATATTCCTGTTGTTTTTCCAGCCATTTTTCTTTCCCTTCCATTGTTGGGGCTAGAATATAATTAGCCTCCGCTGCAGCCGCTTCCCTCCTTTTATTTTCTTCCTGTGCCCTTACCCCCTTGTTGTACTTCGCCACCTGCTGAATTAATAATCCCCTCAAGAAAGCCTTAAGGGTATCCCATATAATCCCTGATTCTGCTGTGTTTGCGTTGACTACAATAAATTCTCTCAGTGTTGGTGGGATGGTATCTATACTTCTGAGTATCTCAAACCAGCACGGGTTAATTTTCCACCCCCTCAATATTTCCTCCCTCCCTATCTTTAAACTAAGCATAAGAGGGGAGTGGTCCGAGATCCCCCTTGGCCAATACTCAACTGCTTCTACCAGCTCCAATGCCCTATCGTTTCCCATCACCATATCAATTCTGGAGAGGGTGGAGTGTGTGGCCGACCAGCAAGAAAATTGCTGAGCGTCAGGGTTCCGCACCCTCCAGAAGTCTATCCAACCCACCTCCTCCATAAACCGACTCAACTGCCCTTTCTTCATGTTTTCTGCTACCCTCTGGGCTGGGAATCTGTCCATATTGTAATCCAATACCTGGTTAAAGTCACCTATTATTATGATTGGTGTTCCCTGCTTATCCAACAGGAACTCGTTTAATTTAAGCATGATCTCCATTTTAAATGGGGGGGGGGACATACACATTTGCTATCACCATCTTTTTATCTTCAATTTGACAACAGAGAAAAATATACCGGCCCATTTCATCTGAGATGGCTTGCATGCAGGAAAAATTCACCCCTTTCTTCACCATTATGCTAACCCCTCTACTGTATGAGCCATAAACCGAGTGGTACTGAAATTGGTATACCCCATTCTGCCTTTGTAGTTGTTGGGCTGTTTCTTTTGTCAAATGGGTTTCCTGCAGGCAAGCCACATCAATCCCATAGTTCCTCATCATAGAAAACACTATTGCCCTCTTACCCGCTGTGCCTAACCCTCTTATATTCCATGACCCAATTCTTAATATTTTAGATTGCATCATTTTTCACCCAATGTATTTTAATCAGTAGTATTTTATCTCTATAGCAGTGTTTTCACCCATTATCCTAGTGGTTCCCCGTTGAAAAGCTCTATGTGTCTCCCTTTTTGCTTCCCACTTCTGTGCGTCTACCGTGATTCTCTCTTTTTTATCAGTGGATGTACCCTTTTTCCCTTGGCCCTTTACACACCTTTGATCTGAAATATTACCCATACCCATCCCTCCCCCCCTCCCCCCCCCTCCCCACCTCTCTCGGTGAACCCCCCGGGGACTACCAGTGACCTTATCCCATACTCTTAACCCTTTCTTCACATACACCCTTATCAACATCCTCTCGTACCCGCCCACTGTGCCAACCCCCCCCACCCCACCCCCCCCCCCCCCCTCGTGTAATCTATTCTGAGTACCACAACTTATCACAATGCCAGTAACCTTTCCCTGTTCTCCTCCACCCATTTCTCTACCCCTCCTGGATCCTCAAAGTACCGGGTTTCCCCCAGGGCCGTTACCCTCAGTTTGGCCGGGTATAAAAGAGCATATTGAATTTTAAACTTTTGTAGTGAACGTTTGACCTGGGTGAATTCTGCCCTACGTTTTTGGAGCTCCTGAGAGAAATCTGAATAGAAAGAAATTTTAATCCCATTAAAAAAGATATTCCCTCTGTCCCTGGCTTTTCGCAGAAGTGTCACTTTGTCCTTAAAATTAAGGAACTTCATTAACAGGGTTCGTGGATAGCCTCCTGCTGGTGGTGGGCGGAACGGCACCCTATGTGCTCTTTCGATGCTAAATGATCTTGAAAAGGATTCTCTCCCAAAGGTCTCAGTTAACCAGCCTTCCAAAAATTCAGTAGGGTTGGATCCTTCACTCTTCTCAGGCATTCCCACTATCCTAATGTTATCTCTACGACTCCTGTTCTCGATTTCTTCCAATTTAACGGCTTGCCGGTGTAACTGCTCCCTCATGTTCTTCATCTCTTTAACCAGTGGAAGAACATCATCCTCCACCTGGCTGATCCTTCCTTCCAATACTGTGGTTCTCTCAGCTATCCTTTGCATGTCTTGTCTTACCAGTGCCAAGTCCTCTTTGACCCCCCTCATCTGTTCGCCCAAGTCTTTGAGCGAGTCATTTGAGGTTTTTACTGCTTTAAAAATGTCCATTAATGTGGGTTCTTTCTCCAGAGGTGGGGCGGGTCCTGCCCCAACCCCAATTGCTTCTATGCTTGTTTTTATATTTTGATCTGCGGCCCCGGTGTTTTTACTTCCCTGTGTCTGTGTCTTTACCCCCTGGGCCCTTGGTGTTGCCGCATTTGATTGGCTCTGCCCTTGACTCTTTCTCTCTCCTGTACCTCCTTGTTGGATTTTGGACTGAGTCCCTTTTTTTTGGGGGAGACGGCGGCATGGGTTGCCCCAGTGTATGCCCAGTTGTGTGTGCAAATTGCTCTAGTTTTGCTGCAGCAGCCATACCTGCTTGTTGGACACTTTTATCTTTATCTTTTGCAGATCGTAGCTGCTGCATTTTCCCTTCTCCTCTTATTTCACACAATATTTATATTTCCCTTCCCCCCCTTTTCCCCCCTCTTCTAAACACGGGGGTCGGAGGGAGAAAAAAAAAAAAAAAAGAAACCACGCAGATGGTCAGGTAAGCGGTTGCTAAGGGGGTCCTGTATCAGCAGCAGTTCTTCTCATATAGGAGCACAAGCCAGGAGCCGAGAGGAAAAAAAAAAGGCTTTTTCAACACCAGGGGCCAGAGCGGCCAGCGAAAGGAGAAAAAAAAAAAAAAAAAAAAAAAAAAAAAAAAAAAAAAAAAAAAAAAAGGGGAAAGCGGCCGAGGTTACGCTCAACCGTAGTTATGTCAGCAGCAACAGATCTTCCAAATATAGTCCTCGGGAGAGAGATCACCCTCTCCTCCTTATTTCAAATAGAGCACAAACAGCGCAGTTAACTACTAAGCACTACCAGCGGGTACAGCAAGCAAGCAAAGAGATTTTTCCCGTGGGGGTATACGGGCAGCCAGCCAGGTGGTCCGTTGACATTCATGTATCAGCAGTATATCAACAGTATTACTTCATGTATAAGAGCCTTAACAGCCAGACAGGCCAATGTTTTCCTTTTACTTATGTATACTGTGTATGGGTGCAAGCAGCCAGGCACACAACATTTTTGAAATCACAGTTTACCTGCATGAAGGCACTGATAGCCAAACATGCACTCAACAGTATACAATGTCCGCTCCAGCTCTTACATACATAGCCCCTGGCAGATATATAAATAGAAAGCAAGAGGAGAGATTTTTCACGTGGGGGTATACAAACAGCCAACTAGGAGGTCAGTTGATATTCATATATCAGCGGTATATCAGCGGTATTACTTCATGTATAAAAGCCTTAACAGCCAGGCAGGCCAGTGTTTTCTTTTTACTTATGTATGTGTGCAGGCAGCCAGGCGCACAGCATTTTTGAAATCACAGTTTTCCTGCATGAAAGTACTGGTAGTAAAACATGCGCTCAGCAGTATACAATGTCCGCTCCAGCTCTTACATACATAATTGGACCTTTAGTAGGTATACATAGTCCTTGGCGGCTTTATAAATGGCAAGCAAGATGAGAGATTTTTCACGTGGAAGTATACAGACAGCCAGCCAGGTGGTCAGTTGACGTTCATATATCAGCGGTATATTAGTGGTATTACTTCATATATAAGAGCCTTGACAGCCAGACAGGCCAGTTTTTTCCTTTTACTTATGTGTGGGTGCCAGCAGCCAGGCATATAGCATTTTTGAACTCACAGTTTTCCTGCATGAAAGCACTGGTAGCAAAACACCTTTAGTAGATAGTATATACTATCTCTCTCAGCTGATAAAGAAAGTCCGCCTTGTGACACCAATATGAACAATATGGCTTTCATTCACTTCATTTCATCATTAATGACAGTTTATAAGGCGCAGGCACTAGACAGCATCGCTATGTTTCCCCTTTATTCCATTGCATGTTACTCACATGTCCAGCACTGAAGGTCTATGTGGGGTCAGCAGGTAGTTTTCAATCTTTTGCAACAGAGAGTCCAAGTCACACAGTGAATCTTAGTAACAGTCCTTTGGCAAACCTTGCTGGGCTTTTTTCCTTTACCTTTCCCCCACAAGCAGAGGACTGTGAGAAGGAGATTACACACAGCGTGTTCAGCGTGGGGGGCAGGGAGCAGGAGGCAGCTCATAGCATACCATAGCTTCTCATGACGGCTTCATCCAGAAGCTAGAAGGGGGAGGGGGTTGCACAGCAGCGTTCCTTCTCACACCAACTCTCCTTGCATCTCCTCAGCACTCCTCAGCACTCAGCCCTCTCTCCTCACATCCGGTCACACCCCCACTTTTTAATACTTAGTTGCAAATCCTTTGCAGTCAATAACAGCCTGAAGTCTGGAACGCATAGACATTACCAGACGCTGGGTTTCATCCCTGGTGGTGCTCTGCCAGGCCTCTACTGCAACTGTCTTCAGATTCCTGCTTGTTCTTGGGGCATTTTCCCTTCAGTTTTGTCTTCAGCAAGTGAAATGCATGCTCAATCGGATTCAGGTCAGGTGATTGACTTGGTCATTGCATAACATTCCACTACTTTCCCTTAAAAAACTCTTTGGTTGCTTTCACAGTATGCTTCGGGTCATTGTCCATCTGCACTGTGAAGCCCCGTCCAATGAGTTCTGAAGCACTTTGCTGAATATGAGCAGATAATATTGCCCGAAACACTTCAGAATTTATCCTGCTGCTTTTGTCAGCAGTCACATCATCAATAAATACAAGAGAACCAGTTCCATTGGCAGCCATACATGCCCACGCCATGACACTACCACCACCATGCTTCACTGATGAGGTGGTATGCTTTGGATCATGAGCAGTTTCTTTCCTTCTCCATACTCTTTTCTTCCCATCACTCTGCTACAAATTGATATTGGTTTCATCTGTCCATAGGATGTTGTTCCAGAACTGTGAAGGCTTTTTTAGATGTTGTTTAGCAAACTCTAATCTGGCCTTCCTGTTTTTGAGTCTCTCCAATGGTTTACATCTTGTGGTGAACCCTCTGTATTCACTCTGGTGAAGTCTTCTCTTGATTGTTGACTTTTTCTTCACCAGGAAAAGAATTCTTCAGTCATCCACCACGGTTGTTTTCCGTGGTCTTCCAGGTCTTTTGGTGTTGCTGAGCTCACTGGTGCATTAATTCTTTTTAAGGATGTTCCAAACAGTTGATTTGGCCACACCTAATGTTTTTGCTATATCTCTGATGGGTTTGTTTTGTTTTTTCAGCCTAATGATGGCTTGCTTCACTGATAGTGACAGCTCTTTGGATCTCATATTGAGAGTTGACAGCAACAGATTCCAAATGCAAATAGCACACTTGATATGAACTCTGGACCTTTTACTGGCTCCTTGTAAATGGGATAATGAGGGAATAACACACAGCTGGCCA
This sequence comes from Lithobates sylvaticus, assembly GCA_028564925.1. Classification (NCBI taxonomy): domain Eukaryota; kingdom Metazoa; phylum Chordata; class Amphibia; order Anura; family Ranidae; genus Lithobates; species Lithobates sylvaticus. The sequence continues at coordinate 120,602,986 of CM053036.1, read as the reverse complement.
TGGAACAGCTGAGCAGCCAATTGTCCCATTACTTTTGGTCCCTTAAAAAGTGGGAGGCACATATACAAACTGTTGTAATTCCTACACCGTTCACCTGATTTGGATGTAAATACCCCCAAATTAAAGCTGAAAGTCTGCAGTTAAAGCACATCTTGTTCGTTTCATTTCAAATCCAGTGTGGTGGTGTAAAGAGACAAAAAGATTAGAATTGTGTTGCTGTCCCAATATTTATGGACCTAACTGTAAGAAATCAAAGACTTACTTCCCTTTCTAAAGAAGCATCCCTCTTATGGATGAGATCAGAGATGTTATTGAGGAAGAATAGAGGAAAACGGAAAAAAATATTTCCTCTCAATCACCTAGGAAAACGTTATTCTCTGTCGGAACAAGATTCCTTAATGCTGAATGGTCCACCGGTGGTGGACGCAGCAGTAGTTCATCTAGCAAAAAATATCACTTTGCCGATGGGCGATTCATCAATATTTAACCACTTGCTTACTGGGCACTTAAACCCCCCTCCGTTCCAGATCAATTTTCAGCTTTCAGCGCTGTCGCACTTTGAATGACAATTGCACGGTCATACAAAGCTGTACCCAAATTAAATTTTTATAATTTTTCCCCCCCAAATAGAACTTTCTTTTGGTGGTATTTGATCACCTCTGCGATTTTTATTTTTTGTTAAATTTTTTTTTTTTTTACATTTTGTTATAAAAATATAAAATGGGTAATTTTTGTCCGACACTTGTGGGTATTGACAGGTGGCACTTGTGGGCATTGACAGGTGGCATTGATTGGGTAATTTTTTGTCCGGCATTGAAAGGTGGCACTTGTGGGCATTGACAGGTGGCACTTGTGGGCATTGACAGGTGGCACTTGTGGGCATTGACAGGTGGCACTTGTGGGCATTGACAGGTGGGACAGATGTCCCTTTAAGATAAGCCGGTGATCAGCTTTTGTTTTCTCCTCCGCTGTCAGCGTAAGGAGAAAAAAAAAACGACCACCGAGCTTTTGTTTTTATCATGTGATTAGCTGTCATTGGCTGACAGCTGATCACATGGTAAGGGGCCGGGACCCGCCCCTTACTCGGATCGCTGATCACCCGAGTCTCAGTGACTCGGTGATCAGGGCGCGCAGGGAGTGTGCACAGGGGCGGACGTCATATGACGGCCTCCCGGGATTGAGATCCGCGCTGTGGCCGTCATTCGGCCATAGCGCAGATGTCAAGTGGTTAAGGATCCTTTAGACAGACGAATAGACCTGGACTTAAAAAGAGCTTACCAAAATGGCGGATACAAATTATATATAGAGATGGTTGCGCACTGCTACTCAAACTAACCTAACAAATGCTGCTGCTGCTGTCACCTATGTGTTCCCACAAGATAAAACATATGAAATAAGTGAATGTGACAGCACTGCATTAACACTAAAAACAAAATATGAACAAACTATCACAGAGTAAAAATAAAATAAAAGTGCTCAGATAACAAAGTCCATTAGTGACAAATCTTCTGCTAAAGCGCAACGAGGACGGAGTTTTTTTTCCACGTGCTTCACTGATTTTTTCACAACCACAGTGCTCCCACCACCGCATGCAATGCTCTCTCACCTCCTTGTAAGACCCTGCAGGGGGTCAAACACACCGTGCACACAGTGCAAATCTCCTTTAAGGAAAGTTCCTCACTGGTCCTCGACGATTCCTTTTAGACTCTCAAGAGACACAAAACACTCTGCAGAAGGTGCAGTATCCTCCCAATGTGCTGATTCAAGCTTGACTCCACATTATTTGCCGGTAGTTCCACAGTAACATAAAAGAAACAAAAGTTCCTCCAATAGTGCAGTATCAAGGGGATTAAACAGAACCTCACCACCCCAGCTAATATTAAAATCACATTTATTGAAAAAGTAAAAGCATTGGTTCAAGTTCCATTAAACAGATCTCACTTGTTGCAAAGGGTTCAACCGCCAGGCTCCACCTCTACTAGTTACACCACCTACCTTGTGGCTTCATCTGGATTTTTGTTATCTAAGCACTTATTTTATTTTTACTCTGATAGTTTGTTTATATTTTGTTTTTAGTGTTAATGCAGCGCTGTCACATTCACTTATTTCATACCAAATGGCGGGTAACGCCTATAAGCCAGCAATTGCCTTAGATGGTAAGTTAACCTTTACAGAAAATCTGTAGGGTGAACTTACACTGGACCCCCTCCCCATCCCCTTGATCCCACTATACAGAAGTCACCTGCTGTGACACATTCGGTCGCCGCTTCGCCAGTTCGAGGATTTTAAATCCCTGCGCCTTAATCTCCTAAACGTACCTCGTAAAAGATATGTATAGGAGGAATTCTAATTGACCAATCAGAACCCACCTATTCAGCACTGGAGAAGAGGAGAGAAAGCCACAGGAATTTCAAATCCCTGTACCGGTTAAGCGGATGTCTCAAAGCGGTGATCGCAGGACTAAGGTACAGCGGGACGGGAGGGGATGGGGAGGGGGTCCAGCGTAAGTTCACCTTACAGATTTTCTGTAAAGGTGAACTTACACTTTAACATCAGTGTCCAATGCCCTGTGGGCATGGACCGAAAACATAGAAGTTGCAATTTGACAAGATGTCCCTAAGGAAGATATAATCAAAGCTTTGGACAAATTAAAGCTCTCAGCAGACGACTCCGTTGGCAAGGCAGTGATCGATACAATTAGATGCTCTTCAAGATCAATGTTACACGCTGTAATAGCCAAATGGGCACTCTGGTTAAAACCATGGGCAGCTGACACAAAGCGTCAAAACAAAACTTGTGTAAAATACGGTTTAATGGTAAAGCACTCTTTGGAGAAAGGTTAGAGAAAGCCATTTCCCATGTCAAAGGAGGAAAGTCAGACCTGCTTCCCCAGGACAGGAGAATTAGATGTACCAGGGGGTTCACGTCCAAGTTCTAGCATTTCAGGGCCAATGCAAGGACTCAAGAAAAGGCTGTAGGAGTACTCAATTCACTTTCTTAAAAACACATAGACAGACGCCTTTGCCTAATTTGCAAGACCCCGACAAGTCCATTTGACGCCATACCATCCCAGGCAATCCCAGTAGGTGCAAGACTCAGACATTTCTCCAAGATTTGGATCAGAAACTGCAAGGATCACTGGGTGGTCTCAACAGTTCAGTTCGGACATTCTCAGGTCAGCCGCCACGGCATTTCTTCACTTCCTTCACAATACCTAAATCCCCCTAGAAATTAGAGGCCCTTCATGAGTTCCTTTATTCCATACAAGAACAGCAAGCAGTGATACAGGTGCCTCTGTCCAAAAGATTTTCGGGTTTCTATTCCACCCCAAGAAAAGTGGGGGTTGGAGACCTGTAATAGATATAAAGAGACTAAACCGCTACATACTATTGGAAAGATTCAAGATGGAATCACTTCAAACTATTATCCGAGCTGTCCAGCCAGGACGCCTACTTGCACATACCCATACTGCAACCATTTCAGAAGTACCTGAGATTTGCGTCGGCCAGGTCCATCTACAGTTCCAGAGTCTCCCCTTCAGTATCTGTATTTCTCCCAGAGTCTTCACGAAGGGTCTGATCACTATCCTGGCCCCCCTACGAGAACTGGGTTTCAGAGTTTATCACTATCTGGATGATTTTTTCCTTTTAGCGAAAGGTTCAGTCCAACTAGTGGAACGCAGGCGAATTCAGAGTACGGTTGGATGGTAAATCATCAAAAGAGTCATCTTTCTCCAGTTGAGCAGATGATTTATCTAGGCGCCTTATTCAACACCGCAAGCGGGACGGTGTCCCTGCCATCTCAGAAAGTGATGCTGATCATTCAGAAAATGAAGACAGTGAGGACACGGTCATGCCGAACAGCTGTAACCTGCCTCAGCTTAATAGGGATTCCTGTATCCTGATGGTCTCATTGGCACACTGGCACCTGAGACGCTTTCAACTAAAATTCCTGAGGCAGTGGAACAAACACCAGCTATCCCAGTCCATATAGGCCTAACAAATTTGATGCACAAGGGTCTGCACTGGTGGACAAAGGAGATGTTCGTAAGGCCGTGTCCAATGGGGCATGTGTTCTGGACCACAGTTACCACAGATGCCAGTGCAATAGGCTGGGGGGGGGCGCTCATTGCAACCAGGTGTCAGTTCAAGGAAGATGGGCGTTCAATGCAGCAGGCATTGTCTCAAATATCCTGGAAATTCGGGTGTTATCTTGCATTAACAGCATTGTCCTTTCAGATCAAGGGCAAACCAGTTTTCGTTTGGATGGACAACAGAGCTGCAGGGTCCTACATACAACGTCAAGGAGGAACACACAGTAGTTCCTTGCTGAGGGAAGTGGAACCCATCATCATTTGGGCAGAGAGGAATCTGATGGACCTCAGAGCAGTCTATCTTCCAGGCCACTTAAACACAGGGGCCGATCACCTGCCCCCATTATTCCTGGATGGTAACAAATGGTCTCTACATCCAAAGATATTAAGTTGGATTGTGGATCAGTGGGGCCTTCCCGAACTGGATCTCTTTGCTACAGCAAGCAATACCAAGCTGCAGAGGTTTATTTCACATCTACCTCACCCTCAGGCAGAAGCAACAGATGCCCTGCCAAGTCCTTGGCCATGCAATCTAGCTTATGCCTTTCCCCCTTGGCCTCTTATCTCGAGATTTCTCTCGAGACTTGCAATGGAACAATAATGGTAATAACAGTCCTGCCATATTGGCTGAGATGCCCATGGTTCCCTATGGCAATTTTCCTGAGTGTCCAGCCACCGGTAAAGATTCCTCTAATACACTTTCTCCTGTCTCAAAGGCGTCACACCCATCCGGATCCTCATAAATTGAACCTTCACATTTAAATGTTGAGAGGCAGAGGTTTCAATCCTTAGGGTGCTCTTCCAAAGTTATTTTAACTCTTCTCAAAGCACGGAAGCCTTCAACTAACAGTATGTACCACAAAGTTTGCAATACGTTTAGAGTTTTTTCTACCGAACTTCCATTTTGATGTGCCCTCTTCCTCCCAACTCCTTGACTTTCTAAAGGCAGGCCTTGACTTAGGTTTGGGATTAAGCACGTTAAAGATCTTGTTTAGTCACTCTGTTATGAGGCGACATCTGTCTCCAAATTCTGCTCCTGCATTGTCACACACCCCTGGTGGGTACTACAAGCAGCCGGCACACATTGCCGAGGCATTATCCACCACTGTCACTATCAGACTAGATTAATGATGTACAACTGATGCTGCAGCTAGCGCATGTAGACAGGAAGTGGATGAAAAAGGCTGAAAGAGATGTAAAAAAGGATAAAAGAAAGTTAAACAGCATTTTGTTCAACAAACATGACAATAAATGATGATATACAGCACTTCAGCAAACAGCAGCAGTGCTTTGTTTAGTACTTCAGCAGAGTAACTAGTCAGTTACCAAAGTATCTCCGGCCCACTGAGTGTGTCCCACCTTCATTTAACCTGGTTTTGTAGGCCAGTTCCCTTAATTCTGCCAAGCAGCACCTCTGCTTTATACGAATTCAATAGAAAATAGTCTTTTTCCTTGGCATCTCTATTAAAAGAACCTTTACTCTGTGTAAATCTCCTTCCCAGGCTAAACGAATCACTGATGTTTGGCCTGCAGAATAATTCTTTGCACTGCCAGGGAACATTTCTTTGTAAGATGAAAACCTATTTCGCAGCTTCCTTTCTATTTGTTTCTGAACCGCTATGATAAATTGAAAAGGAGAACAGTTTAATCACTGCCAGCTTCTATATTTTATGCTTTACAAAGACTTAGGTGAATTTAGTGCATACATAATTCCATACTGATGGAAGGAAAGCTGCCAAGATCTGCATAAGAAAAACACAACTCCATTTGACTGTGATTTGTGAGTGTATGTCTATCTGTTTAGATTTGGAGGATGCAATAATAACGTGGAGGAAAGTACTACATTAAAGAGTTCCTAGCATAAAAATAGATAAAAATCTTTGAAGTGATGCCTTGTGAGACATTATACTGAGGCAGAAATATTCCCCCAACCTATCCCAGTGCTGGTCATTTTCACCTATAGAAGCAGAGTAGTAAAGTATGATACTTTTACTTTTTCCAGCCTGCTTCATGAAGCCTAATTTACATGCATGGCTGTTTTAGCACCAAATCTGAGTAGCAATCCTGTAATCCTGTAAGAAAAACACTCCACCGATGCCCATCCTTTCTGCGTTTTGTAAGCAGGGCAACTCAGGGCCACCCATTGGTTTAAGCACCAAGCTCACACCTTGTCCACGTGCAAGGATACATGCCAAAGGCTTCCCTTAGGCCCCTTTCACACTGGGGCGGTGGGTGCATTGGTGGTAAAGCGCTGCTATTTTTAGCAGCGCTTTAGCGGCAAAAACATTTAAAACGTTTCCGCGTAAGGGAATTTAATACGACATGCGGCAATTAGAAGAAAAGTGGTTTAACCTTAAACAGTATTCAAGAAGACCCAGGGCTGTCCAAATCTCATTAACCAGCTTTCTTTTCACATACTGTACATCTGTTCACAAGTTGGCAGAGACCATTATGGCTTCCTTGACTGTTAAATATAATAATGTCCTTTTGTATTATATAACGGGACATCTTACTAAATGCTTGTAGCGCCCTCAAATTCCAGGGCCCATAGTCAGTGGGTAGGAGGCTTACCCCTAGTCCTTTTCAAAATCCCCTGTCCTGGCTGGGTCTGTCACATTTCTCCCTTAATCCAAAGTCGAATAACACGGTCCTAAACCTCCACCTGGTCTAGACCTGCGTTAGTCGGGCAGAGTGAACCCACATAGTCGGTCCATATGATCTCCATTCTGGGCCGCAGGGAATAGCTGTCATCAGTAGGTGTGGGGCAGAAGCTTCAGCTGGGTGGTCTTTACCATTCTGGTGCTCGGTCTGCTGCTCGGTCTGGGGGTCGACGGTCCTGGCTCTCTGAAGCCTTGGAGACACTGTAGGTGCTAGGCAGAGGCTAGCGGCGCTCTGCCCTGTTGCCAGCGCTTCAGCTGGGAGTAGGAGCTTCACTATATCAGCTTGTTGCTGGGGAAACGAGCCGGCTGCTCCATCTTCCATACCCTCATCTGGCTGTTGGGATGACAATTCTCTGGTACTGTCTCCGAGGTGCGCGGATCTTTGCTCAGGAGGGAAGACAGTTTCCTCCGCTCTGGCTGACTGTTGGGGAGGGAGGACAGTTTCCTCCACTCCCAGATGGTTGATCTGCTACTGGGGAGATGAGCCGGTTGCTCCATCTCCCAGATTCCCGGACTTTCTTCGCCCCTGAATCCTGATCTGCTGCTGGGGAGAAACCGCCACCTTTTCACCCTGGGCCTCCGGAACTGCCACAAGTGTGGGGCAGAGGTCTCGGACCCTCTGTCCGGTTGCCAGCGATTTTTTGTCCGAGACCATCATGGCTTCCTTGACTGTTAAAGCGGAGTTCCACCCAAAAATGGAACTGCCGCTTATTTGTCTCCCCCCCTCTTCCGGTGCCACATTTGGCACCTTTCAGGGGGTAGGGGGGAAAGGATACCTGTCTTTGACAGGTATCCTGTTCCCACTTCTAGGAGCCACAGCTACAGCTGTTGACGTCACGGCTTGGCTTCCTCCTCCACCCCCTCTCGCCCCCGGGCCAGTAGTAGAGAGGAGCGGGTTCTCAGCTTGAAGCCGTAAGGCTACACTGCTGGGTTCCCTTACCTGCAATGGCGGCAGCACCCGACAGCTGATGGAAACATCAGCTGGAGTCCAGCGGTGCCGACATCGCTGGACTCCAGGACAGGTAAGTGTCCTATTATTAAAAGCCAGCAGCTGCAGTATGTGTAGCTTCTGGCTTTAAATTTTTGCAGCGGTGGGCGGACCTCCGCTTTAAATGTAATAATGTCCTTTTGCATTATATAACAGGACATCTTTCTAAATGCTTGTAGCTCCCTCAAATTCAAGGACCCATAGTCAGTGGGTAGGATGCTTGCCCCTAGTCCACTCCAAAAGCCCCCGTTTTGGTGGGTCTGTCACATTGTTAGCTTGGAGAAATGAGGAGGAGGAAGGGGGAGCAGGGGAGTACCCTATCACCCTAGGCTACAGAGCTGTGATTTTCTATTGATGCACACCATGTAGGGAGACGCACCTTTTTTTCTTCCTGCATGCAAGTGTGGTTTCATAGGATGTTGCAAAAGAATAGAGCCACCCCAAAGTAGTAAACCTGGGGCAGCATTCTTGGCATCAACTTAAACAATAACATAGGCAAGGATTAATAGAAAAAGAAGCACATAAACAGTAGGTGATTAAATCAGCTGCTTATTGTGCTTAAAAACTGAGGGTTTAAACCCAAAAGCAAAAATGTAATATATTGCAGCTTACCAATCCTTAGATGTGGTGGCTGCAATAGTTTTCTTTTTTTTTGGGGGGTTTTCCTTTATATTCACCTGCTAATCTGGCCAGAAACACTTCCTGTCATATTCCTTTATCTATAGAGGAGAGGGGGAGCCACCCTTGGACAAAAGTACGGTCTGGAGAGATTAGTGCTAGATAGACTAGTAGATTTAGATGGACCTTATATAAGTTACTAGAACAGTAATAAGCCCAGCTAACACATTTTTTAAAAAAAATTGCAATAGGCGTATATTGATCGGTTTGCGCAAAAGTTATAGCGTCTACAAAATAGGGGATAGATTTATTGAATTTTTTTTTTTTATTTTTTTTTTTTTACTAGTAATGGCGGCGATCTGCGATTTTTTTTTCGTGACTGCGACATTGCGGCGGACACTTTTGACACATTTTTGGAACCATTCACATTTACACAGCGATCGTTGCTATAAAATTGCAATGATTACTGTGTAAATGTGACTGGCAGGGAAGGGGTTAACTCTAGGGGGCGCTGGAGGGGTTAATATGTTCCCTAATAGAAGTGATTCTAACTGTGGGGGGAGGGGGGACTCAAGGGGAGGAGACCGATCATGTGTTCCTCCGTACTGGGATCACATGATCGGTCTCCTCTGCACTGACAGGACGTGGAGCTGTGTGTTTACACACACAGCTCCACGGTCCCGTTGTTTTAACGGGCAATCGCGGGTGCCCGGCGGACATCGTGGCCGCCGGGCACTCGCACCGTGTCCCGAGCGATGCCGCGGGCGCGCGCGCACGCCGCCGACGGCGCGCGCGCGCGCCCCCCAGGCGGCCGGGAATGCGAGGACGTCATATGACGCCCACCCAGGATGGTAGATCCACCTTGTGGGCTTCATATGACTATGGGCGGTAATGAAGTGGTTAAGCAGCTACAGAAACAGTTTGTTTTCTTTTTGGAAAGAAATTCAATTAAATGAATAAAAGCTGACCATTATAAACACACCTGTCAGTGTTAAATGGATTGTGTCGACCCTCTGCTGGACAGCTTGGTCTGTTAAAGGAAATTGAAAAATAGCAGCAAGAAAATAAATCACCAAATAAAAACTATGTTTCCAGGGAATCAGAAAAACAAAGCCTGCTTTGTTGATGCTAGTCACAGACTGTCATGTCATTTTTGATTTTTCCTTTAGAACGATTTTATTGAACTGGATACTACACAACTCTTTGCCTGATTGCATGGTTCAGCCTGTAGAATTTGATTGTTATGTAGTAACTAACATATTATCCAGAAGGTGGCAGCAATACACCTCACGGGAAGCATATCCTAGTAAAATGTAGTCCTGCTTTACGAATATGTGGCAAGAGGTCAACATATGCAAAGTAGAATTCTTCATTCTATTATGAGAGGTGATTATTTACCGTCTTTTCCTCTGATTACTGAATATTTTACAGCGGATGCTGTGGACAACACACCTTTCCACAGCTAGATGCCAATCCTAAAGAAACAATTCCTTGTAAATGCAATGTGGCTATAACTTATCCTAGTAGTAAAAGTGTATTTAAAGGATTTGGTGCACACTTAAATACAGTTAAGGATGTGTGTCAAATTCCTGTAAAATAACCACAGGTATGTACATATTTGTTATAAGTACAGAACTTGCTTGTATCCTGCCAGTAAGGAACAGTGCATTGGTTTATTAAAGTGCTGACGACACAAATTCCCAGCCTATTACTAACATTCCAAGTACCAATTTGAATCTTTCCCCCAGGAGATTTAAAGGAAGTAATGATGCAAGGAAGCCTGAAAGTTTCTGAATACTGTAACATAGAAAAATATAGCAGATTTAATGTACTTTTCATTCGAGAGCAGTTTTATAATTGATACCAGTTCATATGTTGTAGGTGGTATAGGGCACTTTATTTAGAGTTCATGCCCCAAAGATTCCACTTAAACGTACAATGAGAAGTCAGTCTACATAGAAATACAAGGTTTTCCCTGGTCAATTTATGCCCTCCCTTCACTGTCAGCTCAGTTGTGTGATTTACCTATAAGCGGTGACCAGACATGCACTAAAATAATCTATAAAAACAGTGAACATTGTGCTTTGGTGTGAACCCATCTTACCAGGCTGCACTAGACCTTGTTCCACATCCGAGGCAGAACACATCCATCAAACTTTTTTCCTAGCAGAGATGGGACCATCCACCAGGGGACTGCACGGTAGAGGCTTCTCTCTTATGTGAGAGTGACTGCTTTCCCTATTGCCCCCTGTGTAGTTCCAGGGCCCCTTGGCTGATGTAATCTGGTCAGCATGGATTGCTCTTAAGATCATATTGTGTAGGTGTTGGGGATAGTAACATTAGTTAATGACACCACCCACAGATCCACCCAACTAAATTCTAACCAGAAACTAACATCCCCTGCATGATGGGATGTGTAGTTTTCTACAAGCCAAGCATAGGTAGGGAGAAGTGATGTTTGGCACCATTTCAATGCCGCTCACATAGCTTGGGGACAAAATATGGCATGGCGCCATCACAGGTACTTTCGGTACCTTTTATTCTTTGTAATTACTACTAAAGGTTCATTGCTATCATCAGTGGAGTCATTGGATAGAATGGAATGTTTGTTGAAAGTAACCCAGAGTGGGGCTTTAAAAAGTATCTGGGAAATTTATATTGGTTAAGAGCAGATATAGCCAATGCGTTTTGGGGGGAAAAGGTCTCCCCCTTCTTCAGGACTATAGCAATGGGTGTTAACAGAATCACAATAAAATGCACCAAAGAGCCTAAATTAAGGCTGGAGAGAGACTAACATCTTACAGCACAAAATCTACATTTAAACTTTGGAGTATTGATTGTACTTGCGTGTATTTAAAGGGAAACTATAATGGTTTTAGGACACTTTTTGTTCCTTTAAATACACGACAAATGATTCCCTGAGCACTATGGGCTAGCTTAAAGTGGTGGGACACCCTGAAAATGAAAACTTGAAAAAATGTTAGTAACAATTTAAAATAAAAAAAAAAAAAAAAATTATTTTTTTTTTTACTTACCAGAAATGGCTGTTGCTAGGCAGATCGTCCTAATCTGCCTCCCCCAGCTCCGCAGTGATCTTCTCTTCTTCCGTCTTCAGGTGAATGGGGCGCGGTGTGTTATGGGAACTGTGTCCCACAACACACCGCGTTCCCCATTCACAAATAAGACTCGCGCATGCGCAGTAGGCCGCGCGCCGACTCGCGCATGCGCAGTAGGAAACGGGAAGCCGTTTCCCTTACTGAGGATGGCGGCGCTGGATCCGGATAGCCGAGGGACATCTAGGCCTCCACGAACCACATTGCGGGTGCCCTGGGAGGGTAAGTGTACTTATTAAAAGTCAGCAGCGACTTTTTTTTTTAGCTGCTGACTTTAAAAAAAAAAAAAATTTTAAGGTTAACCCCGCTTTAAGAGGCATTTCACAGAATAAGCTACAGTGCATCCGGAAAGCATTCACAGCACTTTACTTTTTCCACATTTTGTTATGTTACAGCATTATTCCAAAATTGATTAAATTCATTATTTTCCTCAAAATTCTACCCCATAATGACAATGTGAAAGAAGTTTGACATTTTTGCAGCTTTATTAAAAATAAAAAACGAAAAAAAATGTACATACAGTGCCTTGCAAAAGTTTTCATACCCCTCGACATTTTCCACATTTTGTCATGTTACAACCAAAAAACTTAAATGTATTTTTATTTGTCTTTTATGTGATAGACCAACACAAAGTGGCACATAATTGTGAAGGAGAAGGAAAATGATAAATGTTTTTTCAAACTTTTCAAATAAATATCTGAAAAGTGTGGCGTGCATTTGTATTCAGCACCCTTGAGTCAATACTTTGTAGAATAATCTTTCGCTGCAATTTCAGATGCAGGTCTTTTTAAGTATTTCTCTACCAGCTTTGCACATCTAGAGAGTGAAATTTTTGTCCATTCTTCTTTGCAAAATAGCTCAAGCTCTATCAGATTCAGCATTTGTGAACAGCAATTTCCAAGTCTTGCCACAGATTCTCAATTGGATTATGGTGTGGGCCATTCTAACACATGAATATGCTTTGATCTAAACAATTCCACTGTAGCTCTGGCTGTATCTTTAGGATCGTTGTCCTGCTGGAAGGTCAACCTCTGCTCCAGTCTCAAGTCTTTTGCAGACACTAACAGGTTTTCTTCTAAGATTGCCCTGTATTTGACTCCATCCAGCTTCCCATCAACTCTGACCAGCTTCCCTGTCCCTGCAGAGGAAAAGCATCCCCACATGATTATGCCACCACCATGTTTCACGGTGGGCATAGTGTGTTCAGGGTGATGTGGAATGTTAGTTTTCTGCCACACATAGCATTTTGCTTTTAGGCCAAAAAGTTACATTATGGTCTCATCTGACCAGAGCACCTTCTTCCACATTTGCGGTGTCCCCCAAATGGCTCCTCGCAAACCACCAATGGGACGATTTATGGCTTTCTTTTTACCATTCTTACATAAAGATTTGTGGAGTGCACGACTAATAGTTGTCCTGTGCACACAGTGCTGGGACAAGGCCATTTGGTGCCCTGGGCGAAGATGGCAAACTGCGCCCCACCCCCTTTTCACAGATTTTACCCTATGCGTGCCCGCGGCGGCGCGTAGGGAGGAAGTAAACTTTTATTTTAGATGTTTACACTTAAGGTTTTTAATGTAGAGCGGTGGCACTAATGCACAAAGGGGTTAATTAACTGTGACTGGTCACGAATGCATAAGTGACCAATGGCAATACATTAACCCTCCTCCCCCAAGCTGCATATTACAGAAATTAAAACTAGCATTGGTAAATAACCTCCCCTCAGCCTCCTCCCCTCCCCCAATCTGATCCAGACCATTAATTTATTGTTCTGCTGTAGAATAATAAATTCATTTTTTGTAATATCATTGGGGGGGGGGGGCTGTAGCATTCATGACCAGCGGCAGTACATTACCCCCCCCCCCCCCATGCTACATATTACAGAAATTAACAAATAGGTAGCATTGGTAATTAACATCCCCTCAAATTCTATCCCAGGGCATCCGCCCCTTCTCTGATTAATGCTCTCCTTGCCTGGCCTGTCAGTTTAGGTGGACGGCCATATCTTAGTAGGTTTGCAGTTGTGCCATACTCTTTTCATTTTCTGATGATAGATTGAACAATGTTCCGTGAGATGTTCAAAACTTGGGATTTTTTTTTTTATAACCTAGCCCTGCTTTAAACTTCTCCACAACTTTATCCCTGACCTGTCTGGTGTGTTCCTTGGCCTTTATGATGCTGTTTGTTCACTAACATTCTCTAACAAACCTCTGAGGGCTTCACAGACCAGCTGTATTTATACTGAGAATAAATTACACACAGGTGGACTCTTTTTAGTAATTAGATAACTTCTGAAAGCAATCAGTTCCACTAGATTTTAGTTAGGGGTAAAGGGGGCTGAATACAAATGCACGCCACACTTTTTAGATATTTGTAAAACATTTGGAAAAATATTTATCATTTTCCTTTCACTTCACAATTATGTGCCACTTTCTGTTGGTCTATCACATAAAATTCCTATAAAATACATTTACATTTTTTTGGTTGTAACATGACAAAATGTGGAAAATTTAAGGGGTATGAATACATTTTCTCAATACTTTGTTAAAGCACTTTTGGCACCAATTACCGCCTCAGGTCTTGATGCTACAAGCTTGGCACACCTATTTTTGAGAAGTTTCTTCTCCCATTCTTCTTTGCAGGTCCACTCAAGCTCCATCAGGTTGGATAAGGAGCATCAATGCACAGCCATTTTCAGACCTCTCCAGAGATGTTCAATCAAGTCTGGGCCACTCATCTTGGCTGTGTGCTTAGAGTCATTGCCCTGTTGGAAGATGACCTTCGCCACAGTCTGAGGTCCAGAGCACTCTAGAGCATGTTTTCATCAAGTATGTCTCTGTACATTGCTGCATTCATCTTTACCTCGATCCTGACGAGTCTCCCAGTTCCTGCCGCTAAAAAACATCCCCACAGCATGATACTGCCACCACCATGCTTCACTGTAGGGATGGTATTGGCCAGATGAGCAGTTTTCTCCAGACATGACGCTTGCCATTCAAGCCAAAGAGTTCAATCTTTGTTTCATCAGACCAGAGAATATTGTTTCTTATGGTCTGAGAGTCCTTCGGGTGCCTTTCGGCAAACTCCAGACGGGCTGTCATGTGCTATTTACTGAGGAGTGGCTTCCATCTGGCGACTCTACCATACAGGCCTGATTAGTGGAGTGCTGCAGAGATGGTTGTTTTTCTGAAAGGTTCTCCTCTCCACAGAGAAATGCTGGAGCTCTGCGAGTGACCATCTGGTTCTTGGTGACCTACCTGACTAAGGCCCTTCTCCCCTGATCGCTCAGTTTGGCCAGGTGGCCTGCTCTAGGAAGAGTCCTGATGGTTCCAAACTTCTTCCATTTACGGATGATGGAGGCCACTGTGCTCATTGAGACCTTCAATGCTGCAGACATTTTTCTGTACCCTTCCCCAGATCTGTGCCTCGATAGAATCCTGTCTCCGAGGTCTACAGACACCAAGCTGTATTGCTCAACTCCTAAATGGGAAAAGTAATCTCACTGGCCTGGCTAGGATTTATGGAAAATGTTTTTGAAACACAAAACTAGCTTTGACTTACCAGTTCATACCCCACACTCTATGACGCCAACTATATCCCAGGCTGCTGAATGAATGAATGATTTGTATAGCGCTGCAAATGCGAACTGAATCGCCTCAAGGCGCTTGTCTGCTCTTGTTGTCCTGCGATATTAGAAGAGGTGGGTCTTGAGTTTTTTCCTGAAGGCCTGATGGTTTTCTTCCAAACAGATGTTGTTCGGTAGAGCATTCCATAGCCGAGGTCCCTGTACTGTGAATCTTCGTTCTCCCTTCGATTTGTATCAAGCTTTGGGGATGAGAAGACGGTTCTGATCTTTAAAAAAACCTACTCATCTACTCATTAATGTCATAAAAATGACAATCTTACTTTAACTTCTTTATTTATTCCGTACTCTCCCTGTCTCCATTCCCTCTTACACTCTTAAATCATTCCAGAAACACATTTTAAGATTTATCTGGCCCGACAAGAAACCTCTGGTCTCAAAACACACCATGTTCATACACCGGAAATAAGGAGCCTTGGGAGTCCCGAAACACCGATACTTTCAAGCTTCTCGGATCACTTCCTTGACCTTTACTTACAGTGCCTTGCATTTGTGTTTTGTTGCCCCACAACCTGGAATTAACATGGATTGTTTGAGGATTTGCATCATTTAATTTACAGAACATGCCCACAACTTTGAAGATGTTTTTTTTTTATTTATTTTTTTATTGTGAAGCATACAACAAATATGACAAAATAACAGAAAAAGTCAATGTGCATAACTATTGACCCCCCTAAAGTCAATACTTTGTAGAGCCACCTTTTGCGGCTATCACAGCTCCAAGTCACTTTGAATAAGTCTCTATGAGCTTACCACTGGGATTTTTGCCCATTCCTCCTTGCAAAACTGCTCCAGCTCCTTCAAGTTGGATGGTTTGCGCTTGTGAACAGCAATCTTTAAGTCTGACCATAGATTTTCTCTTGGATTGAGGTCTGGGCTTTGACTAGGCCATTCCAACACATTTACATGTTTCCCCTTAAAACACTTAAGTGTTGATTTGCAGTGTGTTTGGGGTCATTGTCCTGCTGGAAGGTGAACCTCCGTCCTAGCCTCAAATCACAGAGTGGTACAGGTTTTTCTTAAGAAGATTCCTGCATTTAGCACCATCCATCTTTCCCTCAACTCTGACCAGTTTCCCAGTCCCGACTGCTGAAAAACATCCCCACAGCATGATGCTGCCACCACCATGTTTCAGTGAGGGGATGGTGTTCTGTGGGTGATGTGATGTGTTGGGTTTGTGCCAGACATAGCGTTTTCTTTGATGGCCAAAAGGTTCAATTTTAGTCTCATCAGACCAGAGCACCTTCCTCCATACATTTTGGGAGTCTCCCACGTGCCTTTTCGCAAACTCAAAACGTGCCATTTTGTTTTTTGCTGAAAGTAATGGCTTTCTTCTGGCCACTCTGCCATAAAGCCCCACTCTATGGAGCGTACGGCTTATTGTCGTCCTATGTACGGATACTCCAGTCTCTGCTGTGGAATGCTGCAGCTCCTCCAGGGTTACCTTAGGTCTCTGTGCTGCCTCTCTGATTAATGCCCTCCTTGCCTGGTCCATGAGTTTTGGTGTGCGGACGTCTCTTGGCAGGTTTGCTGTTGTGCCATGTTCTTTCCATTTGGTTATGATAGATTTGATGGTGCTCCTAGTGATCATCAAAGATTTGGATATTTTTTTTATAACCTAACCCTGACTTGTACTTCTCAACAACATTGCCCCTTACTTGTTTGGAGAGTTCCTTGGTCTTCATGGCAGTATTTGGTTAGTGGTGCCTCTTGGTTAGGTGTTGCAGCCTCTAGGGCCTTTGAAAAAGGTGTGTATATGTAATGACAGATCATGTGACACTTAGATTGCACACAGGTGGACATCATTTCACAAATTATTTGACTTCTGAAGGTAACTGGTTGCACCAAAGCTTTTTATGGGCTTCATAACAAAGGGGGTAAATACATACGCACATGCCAATTATTTTTTTATTTTTGAAAAATAGTTTTATGTATATATTTTTCAAATTTTACTTCACCAACTTAGACTATTTTGTTCTGATCCATCACATATAATTCAGATTAAAAAAACATTGAACTAAAGGCTGTAAGGTAACAAAATAGGTAAAAAGCCAAGGGGGTGAATACTTTTGCAAGGAACTGTATACTACGCAGCACCCCCCCATATGGGTCGGTTAGGAAGTGCTCAGTTGTTCCCCCGGTCTCTCTGGGCTCACTTCAATGGTTTCCCCCAAAATCTAGACCTAGATCAATAAGCCCCCTAATGACCCATTCACCCGAGTTTGGGATTCCATCAAGTAATCTAGCAACTTAATTTCACCGCACCTGCCCCTTGTCCCTCTTCTAGGCAACTCATTATTCCCCCAGGGTTTGGAGTACCCCAACGCATTCCGCTAGGGTTTTTATTTCACAAATTCCATTGTGTTCACTCATTCCTCATTGGTCGTTCTGCTTAAACCTGGGTGGAAATCAGATACAAGCAGCAAGCCCTATTCACCAAACTATTTTTACGAAATAAACACTGGCTACCTATGCTGCTCGCTAATAAAGATCTGACATCTCTATTCTTAGCACATTTACGACCGCACACCTCTTTCCCCCAGACTTATTTATATTCTCTACTCATAGTTGAACGGTCTCAAAAGTCCTAACAGCCACACTTGTGTTTCCAAGTGGGAACGAAACCTCAAAACACCAAAGATGAGGAAGATTGGTCAAAAATCTGGTCCACGATGGCTTCCTGGCTGCACCCCCTTTATCCTTGTCCTGATCTTTTTAATGACTGCTCAAACAAATCTCCACTCCCAGCACCCTGCCATTCCTGAGCAATCCCCACTCCCAGGACCCCTCCATTCCTGCTCCCAGCACCCTGCCATTCCCTGCTCCCAGCAATCTCCACTTCCAGCACCCTGCCATTCCTGCTCCCAGCAATCCCCACTCCTAACACCCTGCCATTCCTGCTCCCAGCAATCCCCACTCCTAACACCCTGCCATTCCTGCTCCCAGCAATCCCCACTCCTAACACCCTGCCATTCCTGCTCCCAGCAATCCCCACTCCTAGCACCCTGCCATTCCTTAGCCTAGCCTCCCACCTCTGCCCCTGCAAACTTTGGTCAGGATGTTGAGGGGTGGACGGTCCCCGATTGTACATAGAGCAGAGAAGGAGGAATTATCACTGATCTCCCCTCTCCAACCTCCCTCCCAGGCTGGCTGAGTCACAAAAAAAAAAGGCATTTTTACAGACAATTTGCCTCCATGTCACGACCACACTCACCCCTGGAGCTGAAGTGTCATACAGTCCAATGGCTAGACCATAAAAAAAAAACAAATAGGCATTTTTACAGACAATTTGCAGCTGGGGGAGCGATGTCACTCTCTGCCCCTGAAGGACGGCACGATTCCTCCCTCTCCTCCTCCGGACCTCCGATACACTCGTTCAGACTTGCCACACACTCACAATTGGATCAGCCCTTAAAACTGTTTCAAGGTGGTACATGGCCCCATCTCATTTAGTACACCTATGCCCATTGTCTCTAAGCACCTGCTTCTGAGGCTTTTCTGATTCAGGGGATGCACTCCACACTTGGTGGATATGTCCTACGCTTTCTATGCTTTGGACAGAAGTTCTTAAACGCTTACAATCTTTATTAACTTGCCGCTTTCTAAGATCCGTGGAATTTCCTGTTGCATCTGAAAACCCCGGGCCTCACGAGGTCTCAGTTTAAATTGACAATGTTTTACTGGCAGCAAAACAAACTATAGCAAGAGCTTGGAAACAAGTTTTGTTCCTTTTATGCAAGTCCATTGCCGCTTAGATTACTTTATTATTAATAAAAAGCTCACCAGCATTCTCCTGCATACACATGATCATTTTTTAAAACCGTGGATTCTTTATGAGCGTCTCTTACGGACAATCGTCACCAGGACAAATAGGGGGATAACTCTCCCCATAGGGACGCAAAGAACAATGAAAACCTGACAGAGGGTTTTACCCTGCACAACTCTATCCAAAATAAAAAGAAAATGCCTTCTCATACACTTTAAATATTTGATCTTTGGGGTTTATATAATCCCATACCAGTCAGTTAAATATAGGATAATGGATGGGTTATCACTCAAAAAACACTAATATCAAGCAATTGGCCCTAAATAAGGTTGGCGGCAGATGTTTTATCAGGAATATAGGAAATTGCAGTAAGAAGATAATAGCCAAAGATCTGCTAACTGCATTCCCTTTGCGCTAAAAGGCTTTAAGAAAATGGCATATGGGAGCTTTTTGCTTCACATCCGAAAATTAAAAATCATTACTGTGCAATTTCAAAAGTGTTTGACTAAACAGGCCCTGTTGTCATGTCATATCATATTAATATGCTCCTCATGAGCAAACAGCAGAAAATATTTTACAACATGCTACTTTTTTCCACAATGCTGCCCGCAGCTCCCAGTTTGACAGCACGTCAGACACTTTCTCTCAGTTTAAAAGAACTGTTTATTAGTAAAATATAAAAAAATGTTAACCAGTTATGTCTGTTTTTTTAAAGGCTTATATGCAAGTTATTGTCATAAAAAAGTGTTTGGGGACCCGGGTCCTGCCCGGGGGGACATGTATCAATGCAAAAACAAGTTTTAAAAACAGCCGTTTTGAAGGTGAAACAATAAAAGTGAAATATTCCTTTAAATTTTGTACCTGGGGGGGTGTCTATAATATGCCTGTAAAGTGGTGCATTTTTCCTGTGTTTAGAACAGTCCCTACACAAAATGAAATTTCTAAAAGTAAAAAAAGTATGGAATTTGGGGGGACCCCCACACAATTAAGTTTTTGAATTTTGGTTCAGGGTTCCCCTTAATATTCATACCTGACCCAAAGGGCCTGGTAATGGACTGGGGGGATCCCATGCCGTTTTTTTCAATGACTTATCATGACTGTTGACTAACATTGCCGGGACCAACAATTCATTATAGCCTCAAGCACTTTTAAATTACTTTTTTTCCCTTTAGAAATTTCATTTTGCGCAGGGAATGTTCTAAACACGGGAAAAAATGCACCACTTTACATGTATACTATAGCCATCCCCCAGGTATGAAATTTAAATATTTATTGTATAATATTCATTTATTGTTTTACTTTAAGCATTATTAAAATCACTGCTCCAGAAAAAAGGTCAGTTTTTAAAACTTTTTTTTTGCAATAATACATGTCTCCTGGGGCAGGACCCGGGTCCCCAAACACTTTTTATGACAATAACTTGCATATAAGCCTTTAAAATGAACACTTGATTGTTCATGTTAATGTCCCATAGACTTTAACCGTGTTCCGGCGGCTTTCAAATTTGCCCCGAACAACGCATATTGTTCGGTGTTCTGCAGAACATCCGAACAACCAAAGTTCGGCCCAAACCATTCGCCCATTCCTAATGGAAAGTAGATATTGCGCTCTGCTATACTCCACAGTGATAGCCACACTGGCCTGCATATTACAGCCCATTCATAAAATGCAGACTGCAGTGTCACATAACCTGTTAAAAGGTAAATGACCAGCCTCTCCTCCAATCACCATGGTTCTATGTGCTGCAACACACCACAGCCTGCATTTTATGATATAACTGTACGTTGCAGCAGGGAGAATTCTGTCTTTGGACAAGAGGCTGGTCACATTAACATGTCATGTGCTTGGGCTCTGCCCCTAATTCTTTGGTAGAATTTTTTATTTAACAAGAGTGGTTAAAATTTACTTTTTTTTTTTTTTTTAAACTATACTCACTCATTTTGATAGTTCTCAGCTGGCTTGAGGCTTGACCATTTGTACTTTATTAAGAGGGTGCAATTGCTACCAAGAATCGTTAGTTCAGAGCGCACATCACTTGAATACTGTCCTGCAAAATGAAAGGTACACAGCTGTTAGAGACCCTCGTAATGCCTTTGATGTGATAATAAGAGGAAAGTTAAGCTGGCCTTAAACAACTTGAATTTCAGGTAATCCCTGTGAATTGTTTATCTTGGATGAGGGAAACTATGGATTTCCCTCTTTCAGCCTGCTGTGCTGAATGAGAGGAATCTTTATGTATATGACTATATTTAGAGGGAGAAAAAAAAGGGGTCTGGGCCAGTCTTTGTATACATTTATTTCTTATATCTTAATAGATCCAAGAATATTTGATGGATACAATAGCTGCAGAGCTGTTCTACCTTAAGTAGGACTATAGGAAAAAGCAAACATGACATATAACATGGTTTGTCAATAACAAAGAAAAACAGCTGTGTTAATGCGTCCCCTGTACCATAGTGGTTTTACATGTTGATCCTGCCAGTAGATCCACTGATCTTCCACTTCCTGTAATACAGTGAATGCTGTTCATTCTAAGGTCAATTCGTTGAGCAGCATAATTTTTTCTCTCTCAGGTTTCACCCGATGACGTTTTAACTCCAAAGTAACACAACCAAATCGCTCAATACCCACTAAAACACCAATACAGATAATGATCTTTAGAACAATACTTAAACAGTTTTTTGCAAACTGGATTAATCTAGAACAAAATAGGCAGTTATTAAGTGGCAACAGCTCTGGACAGCCTGGGATTTTCCATCATTGGAGAGAAGCTCTGAAACATGACAGATGACTGCAGCATGTTTTCAAGAAGTTTCAGAGTAGCCTACTTCATTGATGGTTGTGAAAAATCCCCCTACGAAGGCTGTTCCTAAAGCATACTTTCACAGGGGTTGGGCATCACTGTGCCTGAGCTGGCAGACTCCTGGAGCAGCCAGTACGTTTTGAGGCTTTTATTAATATCTGAGTTGTAAGTGCATGCAGCTTAACTTATTTTTTTATATATACTGTATTTTAATTTAGTAAATGAAAATATAACATCATACGGCTACAACATTTGTCTGAAAGAAATGGCATAAGTGTGCAATCATAAAACAAATTATATAATAGGGACTACAGTATTTGGCTATAAGTACACACAACTTCAGTCTCCTGGCTATATAATAAAACCCCTTAGTAGGGTACAGCAGCTAAGACACAGTGAATCCATTGGATGATGAGCCTGGGAAAACAAATACGAGTATAATCTTGGCGCAAAGTTTTTATTAAATTAAGTTTTCCCCAGATAAAGCAGACACACAAGTATAGTACACGAAAGGTTACTGCAGTTGGCTTAGAACCAATCAATGGTGGAAAAAGAGTATGAGAGAAAAAAGGAGTGATGACCTGACTCAACAACTTGCTTCACATTTAATTAAAGGCAGCGGTGCACGCCACTGTGCTTCAGGTTTCAAATTGCTGTTAATAAAAATTTAAAGTGCTTGTCATTTCTATGTCACCACCACTTCTTCTGTATACTTCCACTTAAAAATAAAGTGTATGTATCAAAATATTACTTTTTGTTACCCAGTGGGGAAAGGTTAGAACCTTATTCAAGCTTTTATCGCTGTATGCGACTTGTGATACCAGGATAAGAAATTAGGAAAACAGTTGTCACCTTAACAAGAAGACAAAATACACAGTATTTAATAAAAAGTAATAAACAAACATTTCACAGAGTTTCTACCATTTTCCCACTCTGATGGGATAAAATGTTTTTGTTTTTTCCAGTGGGGAGAGATTTCTTATCCCTTCCTGTTCCTTCATTCCATTCAAATGCTGTGGTTCCTCTTGTCACAACTGCTTACTGTTGACATCCATGTCATTGCAGGAAAAAGCAGTGACATACAGGCCAGCAGGAAGAACCTTTGAGCACTGCAGGGGCACATGGAGATCTAAATTCTAAGCAGTGTAGGGTCATTCCTTACGATCAGAGTTGAGGGGTGCGGGCAGCAGGAAAGATACATACTCTGGTTTTTCCCAGGTACTTGCTTCCATTTTCCATTTGTGAAAAGGTCACTGTAAGCACTGCAAAGTGCAAACTATTGCCATCTTTGATCTTGCATATTTTTGTTTTAAAGAAATTCGAAGGTTAAGCACTACAATCATTGCTAGTACAATCATGCTTATTCAAACTGCCTGTGATTAATCGCTAGTGATCACACCTGTAGTTTGCACATAGTAGCATTTAAAATTAGCACAGAAAGTTGGATCATTAACCCTTTCACTGCCAGGCCTTGTGCTCCATTTTTACCCTCAGGTGGCCAGACCATTTTTGCAATTTTTCCTTTGCTTTTTTATTTTTCACTTATAGCTTTCAAAGTTTGTAAAAGCACATGACCAGTAGAATAAAAATAAGGTGCTACTGCTTTCAGAAGACAGATCCCCCGCTGAGCAGGCAGATCTGCTTGACAGAGTCTGCTCCATGTGATAGGGGTCTTACCAGGAGCGGCTGGTCTATTAGGGGATCAGGGGCATTTGTATGATTTTTTTTTTTTGCAAGCTGCATGAGTAGAGCCTGAGGCTCCAATTGGCTTGAAAAAGGTTGGGCTCAGGGCGCAGACCATTGAACCCGAACCCACCCACTTGTGACAATAGCAAAATAATATTAGCTATTGTCTTCCGGCTTCTGCTCCTGGCCAATCAGGACAGATTGGGAGCTGCGGAAGCCGTGGGGGGGTGAGTGTGGGGACCGTCACCGTGGAGGGGGTGAGTGTGTGGGGGGGGGTATCACCGCGGAGGAGTGTGGGGGGGGCGGGACTGTCACAGTGGAGGGGTGAGTGTGGGGGGGGGGGGCGGGACTGTCACAGTGGAGGGGTGAGTGGGGGGGGCTGTCACTGTAGAGGGGTGAGTGCGGGTGGACCTGGGGGGCCTACTATGTTTGTCTTTTGTTTTTACTTTACTTTTTACAGGTTTTTTTTGGGGGGGGGGGTGGTGGTGGGGGTTCTTTGGCGAGATTTCAGCGGTCTAAACAGACCGCCATATCTCTTTTTCTGAGACAGACAGAGAAAGAGACTGAAGATATTCCCTTTCTCTGTAGCACTTTACATGAATAGATAGAGATTCCATTTATACATGAAATGACTGATACATTGTAACACTTGTGGTTACAGTGATCAGCTGTCAGTGGATATAGCAACGGGGGAGAAGAAGGGGGTGAATGGGATAAGAGAGGAGAGTGGGGGGAAGTAGTTATAAGTGGAAGTTAGCGGCAGGAGGTGGAGAGGCAGAGAACAGAAAAGCAGCGGCATGGGTGGGGGGAGGTGGCGGTCACATTAGGGTTTAATAACTCTGATCAGCAGGTTGTAATCCACTGATCATAGTTATAGAATTGTTCAGCAGAGTCTGCTGAACAATTTTAATATAAGCTTATGGTCAATAAAGTGCCCATAAGCTTATAGGAGGGGGAGATATGAGGTCCGTACGGCGTACGGACTTAGCCACCTGCGGGCACTTTTTAAGGTCCATACGGCGTACGGACCTGGCAGTAAAAGGGTTCAATTATCTTTAGTTATCTACCATTACCACATGCTACACTTCCCTGTTCCCTATGTTTAGCAATTCATTTTTAGATAATCGTGGGCAATAAAAATCAGCCGTGTGTGTTTACTAAAAACTGCTGAGTAAAGGTCAGCTACATAGGGAGTAACTATAAGGAAGCAAGCATAACCATTATCCAGCACATGCAATGCAGGAATCAACTCATCTACTGTATATGTAATGAGCATATATCATTTCCTTATGTATATAAATATATTAACACGGACCAACATTATTTGACCACCTCTGCTCTTTGGACGTACATAGTACATCCAAAGAGTGAAGGGTTTAGCACAAACTCATGGCTGTAGTAGCAGCTACAAGCTTATGCCGGTTTTCTTCAGTTGGGTCCCAGCTGTAAAAGCAAAGTGATAAAGGCGGCTATATACACTTTCATAGTATGGGCGGTGTGGTCCCCCATCCATTGAGCAAATCTGTGATCATTTAGCTGCTTTGAAGGGCAGGGGAGACATTGGGGTCTAATAGACCCCAAATGTGTCCATAAAGAGTACCTGTATGTACCTTGTGATAGCAGATAAAAAATAAAATGTATTAAAACAAAAATCATGAAACGTACCCCCCATTGATTGTTGTCCTGCACACACCCACAAATGCAAATGCATGTGTATGTAAACAGTGATTCCACCCCTCGTATGGTGGGGTGGTGATGAGGTATCACTGTGAATGTAGGAGTGAGAGTAATTCCTCTAGCAGCATAGGCTCTTGCTTAACTATAATGGGTAGTAAAATGCTTTTGAAGTGTCGCCCATGGAAATTTTTGGGAACCAGTTTTTATTTTGCAACATTACAGGCGCATGTAATTTTAATATATACACATGAATAAAAACAATCCTTAGACAGTCTCTAGATATTGGTATTCAAAGCAGCGCTCACTACCACACACAGTGCAAGTGTGGCTGAATCTCATAAAGTCCCATAAGAGAAATAAAGCGTGATACTGGGTGATGAGATGGACAGTCAGTAGGTGAAGATCCCTGTCATTATCCGTATAGTGTGCACCAAATACCCGAGTCCACACCTTGCAAGTCACTCTCCTCCTAAGGGTATACAATCACCAGACTGCTAAAATATAGAAGCCTTAAAAAAGCTCAAGGTCATCCGCCTGTTCAGGATTTCATTCGTTCAATCCATCACTTCATGGGTGATTGATCACATGAAAGAGAAACACTCCACATAGCGTGATCTCGTTTCAACTAGTTTATTGTTAGAACAACCACCCCCCTTATGATTACACTTACAAGATACAAAATTTAAAACAGCAAAGTAGTATAAATCAATCTGTCACCGTTCAGGAGACGTCCTCTATCTTGTGCATCCACTGCTCGGACAGTCTCAGGCTATACCCCCTGCGTGACACGCTATCCTCACTTCCAGATGCCGCTAGGTCAAGCCCGCATTTAATTTTAAGACTTGACATGTTTGGCATCGATTTACGCGACCCAACCCCATCTTTTATATTTTACCCAAAAAGTGGTTGTTTTATTGTGATTGTGTGCACTAAAATGTACTTTATTACATTACATCCCACATACACACAGATTACACCCAGATACATTACATCTCCATACACACAGATTACACCCAGATACATTACACTCCCATACACACAGATTACACCCAGATACATTACACTCCCATACACACAGATTACACCCAGATACATTACACTCCCATACACACAGATACATTACACCCCATACACCCAGATACATTAAACCCCCATACACACAGATTACACCCAGATACATTACACCCCCCATACACACAGATTACACACAGATACATTACACCCCCCCCCCCATACACACAGATTACACCCAGATACATTACACCCCCCATACACCCAGATACATTACACCCAGATACATTACACCCCCATACACACAGATTACACCCAGATACATTACACTCCATACACACAGATTACACCCAGATACATTACACCCCCATACACACAGATTACATCCAGATACACTACACCCCCATACACACAGATACATTACACCCCCATACACCCAGATACATTACACCCAGATAAATTACACCCCCCATACACCCAGATAAATTACACCCCCCATACACCCAGATACATTACACTCCCATACACACAGATTACACACAGATACATTACACACAGACTACACCCAGATACAATACATCCCCATACACACAGATAAATTACACCCCCCATACACACATATAC
The DNA here is from genome assembly GCA_028564925.1 of Lithobates sylvaticus. NCBI lineage: Eukaryota > Metazoa > Chordata > Amphibia > Anura > Ranidae > Lithobates > Lithobates sylvaticus. The sequence goes on along the minus strand of CM053036.1, from coordinate 120,576,304 downwards.
ATTACACCCCCCATACACACAGATACATTACACCCCCCATACACCCAGATACATTACACCCCCCATACACACAGATACATTACACCCCCCATACACCCAGATACATTACACCCCCATACATTACACCCCCATACACCCAGATACATTACACCCCCATACATTACACCCCCATACACCCAGATACATTACACCCCCAGATACATTACACCCCCATACACACAGATTACACCCAGATACATTACACCCCCATACACACAGATTACACCCAGATACATTACACCCCCCATACACCCAGATACATTACACCCCCATACACCCAGATACATTACACCCAGATAAATTACACCCCCCATACACCCAGATTACACCCAGATACATTACACTCCCATACACACAGATTACACACAGATACATTACACACAGACTACACCCAGATACATTACACCCCCCATACATACAGATTACACCCAGATACAATACATCCCCATACACACAGATAAATTACACCCCCCATACACACAGATACATTACACCCCCCATACACACAGATACATTACACCCCCCATACACCCAGATACATTACACCCCCATACACCCAGATACATTACACCCCCATACATTACACCCCCATACACCCAGATACATTACACCCCCATACATTACACCCCCATACACCCCCATACATTACACCCCCCATACACCCAGATACATTACACCCAGATACATTACACCCCCATACACACAGATTACACCCAGATACATTACACCCCCCATACACACAGATACACCCAGATACATTACACCCCCCATACACACAGATTACACCCAGATACATTACACGCCCCCCATACACACAGATTACACCCAGATACATTACACGCCCCCCATACACCCAGATACATTACACGCCCCCCATACACCCAGATACATTACACGCCCCCCATACACCCAGATACATTACACGCCCCCCATACACCCAGATACATTACACGCCCCCCATACACCCAGATACATTACACCCCCCATACACACAGATACATTACACCCCCCATACACACAGATACATTACACCCCCCATACACACAGATACATTACACCCCCCCATACACACAGATACATTACACCCCCATACACCCAGATACACCCCCATACACCCAGATACATTACACCCCCATACACCCAGATACATTACACCCCCATACACCCAGATACATTACACCCCCATACACACAGATTACACCCAGATACATTACACCCCCATACACACAGATTACACCCAGATACATTACACGCCCCCCATACACACAGATTACACCCAGATACATTACACCCCCCATACACACAGATACATTACACCCCCCATACACACAGATACATTACACCCCCCATACACACCGATACATTACACCCCCATACACACAGATACATTACACCCCCATACATTACACCCCCATACACCCAGATACATTACACCCCATACACCCAGATACATTACACCCCCATACATTACACCCAGATACATTACACCCCCCATACACACAGATTACACCCAGATACATTACACCACCCATACACACAGATTACACCCAGATACATTACACTCCCATACACACAGATTACACCCAGATACATTACACTCCCATACACACAGATTACACCCAGATACACTACACCCCCATACACACAGATACACACAGATACATTACACCCCATACACCCAGATACATTACACCCCCCATACACCCAGATACATTACACCCCACATACACCCAGATACATTACACCCAGATAAATTACGCCCCCCATACACACAGATTACACCCAGATACATTACACTCCCATACACACAGATTACACACAGATACATTACACACAGACTACACCCAGATACATTACACCCCCCATACACACAGATTACACCCAGATACATTACACCCCCCCATACACACAGATTACACCCAGATACAATACATCCCCATACACACAGATAAATTACACCCCCCATACACACAGATTACACCCAGATACATTACAACCCCCCATACACACAGATTACACCCAGATACATTACACCCCCCCCCATACACACAGATACATTACCCCCCACACACAGCTACATTACACCCAGATACATTACACCCCAGATACATTACACCCCATACACACAGATACATTACAACCCCCCATACACACAGATTACACCCAGATACATTACACCCCCATACACACAGATACAGATACACGCCCCCCATACACACAGATTACATACATTACAGATACATTACACCCAGATACATTACACTCCACATTACACCCCATATACACCCAGATACATTACACCCAGACATACACAGATAGATTATACAGAGAGATAGATAGAAAATATACAGACAGATTATATATAAATATATATATAGATAGATAGACATAGATACACTACAGATAGATAGAAATATAGATAGATAGATAGATAGATATAGACAGATAGATAGATAGATTATACAGTTAGAATATACAGATAGAATGATAGATATACAGAGAGATACAGACAGATTATATATATATATATATATATATATATAGATAGACCAGATACAGATAGACAGAGAGATAGATATATAGATAGATATACAGATAGATAGATAGATAGATAATATAACAAAATAGATAGATAGATAGATAGATAGATAGATAGATAGATATAGATATCCAGATAGATACAGACAGACAGCTAGATAGATAGATATACAGACATACACACAGATTACACCCAGATACATTACACCACCCATACACACAGATTACACCCAGATACATTACGCCCCCCATACACACAGATTACACCCAGATACATTACACCCCCCCATACACACAGATTACACCCAGATACATTACACCCCCCATACACACAGATACATTACACCCCCCATACACCCAGATACATACACCCCCATACACCCAGATACATTACACCCCCCATACACCCAGATACATTACACCCCCATACACCCAGATACATTACACCCCCATACACCCAGATACATTACACCCCCATACACCCATACACACACAGATACATTACACCCCACATACACACAGATACATTACACCCCATACACACAGATACATTACACCCCATACACCCAGATACATTACACCCCCCATACACACAGATTACACCCAGATAAATTACACCCCCCATACACACAGATTACACCCAGATACATTACACCCCCCATACACCCAGATACATTACACCCCCATACACACAGATTACACCCAGATACATTACACCCCCCATACACACAGATACATTACACCCCACATACACACAGATACATTACACCCCCATACACACAGATACATTACACCCCCCCATACACCCAGATCCATTACACCCAGATACATTACATGCCCCCCCATACACACAGATTAAACCCAGATACATTACACTCCCATACACACAGATTACCCACAGATACATTACACACCCATACACACAGATACATTACACCCCCCATACACACAGATACACCCAGATACATTACACCCCCCATACACACAGATTACACCCAGATACAATACATCCCCATACACACAGATTACACCCAGATACATTACACCCCCATACACCCAGATACATTACACCCCCATACACACAGATTACACCCAGATACATTACACCCCCCCATACACACAGATTACACCCAGATACATTACACCCCCATACACCCAGATACATTACACCCCCATACACCCAGATACATTACACCCCCATACATTACACCCAGATACATTACACCCCCCATACACACAGATTACACCCAGATACATTACACCCCCATACACACAGATTACACCCAGATACATTACACCCCCATACACACAGATTACACCCAGATACATTACAAGCCCCCATACACACAGATACATTACACATCCCATACACACAGATACATTACACCCCCATACACCCAGATACATTACACCCCCATACACACAGATTACACCCAGATACAATACATCCCCATACACACAGATACATTACACCCCCCATACACACAGATTACACCCAGATACATTACACGCCCTCCCATACCCCCAGATACATTACACCCCCATACCCCCAAATCCATTACACCCCCATACACACAGATTACATCCAGATAAATTACACCCCCCATACACCCAGATACAATACACCCCCTACACACAGATTGCACCCAGATACATTACACCCCCATGCACACAGATTACACCCAGATACATTACACCCACCATACACACAGATTACACCCCCATACACCCAGATACATTACACCCCCCCATACACACAGATTACACCCAAATACATTACACCCCCATACACACAGATTACACCCAGATACATTACACCCCATACACACAGATTACACCCAGATACATTACACACAGATTACACCCCCATACACCCAGATACATTACACCCCCCATACACACAGATTACATCCAGATACATTACACCCCCATACACACAGATTACACCCCCATACACCCAGATACATTACACCCCATACACACAGATTACACCCCCCATACACACAGATAAATCACACCCCCCATACACACAGATTACACCCAGATACATTACACCCCCATACACACAGATTACACCCAGATACATTACACCCCCATACACACAGATTGCACCCAGATACATTACATCCCCTATACATTACACACACAATCATTAGTATGGAGAACTCCCCTCCAATCAATTTATATATTGCAAGCTTCAGATGACAGAGAGAATTAATTGGATTACTAACACCAGAAAAGGCAGATGGAAGGCTCCAACAGCTGTACATGCAAAGCAGCTCAGATGAGGCTGGGGCCCCATGCGGTGGGTGTTCTTGGGGCCCCCATCTAGAAGGGAGCGCTGGGCCTCACACATGTCCAGGCAGAGCACAAACAGCCGTCAGTCCGAGCCGAGGAGAAGAGGACGGGAGAGAAATCATCAGTGATCTGGTCAGGCTGAGCATTAGCAGACGCGGTCCAGGTAGCAGGTGGAAGGTAACAGGCAAGTTGCGGGTGAGCTTTGTATTTCCTGCCTCTGGCCACGCTGCCTCCCCTCAGCTCAGGGGCCGCAAACACTATCACTTCCTGACGCTCCATGTTGTATATGTAACTCCCAACCCTGGGACATGCAGCGCGGCGCCCCCGACTGATTGTGTGCACATGCCTATTGGTAGCACCAGCCCTGCCGGGGGAGGGGGGGCACTTGAATCCCCTTGCCCCTACCTGCGGACGCCAATGATTACAGTGGCTTTAAACTAGTAATTTCATTTTCATGTGAAGGCCACTGGATGGCACTAAACCTTTGGTCTATATAATGCTTTGAATTTTCCCAGCTATTATAACTAAAAATATGCTTGTAAACATTACAGACTAATAAAATTGTTTAAAGAATACGTTACTACAGGCCATAGTAATAATAAGCTTTAATGAAAGGTTATGTTTTTGAAGGAAAACGTAGGTAAAAAACGGATTTACTGGCAAAATTCATTTAGCACAATACTACTGTATCTCTACACTTTTATATTGTGACCTTGTCACCACCTGACTCTCAAAAACGGGCAGGGAGTCAGTATAAAGAGGGTACTTACAGAAACCAGGTCTGCTGCAGGCCCCTAATCAGCAGATATCTGTATTGTAATTCAACAGCAAAATCGACACCTCCGGGAGTGTCAGTAAGAGAGCCATAGGGGCTGACAACAGTGACACCCTCTTCCCAACCCCTAGGGCCTAGGTCATCATGGCATTTCAACAGTAGAAGAAAAAATTTGCATTAACACTGTAAGGACTTACTGTGCAGTAGCCTTGAGTGCTGATCATACAAGAGTTCTCTTCATGCTACTGCTGACGTAGGGGTCAGGAAGTGGTGTTGGTGGCATGGAGGACTCCGTTGCCGACATTCCCGGAAGTGTTATTTTGCTGCAGAATTAACATACAGATACCTCTGCTGATCAAGGGTATTTTGCCGCAGCATGCATGGTTTATAAATATTCTAAATACCGATTTTTTGCCTGCCAATAGTTTGAGTATCCAGTAGTGACAAGGGCTTTTTAAGCAAACCACTCAGATTTCAGGTGATGGAAATTTGGTAGGGCCTTATTGAATCTGACTTACTCAAAGTTTTTAAATCTAATATTAAGTAACTTTTTAAAAAGGCACATGAGTGGAGAAGGAAATCCTTCAATTTCATCAAAAATAAAAAGTGACTGGAATTAAAGTGCCATTGTTACTCATAAGAACTGAATGAGATCTGTCTTTTTAAATATTCCAAGTATATCTAAAGCCATTTTTTCTCATTTTAGTTAGATTATACATTGGTAAAACCGCTGTCAGTTTTTTTTTTTTTCCCCCTTCACTTTTTGTCCTGGGGACACAACGTGAAATGAGAGGCAATGGAATTAATAAGGGGTTAAAGGGCCTCAGTTATGAAGTACGATTACAAAATTGAAACTAATTCTCCCTGGAGAAAAATCGATTAACCACTCCTGGACCGGCTCACGCCGATATACGTCGGCACTTTGAAGAGGGGTATCGTTGTTATGGCAGCAGCTAGCTGCCATAACCCTGGTATCCCCTTCTTCAATGAGTGGTCCGGTTTCAGATGAAAGTGGTTTCTGTGGAGGATTCGCCGCAAGATCACTTATAGGTGGAGAGTGAGGGGCCCCCCTCCCGCCGCACTCCGGTGCCCTCCGCCGCTTACCGTAGCCGCCGGTAAGCGATCAGATTCTTCTTCCTGTTTGACATGGAGCTGAGGGGAAGATGGCCCCCACCTGGCTCCATACCATTGCAGAATGAAAGCGACAACAAAAACGTCACTTCCGCCCATAGCTCTTAGAGACATTTTAAAAAAAAAATTAAATGACAATTATTATTTTTTTTTTATTGCATTTTAGTGTAAATATAGTGAGATCTGAGGTCTTTTTGACCCCAGATCTCATATTTAGGAGGTCCTGTCATGCTTTTTTATAGGGAGGGAGGTTTATATTCCTTGTAATAGGAATAAAAGTGACTTTTTTTTTTTAAAGTAAAATAAAAAGTTAAATAAAAAGTTAAATAAATAAGAAAAAAAAAAGTAATTTTTTTAACGCGCCCCATCCCGCCGAGCTAGATAAGGCTTGACTAGAAAGGGGAACTGAATTCTAACAATTCCTCATATAGTCATCGCATACCATCACCTCAGTAAATTAAATAAGGACTTGGTGGGTTCCTCTGAATTAGGGTAAGAATACAAAAAGAAAGGGAAAAGAAAATGTTTTTCCAAAGTAATTCTTCAACGAGGCACAGACGGTTTTATCAAAAAATATACACAATTCTTTATTGAAAAAGTCCACAAACAAGGAAAGCTAATAAACATAGCGCAAACCTCCACCACATACAGTAAAAATAGACGTTGTCCAAGAACACAGATGACCACCACAAGCAGACACACACTCCTCACTCATAAATATAAATAACCAATCCTCATAAAGAAGTCCCAGTGAGGACATGGATGAATGTGGTCTCAGAGCAATTCGCTCAGGATCCCAAGATACCAATCACTGGACATTTATCCTTCCCTAAACTGGGTTAGCTAGATGATGTTTGGAAGCAGTTCAAAGAGTTAACCCTGGTAGAGAAAATTGAAAATAAAGATGCATTGATAGAGTAAATGATGACAGAGAACGGTTTCTCTAATCGAGCATGGATGAACACGGCAGGAGAGTTCAAGGTTCACCCCATGGGACAAGATATACAATAGATGTCCAGTTTTTAGTTAAAGATGGGGACAGGCTAATGGATCTCTAGGGGGCAGGTGAGTGTGTGTGTGTGTGTGTATATGTATACATTTCCCTGCCAGGAAAAAGATATCAATACAGCTCAACGCTCTCTCCCGATGTCCACCTCATCCACAGCATCAAGGCAGTCAGACCACCTGTTTCCAGGGAGGATGGGAACCACAGAGGATAGGGTGAAGACTCCTGTCCATTGCTCCATGTGTCTCGTAGGTGTCCAGCGTCGTGGTACATGCATGTAGCTACAGTACTCCCGTCTCTATTTTAAAGCTCACAGGGAATGCAGAGGGGAAATGTCTGCTAGTGAGTGACCTGTGCTCTCATTGCAGGGAGCGTGATGGTGTCATGCTGACGCGTTTCACTCGTGAGTCTAGTTTCTTCAGAGCATGCGCTGACGTCCGATTAGTATCCTTAAATAGCCAGTGCGAGGTACAACAGATAGTGTTTCCACTGGTTTCATTAGACGTCCACTTCTGGTTACTCCGCCAGTCACATAGTAACAACAGTAATAGTTGCTGTTCTTGGAGTGCAGCAGAGCTCTAAGCAGATCATGAAGCATGAATAAAAATAGTAATGAGAAGGAGTAGGTGATGGAAATAATAATAAAAGTAATAAAAATAAAGAACTGGAAAAAACAAGGAAGATGTGGGAATCCAGCACCATACCATAGTAAGGCATAGATTCACTCCTAAAATAAATTGAATGCCGGGATGGAGAGTACCTTTAGATAAGAGAGAAGGGAAGGGAAAGAAGCAGCAGTCAGGTATGAGTCCTTGACAATGGTTAACCACATTAACCACTTCAGCCCTGGAAGGATTTACCCCCTTCCTGACCAAGCCCTTTTTTGCGATATGGCACTGCGTAGATTTAACCGACAATTTCGTGGTTGTGCGATGTTGTACCCAAACAAAATTTACGCCCTTTTTTGCCCCACAAATAGAGCTTTCTTTTTGTGGTATTTGATCACCTCTGCAGTTTTAATTTTTTGTGCTATATACAAAAAAGAGCGTCAATTTTGAAAAAAAAAGCAATATTTTTACTTTTTGCTATAATAAATATCCCCCAAAAATATATATATATATATATAAAAAAAAAAAAAAAAAAAAAAAAAAAAAAAAAAAACACATTTCTTCCACAGTTTAGGCCAATATGTATTATTCTACATATTTTTTGTAAAGCAAAAATTGCAATAAGTGTATATTGATTGGTTTGCACAAAAATAGGGGATAGATTTATGGCATTTTTATTAATAATTTTTTTTTTATCAGTAATGGCGGCGATCTGAGATTTTTATTGCGACTGCGAAATTGCGGCGGACAGATTGGACACGTGACACTATTTTGGGACCACTGGCATTTATACAGCGATCTGTGCTATAAAAATGCACTGATTACTGTGTAAATGTCACTGGCAAGAAAGGGGTTAAACACTGGGGGGCGATCAAGGGGTTAACTGTGTTCCCTCAGCATGTTCTAACTGTAGGGAGATGGGCACACTAGAAAATGACAGATCACTGCTCCCGATCACTGGGAGCAGTAGATCCCTGTCATGTTGCTAGGCAGAACAGGGAAACGCCTTGTTTACATAGGCATCTCCCCGTTCTGCATCTCCGTGCCACTTTCACGGGACCCGCGGGCATGCTAGCCGAGGATGACGCAGCTACGTACGGGTACATTGTTTTGCGCACCTGTGCCACTCTGCCCATGTATATCGGCATGAGCCGGTCGGCAAGTGGTTAAGTATATATTTTATTTTTAACTTAGAGATTTTCCTCATTTAAACGCATATGGGTCTAAGTTGGAAAAAGGGGGGGGGTATTGGTGGAACCAGGCACATGGAAGATCCTAGGGCTCAAGAAACAGACAAATTGCATTCATTATTGAGCCACATTTTTTCTTTTTGATAAAGAATTCTGTCAAAGTCACCTCTCCTTGTGGGTAAGTTGAGTTTGTAAATGCCTTTAAATGAAAGTCCCCTAGGATCACTGTTATGGAAATTAATAAAGTGGAGGGCGAGAGGACGTTCATAGTCTCTTAAAAATGTTCTGGATGTGTTCACCAACCCTGACCCTCAACTGTCTTTTGGTCATGCCCACATAGCTTACCACATGGGCACGTCAGCATGTATACAACGCGTTTGGTAGAACAGTTGATGAAGTTATTGATTTGAAAATTTTTCTTGCCATCTGTTTTGTCCATATATCTGCAGACAGTACATCTACCACAGGGGTACATACCCTTCAAAGGTGGGAGATCAGTCAGCCAGTTGTTTTTTATTGATCTTTGATATTCCGAGTGTGTAAGACTGTCCCTAAGATTTAGAGATCTCCTAGCTGTCATTAGGGGCTGATCACCGACAATCTCAACCAACAAAGGGGATTCTGACAAGATATGCCAATGATTAGCGCTATTTTTATTAGCTTTCATTGTTTATGTGGATTTTTTCAATAAAGAATTATGTATATTTTTTGATAAATCTGGTTGTTCCTCGTTGAAGAATTACTTTGGAAAAACGTTCTTTTCCCTTTTCTTTTTATAGACCTATATCGGCGTATAACATGCACACATGATTTCCCCCCTATTTTAAGGGGGGAAAAGTGTGTGTTATACGCCGATAAATATGGTATACACATCTAACTACATTTTTATACTTGTTTTTGAGTGGGTCTGTGTCATCTAGGATTACAGCTCTCATTTGTCAATTTTTTTTTACCTCACAGAAACCTGACATTTTAACAAGGATGTGTAGAGTTTTTATATCCTCTGTGTGTGTGTGTGTGTGTGTATGTGTATATATATATATATATATCCTACAATGTATTATCTTGATGCAGCGGTCATATATTATACAATGTATCAATTTGTTGTCAGTTTTACATACAATGGGTGTTACATGTTGTCAATATGGACACAAACCTAAAGCCTTGTATACACAATCGGATTTTGCACAGACAAAAACTTCAGACTTTTGTCCGAATGGCGTTGGCCCCAAATTTGTCTTGCATACAAACAGCACACAATTGTCGTCCAGCAAACACGAACGTAGTGACGTACTACGTGTTTTTTCAGCTCTTTAGCGGCACCCTTTGGGCTCCTCCTTCTGCTAATTTTGTGTTAGTATAAGTTTGGCGAGTGTTGATTCGCGCTTTTCATGCTTTTCATTTTGCGCTTTTCAGTTCATTTCTGAACGGCCATTCATCAACCAGAAGTTGCGGAATCAGAGGAGATAACGTGTTATTATTAGCCTTGGAGTTATTGCCTTGACCCAAGTCCAGTCCAGGAACAGGAGGAGGAGGAATTCTTGGACCAAAAATTGGTTGCTTTATGAATCGTGACCAATTATGTCATGTGCCTTTGCTGCGGGAGATCCAGGAGAATAATCCAGATGATTTTCGGAATTCTCTCCGGATGACGGATCCGATTTCACCAACTCTTGGCATTGTTGACCCTCTATATTAGGAAGCAGGACACATGCATGAGGATTTTATTTTAATTTTTTGGTTGAATAATGATTTGATTTGGAATATTTTCTATATTTTTGGATGCATAGAATGCACTTTTTGGTTAAGTTCTATTGGCAGATTGCATGCCTAATTTTATTTGTTTTATTTTTTTAATGCACAATAAAAAAATTGTGGAGAATAATACTTGGCTGTGTTTTACTTCAAATGACAGTTTGGAAGTAGGCAGTTACATTTTAAAATATAAAATGTAAAATTAACAAGGGACACCAACATAGTTGTATCTTTGATCTTAAAAACTACGGGATAATGGTGTTGTGGTAACTTGCACTAAAAAAAAAAAAACAACAAGCATAATATTATTCTTGATATTACCAGAAAAAAAAAAAAAGCCTTTGAAAATTTGTTTGCAATAACTCCATCAGTATCACCAGCAAAGCAGCTTCATTATTATCCCATTAAAGACGACGAGAATGTGCGCTGCATTTCGAGATTTCATAATTTGCAGAGTCACGAATGTTAATTCTCCATTACGAACGCTAGTTTACAAGACCGACCTCTTCTGGCTCGTCCTTGCTTCTGAGCATGTGTGTTTGTACTTTGGACTTTTGTCTGACTACAGACATTTGTCCACGGAAAATTTTAAAGCCTGCCATCCAACATTTGTCCGTGGAAAATTTGACAATAATTGTCCGATGGAGCATACAAACGGTTGGATTTTCTGCCTATAGCCTGTCAACACCCAATTCCCATTGGAAAATCTGATTGTGTGTATGAGGCTTTAAAATTAATTTTCTATTATGTTATGTAATCATTACTAAGCAATAAATATTGTGTTTTTACACTGACTGCTTTTCTGTTGCTGTACATACCTCATATAAAGTCCCATTAATTTCTTCTCAATTTTTACTGAATCGGGGATGGAGACGTATTCATAGAAGTTTCATATAAGTCCCACAAAGTCCCCCTCCTTTTCATTACAGGCTAAAACATAATCATACAATCGAAATAATCGAAACAATTCACACATTAAAATGACAATACACCACCCATCATTAGTCACAAACTTATTTCAAAACATATTTTATTGCTTATTTACAATTGCATAACCTTATATCCCTTCTTACCAAATCAAATATAAATCCCCTTAATAGCACTTCCAATGTTCAGATCAAATATATGGCTAAACAATGCATGGTTCCCTAAAAGTACCATAATTATTTAATAGTTGTATTCAAATTCCATGCACATTTATTGGCATGTTCAGTGGGAATAGTTGTTAAACCTTTGCATAAAGTAAACTATAATCAGTTCTGCCCTTTTTTTGTTAGTGTTTATTGGTGTGAATGAACTAGCAATATATGTATCTGCAACTTGAAATTAATTGAAATATTAAAGCTATGTCAATGATTGCAGTCAGTAAATGTGTGTGCACTGTTTATAGTTTTCACCCAAGGCTGGAACAATTTATTGATGGGATAGCACTGATGGGACCTTGAGGTTGACATTATCATTGAGAGTGTGAATGAAAAATAAAATAATCTGATGACTAGTGAACTTGTTACTCTTCGGAGACAGGATCATTTTACACAAATTATATTCTGTAGATTCTAGAAAAAAAAACATATAAAATATGTTGCCACTCTCTGGTAACAGTATAATTTATTTTTATTTTTTTAATAGTCACTAGGAGGTATAAAATGAAAATAAACAAAGCTAAGACCCACCCAAAAGACATACAAATTCAATAAGTGAAGATCAACACATCAGCACAGAAAGCATTTATAGGGGTTGTACCAGAAATCTCAAACCTCTTCCCATTTCAAGTATCCTCCCTCCAGTTCAGACCAGTCAGGCAGCACCTTCAGGACTGAATGTACAGATGAACCCGACTGTCATCATAAGCATATTTTATCTGTATACATTTTCTGTATGTGCTTCAGATGTATATGTAGGAGATATAGGCAGCGGTATCAATATGTTTGGTGCTACTGGTTTGGCTCGACATGAATGTCTGTCTGCATGAGTTAAGAACGGCTGTAAAACATAAGTTAAAAAAGACACATCTAAGCTGAAATGATATGTAAACAGCAAGTAGGAATTAGGCCTACTTCAGTTAATAATTGTGACTGAAGGGACAAGTTTCACATTATGAAATATCATACCTTATGCAAAAAGAACTTTGTATGTCAAGAGCATGAAAGATCATTCAAAAGATAGCGAATATCTTAACAAGCATCACATAGTGTTTATGGGTACGATAAGTTTAACAGTAATTTATAAATGGTGCTTATTAATGTAATTGTATTGCATTTTGTGTGTTTTTTTTAATAAAATATATGCAAAATGGGGGGGGGGGGGGGGGGATGTGTGGTGTAGTCAAGCTGAGCCATAGCATGTGACAATGCTGATAATTCAAGCATTTTAAACTTTTTGCTCAAGGACCAAACCCCTTTACATTCTCAGATTGCAGTCTGTATAGTCTTCAGAATCCCAGTGAGGTTCTTTTCTTCTTATGCTTTAGGAAAAGTGAAGTCCCAGGCTGTCTCCTGGGCACACTTCCACATAGCTCTTACAAGGCGATGGAATCCCATATCTTTTGGCTTTTCCAGTCCTCTCATCAAACGCTGCTTCATGATAGCAATGAACTCTTTATTGCTCAGTTCTCCGTTCCCTGCCACAAAATATCAGAAAGAGATCATTTTTGTGTTAAACAAGACTATATTCTGCTAGTTCATCTTTTATTATATAACCATTGCCTCAAAAACCGGAGAACGCAACAAACAGACCCATGCTACATGTCCCAAAATGCCTACCAGCTACTAGAATGCTGAGACATTTAGTACATCCACAGTCCTGGTAAGCATTTGAAATATTTACATATGTAAAGTATACATAAAAGCAGATTTATTTTTATTGTTAAGCACAACAAAACAATCACATTAGTCTCTATGTAAATTATGATATCCTTTCATTGATTTTTTTTGCTCTGTGATCCTTTTATGTTCTCAATAATTCTTGTGGCTTACTTGACTATCTTTAGAAATCAATTTATAGTGACTTAAATATTATCTATGCAATTCATCAGCAAAGCTGAGTTAGGCTAGGCATTTCTGTGATTGTATTGTGATGAAAAAGACCCTAGAGGGCAAAAAAAGACATCAGCGATACCATCAGAGTTGAATGCCCATGGGTTTCCAGATGGGAAGTGTTGGATAAGAGGTATTCACGTTGCCTCTTCTACTAATTGCCCTTGTCCTTCTATAGAGGTTGGGGACCCTGATTAGAGACTCTGCTACTCAGACAGAATGGTGACTGATATAAAGGCAATGGTATGTGAAAAAATAAGTACACTCCAAGAAAAATGTTGACAATGTTTTTAGCATATTTGAAAAGGTAAAACATCAGATCTTCTTTACATGGTGCCTACAAATAAAAGAAAATGTGCCTTTTAAAACATTTATTCAACAAGAAAATCAATTATTGTAATGCTGTACTGGGGAAAAGTTAAAGCGGAGTTCCTCTCAGCAAAAAAAAAAAAAAAAAAAAAATCAGCAGGTACACATACTGTTGCTGCCGACATTTATAATTAGGACATTCACCTTTCCTTGAATCCAGCGATGTCGGCACACCAGCCAATGTTTCCACTGCTCTTGGGTGCTGCCATCGCCATTGCCTGTAAGGGAAACCGGCAGTGAAGCCTTGCGGCTTCAGAGCCGGTTCGCTACTGAGCATGCACAAAACGCGCTGCGCTTTCTGAATGACTCGGTAGGGGAAGGAGGAGGAGGGCCGAACTTCAGAGTAATCTTGCTACTGTGAGATCTCTTGTAAGTGGGGACAGGTACCTGTCAAAAACAGGTAACCGCTCCCCCCCAAAAGGTGTCAAATGTGGCACCGGAGGGGGGGAGGAAGCAGATAAGCGGAGCTTCCACTTTTGGGTGGAACTCAGCTTTAACCACTTCGCGCCCGGCTTATAGCAGAATGATGGCCGGGCGGTGGTTCAGTTATCCTGATTGGGCCTCATATGATGTCCAGAAGGATAAGATGCCGAGGTGCGCCCGCAGGGGCACGCAGCATGGTAATCCGAGGTGCTGTGTGTCATTTTGACACACTGCATCTCCAATCGTGGTATGAAGCCTCTGACAGAAGCTCCTTACCATGTGATCAGCTATGACCAATCACAGCTGATCATTGCATGAACCAGGAAGTGCCGGTAAATAGCATTCTTTGGTTCGCGCTGACAGGGAAAGCCGATCGGAGGCTCTCCCTTTCAGGGGGGGGGGGGGGGGTATGTGCTGACACATTGATTTAAAGCACAGCCCCATCAGATGTACCACCACAGCTGCCAAAAAGGTGCCCATCAGCTGCCAGTCCAT
Source organism: Lithobates sylvaticus (assembly GCA_028564925.1). Taxonomy (NCBI): domain Eukaryota; kingdom Metazoa; phylum Chordata; class Amphibia; order Anura; family Ranidae; genus Lithobates; species Lithobates sylvaticus. Next base: position 120,560,642 of record CM053036.1, on the reverse strand, counting down.
GCCCCATCAGAAACAGCTGTAGGTGCCCACCACAGTGCCAGTGCCCTACAGTAACACCTGTCAATACCCAGTCAGTGCCGCCTGTCGGTGCCAGTCAGTGCCGCCTGTCACTGCCAGTCAGTGCCGCCTGTCACTGCCAGTCAGTGCCGCCTGTCAGTGCCAGTCAGTGCCGCCTGTCAGTGCCAGTCAGTGCCGCCTGTCAGTGCCAGTCAGTGCCCATCACAGCCGCCTGTCAGTGCCCCTCATAGCTGCCTGTCAGTGCCACCTCATCAGTGTGTCAGTTGTCAGTGGAGAAAAACAAATTTTATAACCGAAATTAAGAAAAACATTTTTTTTTTTTTTTAAATTCAGTTTAGTTTGTTTAGTAAAAAATAAAAACCACAGAGGTGATCAAATACCACCAAAAGAAAGCTCTATTTATGGGAAGAAAACTAAAAATTTAGTTTAGGCGCAGTGTTGCATGACCAAGCAATTTACATTCAAAGTGCGAAAGCACTGTAAGCAGAAAATTGTCCTGGACTGGGGGTGCCTGGTATTGAAGTGGTTAAAGTGTCACTAAACCCACATCAAAAAAAACTAACAATAAATGGTGTATTACATGCTGTTAATACTCACTCAGTCACTATGAGATCTGTTTACTGTATTCTGCAAACAACTTCGTTGTTTCTGCTGTTCTCTATCTCCCCCTTCTGTCCAAGTCCCCTATGCAGCTAGGGATTTTTCAGAGCAGTGTTGGCAGCTCTGCACATGTTCAGTTTTCAGTGAGTTTCTATGCTGAGCATTTCCTCCCAATCATATCTGAGCAGCCCAAGTGATCGAGTCACACATGTGGGCGTATACATAGTAGTAAATGACGGCCCGCAATCTCCCCCTCCTTCTCCATGCCCACTAACCAGATCAACACAATAAGGGTGGGATATTACATGAATAGATTGATGGAGGCTTCACCTCCCTCTTTTTTTTGTTTTTGCTTGGATCATGGATCATCATTAATTGTTGACTTGCATCCTAAAAAATCCATAATGGGCAACTTAGTGTACAAGATTTTACACGTTCTTGCATCTATAAGTATTGTACTGATCTCACATAGAAGGGACATTGGTTTTGTTAAAAAGAAAGTAGCTTTGAAAACATTAATCCTAAGTGACTTGCATAAAAGTTGCCAACATCTAGCATCTTATTATGCAGAATAATGTCAAAGACCAGTTACAGAGTGTATAATTTTTCTCTAATCAATTAAAGATCATTTGACCAAAGAACAGGAGGTATCTATTTGCAATCAACTACCAAAATAGTATGAATTGGGAAAAAGGTTGTAGTAATTACCATGCTGTTTAATATCAAATTAGTTTCATTAAAGTTTCACTGTCTTTGCAGCCATTTTTTCTTTTAACAGAATAATTGAAATAAAAGAAAAATTAGCATGCTGTTTTTTGGAGAGGTAGAATATCTAGTGGACCCAAATGCATTTATCAATGAATGTGCATACACCGATCAGCCATAACACTATGACCACTGTACGGTAAATTAAGGAATATTGATTTCCACGTTACAATGGCATGTGTAAATGGGTGGGATATAATAGACAGCAAGTGAACATGATGTCCCTAAAGTTGATGCATTGAAAGCAGAAAAAAAAGGGGAAGCTACTTTGACAAGGGCCAATTTGTAATGGCTATATCAGTGTTTTTCAAACATTTTTCAGTCAAGGCAACCTTTAAAATGATATGGACAATCTCGAGGCACCCTCCAAGATTATGGGCAGTCTCGAGGCACCCCATGCTAAAATGTAAAAACTATTCTAATAGTTATACATAAGGCAGCAACATCCACACACATATGAGACCCAACGTTAGAGGTGCAAACTGGTAGTGACTAGTATTCCAATTTTAGTTTCTTTTCTTCCTCAGTTTTTATCACTCAGCAAATTTGACCCCAAAGCTGATGGAGAGAGGCAGGGGAGGGTCAAGCACGGATGCTATGCAGGCGACTGACATCCTCTTTATCAACTGATGATGTCATTGGTCGTTAGGAGGCTAGAAGGTCGTATTGCTGCACAATGAAAACCTGTGGCTTTGTGTAACTAAATAGCAGCCTTCATCCACCCACTGCCTTGTATACAATTTTTGGGCAATTTTTAGGCATTTTGCAAGGCACCCCTCTAGAGACCCTTTAGGCACCCTAGTTGAAAAAAGCTGGGCTAGATGACTGGGTCAGAGTTACTCCAAAACTGAAACTCTTGTGGGATGTTTCCAGTCTGCAGTTGTCAGAACCTACCAAAAGTGGTCCAAGGAAGGAAAATCAGTGAACCAGCAACAGGATTATGAGCAGCCAAAGCTCACTGATGCATGTGGGGAGTGAAGGCTGGCCTGTGTAGTCCAATCCAATAGAAAAACCACTGTTGCTCAAATTGCTGAAAAAGTTAAGGCTGGTTCTGACAGAAAGGTGTCAAACACACAATGCATTGCAGTTTGTTAAGTATGGGGCTGCAAAGCTGCAGACCAGTCAGGGTGCCCATGCTGGCCCATGTCCACAGTGCCCACAGTGGACATGTGAGCATCAGTCCTGGAACACAAAGCAATTGTTGGTCTGGCCTCCAAATTCTCAATTTCACAATCCAAACGAGCATCTGTGGTATGTGCTGGAAAAACGAGTCCGATCAATAGAGGCCCCACCCCACAACTTACAGGAATTAAAGGGATTGTAAAGGCTAAAGGTTTTAGAATGCATAAGATAAGAAACCTTCAGTTTGTAGCAGCCTCCCCAATACTTATCTGAGCCCCATCTCTATCCAGCGCTGTGCTTAAGTGCCTCTGCCATCTTGAATTCTCCTTCCTGATTGGTTGAGACAAAGCAGCGGCGCCATTGGCTCCTGCTGAAGTCAAATTCAGTAAGCCAATCAGAGGAGAGAGGGGACAGGCTTGAACTGCAGCTCCGTGTCTGAATGGACACATAGAGCTGTGACTCGGGTGCCCCATAGCAAGCTGCTTGCTGTGGGGGCACTCAACAGGAGGGAGGGGCCAGGAGAGCTGGTGAGGGACCCAAAACTAGCAGGATCTGGGCTGCTCTGTGTAAAACTATTTCACATAGCAGGTAAATATAACCTTTATTATTTTAAAGTAAAAAAACAAAGAAAAACAAGACTTTAGTATTACTTTAAAGGATCTGCCACTGGCTTGGTGCCAGATACCACAGTAAAACTTTAGAGGTGTAGTGGAGTCATCCCTCGATGGGTCAGGGCTCTTTTGGTGGCAAAAGAGGGACCTACTCGATAGTAGGTGGTTGGTCATAGTGTTGTGACTAATTGGAGTAAATTATAATAAAAGAGGGTCTTGTGGGTTGGGGGAATGGGCTGCTAGCCGTTGCTGGCAGGGTATTGCAGTTTGTGGAGGAATATATGTTGAATTATGTGTTGGGTTTTTGTTTTGTCTTTACTAATGCACAGTTTATATATTATGTTCCTTTTTGGTATGGTTCACTCTTTCTTACACAAGATGACAATTCTGAAGTGGGTTGGGGATGGCTGGTCCCATGACAGAGCAGAACCTCCTCGCTGTGGGCTCCCCTGGAGGGTTGGGATGGGTACACCTTGGGTGAATTGTGGTTTCTATTGTATTTGCCAGCTAGCATGGCTCAGGTCTCCATAGTTTCTTGGAATGTGCAGGGGCTTAATTCCACCCATAAACTATACATAGTATTAAATTTTCTCTGGAAGTATACCCCGCACATCTGTGTCCTGCAAGAAACCCACCTCCTTGGGCCTAAGATTTTGAACCTAAAGAGAGCCTGGGTGGGTGCACATTACCACACAATGTATTCAAGCTACTCAAGGAGGTAAGTGTACTGATACACAAACAGCTTCTGTTTCAGCTTTTGGATATCAGGACAGACCCTGGGGGACGATATATTGTTATGCATGTTCTGATAGCTTCTGTAACTTGCGTGCTGATGGGGATCTATTTGCTGCCTCCGGACGATTCTGTCCTGCTCTCCACTATCATGCAACTGGTGATAGGCTATGGGGTTGACAATGTTCTGGTAGTTGGGGACTTTAATTTGACTCTTTCCTCTAGTACGGACAGGCTCCACTCTGCCTCTAAATGGACCCCCGGTTTGCCTCAATGGGCCAGTACATTTGCCCTAACGGATGTCTGGCGCCACTTTCACCCTACTACTTTGGAAGTTACGTATCATTCCTCTACCTTCCGCACTCTTTCCGTATTGACCTAATTTATGATTCCCACTCCTTGCTCCAGAAGGTCTCTGCGGTGGATATTTTATCCAGAGGCATATGGGACCATGCTCCCATGCTGCTGAAGTTATCCCTGGGCCCTCCGGATGGAAAAATCTCATATGCCGATGGCACTGTCATGTACCTGGGTGTCTTCGAAACAGGATGTTCCTGGACCCACAGCTGCAGTCTTACCTGTTGTGCCACGGAGGAGCTCTGGAGTTTTTGCAATATTCTCCCAGCTTGATGCATTGCCTTGGACTCGCTAGCCCCACCTGCTGCCAGCTGCGGACAATATACAATCAAGCAGCCCATAAATGGCAGCACTTCCTGTTACTCATTGCCCTTTTGTTTGGACTAGCTCACTGGGTGTATTGATAGCACTGTGATTTTGACTACCAGGTATTGAACCTCTGCCTGAATTCTTGACCATTCTTCAGCCTGCTGATTTGGTTCTTCACCGCCAGCTCGTGTATGACCTCGGCCTGCCTGACCATTCTTTGGATTTCGGTTTTGTACCGCTTTGCCTGATCTTTTGCCAACTTGACCTGCCTGACTACGTTTCGGAGACTACGGGAGGAGGTGGTGGAACTCATTAATGGTTGCCGCCTGCTGGCTCTTCCGGTCTCACTGGAAATGCCACTATTGGGAATTCAGGATGATGAGCAGCGGCCTAGGTGAACTAAGCTACTGCTAACATACCTTTTCTTTTATGGCAAACGGGAAATTATTCTTAGATGTAATGCCCATTCCCCCCCCTCCATAGGTTCATGAGAAAATACAATTAATGCTGCCCTTCCTCTATACAAGTTAACCTACATTAACAGGAATTGCCCCAAGAAATTTGACAGGGTGTGGCAGCCATGGACAGCTTAGGCTGGGCGCCCCCTTTTTTATGTGTCTTGCCTTGAGCTAGAGTGGTTTCTTCACTTTTACACTGTTTCTGATGGGTCTTGATTGGGTAATAAGATTGGAGTTTCCATTCTCCTGTCTGTTATTGATCACTGTTTTCTATTTGAAGTTTACCCATGGTATTAGAAATGTTTGTTTGTCAGTTTACCTGACGTGTACTTTACTCTCCTTAGAACTGTCAGTGCATAATGTGTTTTTTGATAATGTCCATAATTTTTACTCTGTACCATACCTTTGTTCAATACAAGGAACAGTCTGATTGTAAAAAATGATAATAAAAGAGAAGGCCATTTAACAAAATGTTCTTACATAGACGATCCGAGTAAGCCAATGACAGCTGATCATGTGATAATAACAGAGCCGGTAATCGGCTTTTTTCCTCCTCGCGCTGAAAAAAAAAAAAAAAGCCGATCACCGGCGGCAGTGAAAGGGACATCAGTCCCTCTCACTGCAATGTGCCCAGGGTCCATGGTGCCCACCTTTGCTAATAAAAGTGCAGCCTACCAATGCCCACTAGCTCCACCTGTCAGTGCCCACAGTGCCACCTGTCAGTGCCCACAGTGCCAGTGCTGCACATGAGTGTCCCCTACCAGTGCTCATCAGTGTCCCCTACCAGTGCTCATCAGTGTCCCCTACCAGTGCCATCCTATCAGTGCAGCCTATCAGTGCCATCCTATCAGTGCAGCCTATCAGTGCCCACCAGTGCCCACCAGTGCCCACCAGTGCAGCCTATCAGTGCCCACCAGTGCAGCCTATCAGTGCCCACCAGTGCAGCCTATCAGTGCCCACCAGTGCAGCCTATGCCCACCAGTGCAGCCCATCAGTGCCACCAGTGCAGCCTATCAGTGCCCACCAGTGCAGCCCATCAGTGCCCACCAGTGCAGCCTATCAGTGCCCACCAGTGCAGCCTATCAGTGCCCACCAGTGCAGCCTATCAGTGCCCACCAGTGCCGCCTCATCAGCGCATATCAATGAAGCAGAAAAATTACCTGTTTGTAAAATTTTATAACAAACTATTAAACATGATTTATTTATTTTTTTCAAATTTTCCATCTTTTTTTGTTTGTTTAGCAAAAAATAAAAACCCCAGATGTGATTAAATACCACAAAAGAAAGCTCTATTTGTGGGAAAAAAAATGATAAAAAATTTCATTTGGGTACAGTGTTGTATGACCGCGCAATTGTCATTCAAAGTGCATCAGCGCCAAAAGCTGAAAATTGGTCTGGTCACGAGGGGGGTTTAAGTGCACAGTAATCAGGTGGTTAAACATTGTTCTAGACATATAATGTCAATAACGTTGTATCAAATATTTTTTCAATACATTTATTTTTATATTCAATTATATGTTTTCTGAGCCTTTAAAGTCCCAGTTTCTGGTTTACCAATAATTTTGACTACAAATACTTAAGGATGACTCCATGCTATCACTGGAGAGATACAAGTAGGAATCCTTATGCTACAAAGAGCTTCAAAGAAGAATCCTTATAGGTGGTATTTGCCATCCTGCCAATGTATCTGGACCAACTCAAAAATGCACACAATGTTCCACTGCATGTTGGTTACATTTTCTACTGCAGACATTCTTTAAAAGCCAGTGCAAATATGATAAAGTTTTATTAGCCTAAAGCACATCAGAAACAGAGCTTCAGCAATGGTGGCTATAAAAAATATAATCTCTCATCAATTCAACATTAGAACTTGACTACCACTGTACCTCACTGTAGGACTGTTGAAGTTAATTCTAAAATAATCTATAATCTAACAGTGACTGATAAAAAGACAATGTTGATGCTGAACATACATACATTATTGCTAACAACGTTTGCTCAAACTGACATATGTCTGCAAAGAACCATTAGCTTAAAGGGGTTGTAAACCCTCTTTTTTTATTTTTTCTAACAAACATGTCGTACTTACCTCCACTGTGCAGTTCATTTTGCACAGAGTGGCCCCAGTCCTCCTCTTCTGGGGTCCCCTGGCGGCGCTGGTAGCTCCTCCCCACATCGAGTGCCCACATTGGAAAAGGCTCTCCTAAGGTGGACACTGGTGCGAGCATGCTCCCGAGACCTGCTTTTGTGTCCATTCACACCGAATGCAGGACTCTGCGCCCACGTCATTGGATTTGATTCACAGCAGCGGGAACCAATGGCTGCAAAGCTATCAATCTATCCAATCAAGAGCCGAGACAACAGGCAGAGAGGAAGAGAATGTCTCAGCCGTGGGAACGAACGGGCTCAGGTAAGTAAAACGGGGGGGGGGGGGTGCTGGGGGTCTGGTCAGTGTCAGAAGTTTTTTTCACCTTAACCACTTCTCGGCCGGCGCACACAGATGTACGTCGACAGAATGGCACGGACAGGCACAAGGTCATACAAGTACGTCCCTTTGAAAATGCCGCCGCGCCATTGCGTGTGCCGGTCGGGACCCCCGTGAGTCCGGCCGCGGACTCGATCGGGATACTCGCGGTCGTCTCACGGGGAGGACGAACAGGGAGATGCGGAAGTAAACAGTATCTCCCCGTTCTGCCTAGCAACAAGTGACACTGATCTCTGCTCCCTGTGATTGGAGCAGAGATCAGTGATCACTAACGCACAGCCACACACCCCACAGTTAGTAACACACCCCTAGGACACACTTAACCCCTACACTGCCACCCCCTGGTTAAATGCCAGTGTAATTTACACAAGAATCAGTGCATTTGTATAGCACTGATTGCTGTATAAATGACAATGGTCCAAAAATGTGTCAAAAATGTCTGATGTGTCCGCCATAATGTCGCAGTCATTGATCACCACCATTACTAGTAAAAAAAAATTATTAATAAAAATGCTATAAAACGATCCCCTATTTTGTAAACGCTATAACTTTTGCGCAAACCAATTAATAATCGCTTACTACGATTTTTTTTACCAAAAATATGAAGAAGAAAGAAAATATGTAGAAGAATACGTATCCGCCTAAACTGAGAAAAAGTTATGTTTTTTTCATATATTTTTGGGGGATATTAATTATAGCAAAAAGTAAAAAATAATGCGTTTTTTTCAAAATTTACGCTCTTTTTGTGTTTATAGTGTAAAAAATAAAAACCGCAGGGGTGATCAAATACCACCAAAAGAAAGCTCTATTTGTGGGGGAAAAAAGGACATCAATTTTCTTTGGGAGCCACATCGCACAACTGCGCAATTGTCAGTTAAAGCGACGCAGTGCCTTATCGCAAAAAGTGCTCTGGTCTTAAGCCAGCAAAATGGTCCGGTCTGAAAGTGGTTAATGCATAGTATGCATTAAGGTGAAAAAACACAAGGGTTTACAACCCCTTTAAGTCTGCTATTGCCAGTATTAGCTGCATCAAGTTTCTCTAGCAGAAAGGTTAACCTTTTTCGTGAATTTGTGTTTAGATTCTGCATGCAGTGCCACAACTCAAATGAGATACAAGCACATCACTCATTAGGCCCTGCATCTGAAAGGACAGTAAAGAATAGGCCAAGTCATAATTCTTCACAATCATACCTTTATGCCAGTGACACTTAACAAAACCATTATGATGGGACCGGAAAACTGTGAATTCCAGCATGTTAAACTACAGAACTTGTTAATGCTCATCATGCATATGTCAAAAGGCATATAATATCAGGCATGTGGCCAATTATCAAACTGAAAATATGATCTAAAGGGTTTATATGGCGATGAAAATTAGTCACATAAATTAAATCTTACTATTACAAGCTTATGTAATAAGTCCTGTGGGCCAGACTAGAATCATAGACTTGGCAAAAAACACTGTAATTTAATGAATACAATTTCAATTAATGAATGCAGAAATAACGTAACAGTTTTTTTTTTACACTTACTTTGAGAAAAAAGTAAACCACTTTTCTTTTACGCCTTAAGGAATAAGTTTGCTCTTTAAAAAAAATCAAAGCACATCTTTTTGCAGGGGTGCGGTGGATGCTCAGTTAGTAATATGCGCAGTTAATAACATATGGGTGTAACTAAATGTTACAATGGGACAGTGCTAAGCAAATCAGCAAGCACCAATTCTGTCACATGCAAGTAATGGGTATTTTCTTTGCTCCCCATAGATAAATTAAATGGCAGGGAAAAGAAGGAAAGGTTTGTGTGTTCTGCTGCTCTGCACAAGTTCACTTTACCTCTGTTAGGTGATCAGTTAAGGGTTTTAAAAATTACCCATAAATGGGATCACCACCTTTTCATCCCTAATTTAACGGCTGATAATTACATGTTTAGATTCCAGCAACCACTCCTCACTGATCATTCTTGATGGAACAGTTGAACACAGAGTTTTATTAACTCATCACTGGTTTTTCTATGAAATCAAGCTGGGGATGGGGACATTTTCTTTTCCAATAATTTTTATTGCAAAGTTTTGTACACTATACAAAAACAAACAACGTCAAATAAAAACCCTTTTTATTTCGCTGTCTCTTTTTCCTTTGTAATACCTCTTTTCTATAAACATTTTGTTTGTACTGTTTTTTATGAAACAATATTTCCAAAATCGTTGATATTGTCTCTAATGCACTAGCACAGAACTTAAAGAATTCCTGTCTCTTTGAGGAGCACTACTACATGGTATATCTGTGGATATACCCGTTTGTGGTGACAGTGTGTGTTAAAGACATTTATTTTAAGTCATAATTGTTATCACTAATTGTTAGTGTGAAAGTTTTCTATATATTACGATTAAAAATATCTGGTGTCAGCGATTGATTTGGGGTATAAGGGGTTAATTGTGTTGGTAATCATACCCAACAACGATCGCTCTCAGTCAGCTGGCACTTAGATTGTGGTCCCGCAAGCTGGAAAATCTTTCAGCTGGTTAAGGCTGAGTGCCATTGCGAGTATCAGTGACAGCGCTGTGTGAGATTGACAAGCCATTTGTCACAAGTTGAGAAGGTGTCCACTGTGTGACGCAGCATCTATCATATATCAGATATTCAGTGAGCTACTTCTTTTGCTGGATCCTCAGAATGGGGACATAAGAGGATTCAGGATGTAGCAAGAAATTCTGCATTATGCACTTTGTAAAAAATGAGGGCCTATTTTTTGTCTGAGTTTAAAGGTCATTTAAACTCAAAGGAAAAACATAATATATTGTAGCTTACCAGTCCTTAAATTTGGTGGGTGCATTACTTATTTTTAGGCTTTTTTTCATAAATTTTTATCTGGTAAGCTGGCAAGTCTAATTTTTCAACTTCCTTTAACAGACCAAGCTGTCTAGCAAAAGTAGCAGTTACAGGGTTGAGACAAACCAGTTAAAGTGGAAATGAGCACAGAAAATAAAGTTGCAGATAGCCAGACTCCTTATTACATTAGAGACATACAAAGTCTCTTCTGCAATACATCTGACCCCTGCAATATGAGCATTACGCACTCCTGTCCCCCACACTCTGTACATTGACCACCCGGAACCCCTGCACTACGTATGTCGCATACTCCTGACCTCTGCACTGTTTACAGAGTTTTAAGCCCCTTCCAACTTTAGCACAATTTTGCCACAACTATCATTTGCTGAGGTACACATAGTGTGCCACCATTGGCCCCAACCATAATTCTGCCCTGTATTCCCAACCTCATTCTCAGGAATTCTGGTTTTTAAAAGTTCACAGGTATGGATATATAGGAAACAAGTAGTCCTATGGTCAAACCTCCATGGACAACGCTCCATGCCTCTTTGCAGTGACCATTTATTAACCACTTCAGCACCGGGCAATTTTACCCCCTTCCTTACCAGAGCACTTTTTGCGATTCGGCACTGCGTCGCTTTAACTAACAATTGCGCGGTCGTGCGACGTTACACCCAAACAAAATTGACGTCCTTTTTTCCCCACAAATAGAGCTTTCTTTTGGTGGTATTTGATCACCTCTGCGGTTTTTATTTTTTGCGCTATAAACAAAAGAGCAACAATTTTGAAAAAAAAACACAATATTTTTTACTTTTTGCTCTAATAAATATCAAATTAAAAAAAAAAAAAAAAACGTATTTTTTTACTCAGTTTAGGCCGATACGTATTCTTCTACATATTTTTGGTAAAAAAAAAAAAAAAAAAATCGCAATAAGTATATATATAGATCGGTTTGCGCAAAAGTTATAGCGTCTACAAAATAGGGGATAGATTTATTGCATTTTTTTTTTTTACTAGTAATGGCGGCGATCTGCGATTTTTTTTTTCATGACTGCGACAGTGCGGCGGACACTTCGGACACTTGACAAATTTTTGGGACCATTCACATTTACACAGCGATCGTTGCTATAAAATTGCAGTGATTACTGTGTAAATGTGACTGGCAGGGAAGGGGTTAACACTAGGGGGCGCTTCAGGGGTTAATGTGTTCCCTAAGGTAGTGATTCTAACTGTGGGGGGAGGGGACTCACAAGGGGAGGAGACCGATCGGTGTTCCTCCGTACTGGGATCACATGATCGGTCTCCTCGCCACTGACAGGACAAGGAGCTGTGCGTTTACACACACAGCTCCACGGTCCCGCACGGTCCCGCTGTTTTAACGGGCAATCACGGATGCCCGGCAGACATCGCGGCCGCCAGGCACGCGCACCGGGTCCCGAGCGGTGCCGCGCGCGCCCCCTAGGCGGCCGGGAATGGGAGGACGTCATATGACGCCCACCCAGGATGGGAGATCCACCTTGTGGGCGTCATATGACTATGGGCGGGTAGGGAAGTGGTTAAACAGGTGTTTACAATGTGTAAGTATAATCTGTTAGGATTACATTACTGTATCAAACCATTTCCCCTCAGTTTAGTCTCTAGTGCTTTGTCCAGTGCCCTGTCTGCACTTTTACCATTCTTTCTGCCTGGAAACTTGAGAACATCCATGGCTTTCAAAAAGCGTCCCTTTAGTTCAAAAGCAGTTTTAGACCAGCTAGAAAACAGCGATAGTGAATTAGAATCACTTGCAAAATTGATTGATAGTGATTCGTGGAGAAATTCGTCATCACTGATGACACTAACGGATAAGGCAGCGCCCTCAAGATTCCCATTTACTTAAGCATTTGGTATAAAAGTAGACATTGAAAACAACAACTACTTGCCATGCTTACTCTAATTAATTCAGACCGATAAGGTTATTGAAAAAATTGTTACGGAGACAAACCGGTACAAAGAGCAACAATTAGCGACTAGGCATCGAAAATTTCCAAGAAGCAGAAAGTGGGAACCAGTGACCAAAGACGACATTTGGAAATTTCTGGGCCTAATAATACTTCAGGGAGTGGTGGGGAAACCCCTGCAGAAGTGGTATTGGACAACCAATAAATTACTCACCACTTCTTTGGCACGATCATGTCAGAGTACAGATTTTCTCTGATCATGAAATATTTACACTTCAAAAACAACTTAGAAATTGATGAAACTACTCATCCTGCACCAAAACTAAAGAAAAATTGGCATCTCAAATGATTCTAAAGAATTTCCAACGGAGCTATGTGCCAGAAAGATATCAGCATAGATGAAAGTCTAATGGCCTATAAGGTAAGGCTAAGCTAGCTGGGTACAATACATTGCATTAAAGAGAGCACGATTTGGCGTAAAATCCTACATGCTATGCGAATCGTCAACTGGCTACATTTGAAATTTAGTCATATACACTGGAAAAGGAGAAAAATTCATTCCAAAATACAGCAACTATGGAATGGCAACATCTTCCTTTCTTGTACTCATTGAGCCCATTGCTAAATCAGGGCTTTTGCGTAAGAACTGACACATTTTATATGTCTCCTGAACTTTACGAGTTTCTTCTGCAAAACAAAACAGATGCCTATGGAACCATTAGGGATAATGGGCATGACATGCCACCAATGTTTGGCAATAAGAAGCTGAAGACTGGAGAAATGGTTGCCTGGCAGAAAGACAAAATGATGGCACTGCGATGACATGAAGAGAAAGATGTGTGTCTTACGAGTACAGTTCATAATACATCCACTGGTACGCACAAAAGGTGGGAAAGAAATCATGAAGCCACAAGTAGTGATAGACTACAGCACCATCATGGGAGGGGTCGATGGAGCCGACCAAGCAATGACATTCTACTTAGCAATGAGGAAACTGCAAAAAAAGTACTACAAGAAGATCTTCAGGCATCTTCTTGAGAAATGCTTGTGGAATTCCTATATTCTGCTCAAAAAAACTTAATTTGAAAGTTGCCAAACATATCTTTGTGAACCACCAAGCACCATCAATGGCTGTGAACAGAGCTGGACATCGTGCTGTTGGCATTGTCAATCCGGAATGCCTGACTGGTCGTCACTTCATGGACTACATCCCACCAACCAAGAAAAAGTCAGCACCTACAAGGATGTGTGTGGTTTGTTGCTCGAAGCAAGATGACAGTGGAAAGAAAATCAGAAAGGAAACCAGGTTCCATTGTCCGGAGTGTGACGTCGGACTTTGTGCAGTCCCACGTTTCAAAATTTTTCATACCCGGGATGTTTACTAAACCAATATGCAGTGTCTAGAATTACAGTGACTAGTAATATTGCACACTTGTTTAGACAAATTTCTGTGTTTTTGGTTTGATTACATTATTGAATAAAATGTATTATATTATTTTTTTATAATGATTTATAATTATTTATTATATTATAATGTTTCAAACTTTATCATACCCGAGTTGTCTACTAGACTCTTGTCTTAGCCCCATGACGACGTCAAACCTGTGATGAAACATGCTGGTTGGAGCGACTTACTGACGTCACCGCGCGATACGTCCGTTGTTTGCAAGAACGGGCGCGTGTACTGCGGCCGGCCGCAATTTTTATTCAAGGTTTCGTGTTTTTATACGCCTATGGTGTCTGTTTTTTTTACAAATAAATACCTTACAGGTTTTACCTATGGCCGCTTCATCTATCTTTCTTTGAGCCAGATTGCATCATCAACCTTTTTGCAACAATTCGGCTGCCAGTGGAAGATTGATGTGCGGACTCAATTCAGACCGGGGGACCCTTCCATAGAGGTGATGACCAGTTCGTTCGTTGAAATCAACTGAGGAAAAGGCCCTGGCTGGGTAATAACCACAGGCATTCCATTTCTTTCAGCTGGTAAGTGCACACTTCACTTGGTGGTGGGATTTACTCAGCAAAGTCACTTCAACTGTGGATTTCATCACAAGCTGTCGCAAAATAATTTACAGGTTTTGGACACTGTTTTGATGTAATTTTTTGGACATTTATGTAATATCACTGGATTTTTTCACAGGAAGCGGTTTTAGTTTCAGAATTCCAGATTACATATTTTTGGCCACAATATACTCTCACTGAGTATACCTATGGTTTACTTTGTAGTGCAACCTTTTTTGATTTTTGTTGTATTTTGTTTGTATCTCACTTTGGTGTTGCTGCTATTCATTCTACTTACTGCCCAGCGCAGTTTTTTTGTTGCTATATTTGTCTTGTCTGGACAGATTTGAGTCATTCCTAAGAATTACAGACCTACAATAAAAAACAAATTTCCATGCAAAATAATGTACCGCTTTGACATTCAAAAATACTGACATAATCTGACCGCCAGGGAGGTTAAATTGTATTTGTTCTCTCTTATGTTTAACCACTTCTCGCTTGGCCATCATTCCGTTATCCTGATGGGGCGTCATATGACGTCTTTCAGGATAACATGCCGGCAGTGCTGCATTCGTTGGTGCTGTGTGTCACTCTGACACACTGCATCTCCGATCATGGTAAGTAGCCTCTGACGGAGGCTCCTTACCACATGATCAGCTGTGACCAATCACAGCTGATCACAGCGTGAACTAGGAAGTGCCGGTAAATGGCTTTCCTTGGTTCGCGCTGACAGGGAGAGCCAATTGGCCAATCTCCCTGTCAGAGTGGGGTCTGCTCTGATAATCAGCGCGGCCCCCATGAGAGCTGCAAGTCTGTGCCCCATCAGTAACGCCTGTCAGTGCCCATCAAAGTGCCCAAAGTGCCATATCAGTGCTGCCTATCCAGTGCCATCTATCAGTGCTGCCTATCCAGTGCCATCTATCAGTGATGCCTATCCAGTGCCATCAGTGATGCCTATCCAGTGCCATCAGTGATGCCTATCCAGTGCCATCAGTGATGCCTATCCAGTGCCATCTATCAGTGCCGCCTATCAGGGGCCACCAGTGCCGCCTATCAGGGGCCACCAGTGCCGCCTATCAGGGGCCACCAGTGCCGCCTATCAGGGGCCACCAGTGCCACCTATCAGGGGCCACCAGTGCCGCCCTTTTAGGGGCCACCAGTGTCGCCCTTTTAGGGGCCATCAGTGTCGCCTATCAGTGCCGCCTATCAGTGCCACCTATCGGTGCCCATCAGTGCTGAATATCAGTACAACCTATCAGTGTCCATCAATTCTATACATCAGTGCGTCATCAGTGCCACCTCAACAGTGTACATTAGTGCAGCCTCATCAGTGCCCATCATTGAAGGAAAAAACTAAATGTTATAGCAGAAACTATGAAAAAGTTTTTTCCCCCAAAAATGTCAGTCTTTTTTAGTTTGTTTAGCAAAAAATAAAACCGCAGAGGTGATCAAATACCACCAAAAGAAAGCTCTATTTGTGGGAATAAAATGATAAAAATTTAGTTTGGGTACAGCGTTGTATGACCGCGCAATTGTCATTCAAAGTGTCACAGCACTGAAAGCTGAAAATTGTCCTAGGCAGGAAGGGGGGGGGGGGAGAGTGCCCGGTATTGAAGTGGTTAAACAAGATTTTACTTATGTGATGTGCAACCGTTTGCAATATCTTACATTTACAGTAAATATGTCCAGATGTTTTTAAAAAATTAGAGCATGGTACAAACTATGCTGTATGTCACACGTGCTTAGAAAACTACCGAGATTTTTGGCGTTAAAAAGAAAAACAACATGTAAAGTAATAGCCAGAGGTCTCCATAAACATAACTTTTGAAAGGCAAAAGGTGAATTTTTAAAAATTTCTCTGCAGAGCGGTTAGTGTATTATAAATTTCCCCTCGAGTAAAAAAGTAAATTACCTTGGAAATGAAAATCAGTAAATATAGATCATACAAACTCACCGTCACAGTCAAAAAGCGCAAAGACTACATCGCAGACATGGTCAGAGAGCTCCACTTTGGCCACTGTCCTGGCAACTTGCTGCATTGTAACTAGGGAGAGAACAAAAGTTCTAAATTAATTTTATTAAAATTCCCATGAGTATTACACATTGCCCTAACTCTTGAAAATGTGCAGCTGGTTATGATTATGCTAAACTATTTTTTATATTTAAGCGCCCAATATTTCAGAGAAAAAACAAATCTATTACATATTTTTTTAACAATAGGTAAACCAGACCCTTATGTCATGTAATGCCAGACCCATATGGGGCTTAAAAACAATACTTGATGTTATACTCTGAAAAACGTTTATTTATTTTATTAATTTACTTTTGCTTCGGGCAAAGCTAAGAAGGGTTATAATGTTTGCTACATTATTTGCAGTCTACGTCACTGTTGGGAAGACCCCAACTGATACTCCAAAAAATCTTCAGGGATCTCTATACTTCATTTATGTGTTAAAGCAGGGCTCAAAATTTCAAGTCCTGAGCTACTAGCCAGGCCTCAAGGGTTACTCACCACCAGTTGCCCCGCCAAACCCCTACCCTGCCCCGCCCCTAAACACGCCCTCATAAATGATCTCATGAAATGATACTTAAATGATTTATGCAGAATTAAGTTATAAAAATAAATATTAACAACAACTTTGTCCACCAATGCAGCCAGCCTGTGTCCCACCCCCCCAGTGCAGCCTGTGTCTCCAGTGCAGCATGTGACCCCCCCCCCCCCAGTGCCGCATGACCCCCCAGTGCAGCATGTGACCCCCCAGTGCAGAATGTGACCCCCCCCAGTGCAGCATGTGACCCCCCCCAGTGCCGCATGTGTCCCCAGTGTCCCCCCAGTGCAGCCTGTGACCCCCCAGTGCAGCCTGTGACCCCCCAGTGCAGCCTGTGACCCCCCAGTGCAGCCTGTGACCCCCCAGTGCCACATGTATCCCCTTTGCCGCATGTGTCCCCCTGTCCCCCTTGCCCAAGCTTGGACCGTCTCTGTGACGTCAGCTGATAGTGTCATTACACCTGCTGTCTGTTGAGAACAAATCACAGGAGTGCAGAATGAACAAACAAGCTTTGGCTGTACTTCTCCTCTAAAGCAAATTCATCATGACACTTTAGACATTCAGCGAATAATAAATCAAATACAAAATAGTTAGAGTTTATAAAATGTAAGAGACTGTTTAAAAAAATAAAAATAAACATGGGGGGTGGGGGTATTTTTACACATGCCAAGGGATAGTTAAAATCACACACATGACGGGGTGCATGTTAAACTATGTTTTTTATAACGGTGCACAGATATTTTTATGTAGCATATAAAATTGCCTATTTGACAATGCAATGGTCAGCACAGTGGCTTAGCGGTTAAAACCTCTGCCTGTCAGTACTAGACTTGTACGTTCTAATCTCAACCACACTACCTACACGGAGTTAGCATATTCTCCCTGTGCCTGCGTGCGTTTCCTCTGGGTGCTCCCCTTTCCTCCTACACTCCAAAGACATGTTTGTAGGTTAATGGACTCCTGTATAAATTGACCCTAGTATGTGCAAGTATGAATGTACGTTGGGGACCCCTTTACATTACACAGCACTCTGGACCCCTTTACATTACACAGGACCCCTTTACATTACACAGCACCCTGCACCTCTAGACCCCTTTACATTACACAGCACTCTGGACCCCTTTACATTACACAGCAACCTGCACCTCTGGACCCCTTTACATTACACAGCACTCTGGACCCCTTTACATTACACAGCACCCTGCACCTCTGGACCCCTTTACGTTACACAGCACCCTGCGCCTCTGGACCCCTTTACGTTACACAGCACCCTGCGCCTCTGGACCCCTTTACATTACACAGCACCCTGCGCTTCTGGACCCCTTTACATTACACAGCACCCTGCACCTCTGGACCCCTTTATATTACACAGCACTCTGGACCCCTTTACATTACACAGCACTCTGGACCCCTTTACATTACACAGCACTCTGGACCCCTTTACATTACACAGCACTCTGGACCCCTTTACATTACACAGCACTCTGGACCCCTTTACATTACACAGCACCCTGGACCCCTTTACATTACACAGCACCCTGGACCCCTTTACATTACACAGCACCCTGGACCCCTTTACATTACACAGCACCCTGCACCTCTAGACCCCTTTACATTACACAGACACCCCCCCTAACAGCTCTGGACCCCCTGCATGTTACACAGACCCGCCTACAATACAGACCCCCCTGCAATACAGACTTCCCTACAGTGCAGATCCCCCCCCCTTCAGTACAGATCCCCCTACAGTGGAGACCCCCCTACAGTGCAGAGCCCCCCCTACAGTACAGACCCCCCCTTCAGTACAGACCCCCCCTTCAGTACAGACCCCCCCCTACAGTGGATACCCCCCCTACAATGCAGACCCCCCCCCCCTTAAGTACAGACCCCCCTTTACTACAGTAAAGACCCCCCCTCTACTACAGTACAGACCCCCCCTACTACAGTACAGACCCCCCCTACTACAGTACAGACCCCCCCCCCCCGCACCCCCCCGTAGTACGCCACTGCGTTGGGGACCTAAGATTGTAAACTCCTTGAAGGTAGGGACTGATGTAAAATGTACAATATTTATGTAAAGCCCTGTGTAAAATGTTGGCACTATATAAATACCGGTTTTAAAGGATATTAATGTAGACACTTCTAATGGTCAACATTTCATTCTAATAAGTTATCTGGAATCTGTATTTACCATTTCTCCAGCTTCCAAAAGGGGTTTGAGTACTGCTGCCTTTTTATTTAATTTATCAGACCAATACTTATAGCAGAAAGCCAAAATACCATGTGCAATATGAGGTTAATTTATTAAAGCGATAGAGACTGTGAATGCTCACTCAACTTTGTAAATAAGGTGAACCAAGATAGCAAGGATAACTTGCCACAAATTTGTGTTGAATTGTAAATCTTAACTCGCTGCACATTTTCACTGGTAAGGCCCCTTTCACACTGAAGCATTTTTCAGGCGCTACAGCACGAAAAATAGCGCCTGTAAAGCGCCTGAAAAAAGCGTGTCCTTTCACTCCAGTGTGAAAGCCGGAGGGCTATTTGACAGCGGTCCTATACCGCCCCTACCCATTGAAATCAATGGGGCAGCGCGGCTATACTGCCGGTGCTTTGCGGGCGGTTTTAACCCTTTTTCGGCCGCTGGCGGGGGTTAAAACCGCGCCGCTAGCGGCCAAATACCGCTGCTAAAACGACAGTAAAGCAGCACTAAATATAGCGCTGCTTTACCGCCGACGCCCGCACCACCCCAGTGTGAAAGGGGCCCAAGTTGTGCACTTTCAGAGCACTTGAGCACTTCAAGCACAGGTTCTAGTTGACACTTTTCCAATTTTTAGCAAATTTGCGTGGCAAGTTTCCAGTAAGAGCAAAGTTGCAGTGGTGAGTCTACAGCAAGTCCTCTGCAAGTCACAGTAATCCCTGTGGTGGGATGACTATTGCACAACATAACTGAACCAGAACTTGCAAAATGTTTGCAAAGAAAGTTGATCTGGAGGTCAAGCAATGCAGACTTGCTGCAATTGTGCAACAAACTTGTGAAACCTGCTAGGTCTAGCTATAGATTAACAAGTCATTTTCAAACTTGCAGCTCAATTGCTTTCTATCTGGGAAGCTACAGTACCTTGAAAAAGTATTCATACGCCTTGTCATTTTCCAGATTTTGTCATGTTACAACCAAAAACGTAAATGTATTTTATTAGGATTTTATGTGATAGACCAACACAAAGTGGCACATAATTGTGAAGTGGAAGGAAAATAAATGGTTTTCCAAATTTATTTACAAATAAATATGTGAAAAGTGTGTTGTGCATTTGTATTCAGCCCCCCTGAGTTAATACTTTGTAGAACCACCTTTCGCTGCAATTACAACTGCAAATCTTTTTGGGGCTGTCTCTACCAGCTTTGCACATCTAGAGAGTGACATTTTTGCGCATTCTGCTTTGCATTATAGCTTAAGCTCTGTCAGATTGGATGGAGAGCGTCTGTGAACAGTAATTTTCAAGTCTTGCCACAAATTCTCATTTGGATTTAGGCGACGGTCTGGACTTTGACTGGGTCATTCTAACACATGAACATGAATATGCTATGATCTAAACCATTTCATTGTAGCTCTGGCTGTATGTTTAGGATCATTGTCCTGCTGGAAGGTGAACCTCTGCCCCAGTCTCAAGTCTAAAATTGCCCTGTATTTGGCTTTATCAATCTTCCCATCAACTCTGACCAGCTTCCCTGTCCCTGCTGAAGAAAAGCATACCCAAAACATGATGCTGCCACCACCATATTTTGCGGTGGGGATGGTGTGTTCAGGGTGATGTGTAGTGTGTTCGTTTTCCGCCACACATAGTATTTCGCTTTTAGGCCAAAAAGTTCAATTTTGATCTTATCTGACCAGAGCACCTTCTTCCACAGGTTTGCTGTGTCCCCCACATGGCTTCTCGCAAACTGCACATGGGATTTCTTATGGCTTTCTTTCAACAATGGCTTTCTTCTCACCAGTCTTCCATAAAGGCCAGATTTGTGGAGTGCACGACTAATAGTTGTCCTGTGGACAGATTCTCCCACCTGAGCTGTGGATCTCTGAGGCTCCTCCAGAGCTACCATGGGCCTTTTGGCTGCTTCTCTGAACAATGCTCTCCTTGCCCGGCCTGTCAGTTTAGGTAGATGGTCATGTCTTGGTAGGTTTGCAGTTGTGCCATACTCTTTCCATTTTCCGATGATGGATTGAAAAGTGCTCTGTGAGATGTTCAAAGCTTGGGATATTTTTTTTTATAACCTAATCCTGCTTTAAACTTCTCCACAACTCTATCCCTGACCTGTCTGGTGTGTTCCTTAGCCTTCATGATGCTGTTTGTTCACGAAGGTTAACAAACCTCTGAGGGCTTCACAGAATAGCTGAATTTATACTGAGATTATTTGCTGATTAGGTGACTTCTGAAGGCAATTGGTTCCATTTTAGTTAGGGGTGTCAGAGTAAAGGGGGCTGAATACAAATGCACAGCACACTTTTCAGATATTTGTAAAAAATTATGAAAACCATTTATCATTTTCTTTCCACTTCACAATTATGTGTACTTTTGTGTTGGTCTATCACATAAAATCCCAATAAAATACATTTACGCTTTTGGTTGTAACATGACAAAATGTGGAAAATTTCAAGGAGTATGAATACTTTTTGAAGGAACTGTATGTTCACTTTAATCATATACCAACAAAAAAAATGTCTCCCCCCCCACTCGCACCACTGAGCATTCAATACAAACACAGGTCGACTTTATTTACTATTATTAAAGCGGAACTTTAGTAATTTTTCAAATTTCCATCTATAAAATCTTCTGCCCTTGTTCTTTTACTTTGGATAGTAAAATATTTTTCTTTCTATCAAAGTGGTTGGAGGGAAGCTTCAGAATGGCAAAGATGTTTTTATTACAAATTATGTGAGCAGACTGCAGTTCCTGTTCCTCTAAGGCAGTCCGGCGGACAATCCCGTGGTCTGTGTGCTAGTCCGTGGGACTTTTGAAATGAACGGACTTGCCTCGCACACGGAGGAAAGTCCGTTCATTTAGAGCGTGACTGCAGGTAGACGGGACTAGCGAAGGCAGTGAATGCCGCCGCGCTAGCCCCGTCACCTGGTATGGATTTAAAGGGGAATCCCTAAGCCCAAAATACAGCATGGGGGTCCCCCCCAAATCCCTCTCAGACCCTTATCCGAGCACGCAGCCCGGCCGGCCAGGAAAGGGGGTGGGGACGAGCGAGCGCCCCCCCTCCTGAGCCGTACCAGGCCACGTGCCCTCAACATGGGGGGTGCCCTGGGGAAAGGGGGCCGTGCGGCCCCCCCACCCCAAAGCACCTTGTCCCCATGTTGATGAGGACATGGGCCTCTTCCCGACAACCCTAGCCGTTGGTTGTCGGGGTTTGTGGGCAGGGGGCTTATCGGAATCCGGGAGCCCCCTGTAATAAGGGGGCCCCCAGATCCCGGCTCCCCACCCTATGTGAATGAGTATGGGGTACGATGTACCCCTTCCCATTCACCTAAGGTGTATAAGTGTAAATAAAAAAATATAAATATTTTATTGCACTGCTCCGGGGGTCTTCTTGCCGGACTCCTCCGCTCTCTTCTGCTCTTTTACGAGTGGAGGAGCCCGTCTTTCTTCTAAGTCGCCGCCGCCGTCGTCGTCTGGGGGTCTCGTTCCGCCTTCGGGGGTCTTCGGGGGTCTCTTCTGTTCTTGGCGCCTTCTGCGCCGTCGTCTTCTTCCTCTTCTTCCGATGTTGACTCGTCACTCTCTCTGGCCGGAATGGCAGAGACACGCTGTGATGTGACTTATATAGAATTGAATGAATTAATCATTTGTATAGCGCTACAATGTGAACTAAATCGCCTCAAGGCGCTGTATTGGTGCTTTGTTGTCACCCTTCTTAGAAGAAGAGGTAGGTCTCTGATGGTTTTCTTCCATGCGGATGTCGGTTGGTAGAGCGTTCCATAGCCGTGGTCCTTGAACAGCGAATCTCCGTTCCCCTTTTGCTTTGTAGCGGGATTTGGGAATGAGGAGGAGGTTTTGGTTAGACGATCGAAGACTGCGATTGGGTGTGTAGTGTGTTATCTTCTCGCAAAGGTATTGTGGTGCGTCTCCATGAGCGCATTTGTGGGTGAGGTAGAGGGTCTTGAATGTGACCCGATTTTTTACGTTTAGCCAATGTAGGTGACCCCATCCCCTATGATGTCACAGTCCCGGATGATGCTGGGACGGGGGTCACCATGTGACATGAGCGTGTGACCCCGCCCCTTGTCCCTATATAAGTCACATCACATTCCGGCCAGAGAGCGACGAGTCAACATCGGAAGAAGAGAAGAAGAAGAGGAAGAAGAAGAAGAAGGAGAAGGAGAAGAAGAAGAAGAAGAAAGAAGGAAGAAGAAGAAGGAAAGAAGAAGGAAGAAAGAAGAAGAAGGAAGAAGAAGAAGAAGAAGAAGGAAGAAGAAGAAGAAGAAGGAAGAAGAAGAAGAAGAAGAAGAAGGAAGAAGGAAGAAGAAGAAAGAAGAAGGAAGAAGAAGGAAGAAGAAGAAGAAGAAGAAGAAGAAGAAGAAGAAGGAAGAAGAAGGAAGAAGGAAGAAGAAGAAGAAGAAGAAAAAGACGGCGCAGAAGGCGGCGACAGCGGCAAGAACAGAAGAGACCCCCGAAGACGGAGCGAGACCCCCAGACGACGATGGTGGCGACGAAGAAGAAAGCCGGGCTCCTCCGATCGTGAAAGAGCTAGGTAAAAGAGCAGAAGAGAGCGGAGGAGTCTGGCGAGAAGACCCCCCCAAGACGGAAGAAGACCCCCCCGAGCAGTGCAAAAAAATATTTAAAAAAATTGTGTGTTTTTTTTATTTACACTTTTACACCTTAGGTGAATGGGTAGGGGTACATCGTACCCCATACTCATTCACATAGGGTGGGGGGCCAGGATCTGTATCCGGATTCCGATAAGCCCCCCACCCGCAGACCCCGACAACCAACGGCCAGGGTTGTCGGGAAGAGGCCCTTGTCCTCATCAACATGGGGACAAGGTGCTTTGGGGTGGGGTGCTCGAATAAGGGTCTGAGATGGACCCAGGGGGGACCCCCACGCCGTTTTTTCGATTTAAGGATTCCCCTTTAAACCCATGCCAGGTTACGGGGCTAGCGCGGCGGCATTCACTGCCTTTGCTAAGTCCGTCTACCTGCAGTCACACTCTAAATGAACAGACTTTCCGATCGTGTGTCGGCAAGTCCGTTCATTTCAAAAGTCCCGTGGACTTTTTCCCGCGGATTGTTCGCCAGAAAAGTCCGGGCGTGTGTGGGCAAGTCCACACGCTCGCAAAGTCCGGCGGACCTCCGCTGGAAAGTCCGGCGGTTTGTCCGCTGGACTAGGTCCGGCGGACAATCCCGCCAGAATGTCCGAGCATGTGTACACCGCATAAGTTTGTAAAGCCTCCTTTAATCAATCAATGCCATTGTGTCTTCTTTTATATTTGGGCAACACGCAGCAAACATATTGAAGGAAGCCCATACATAACTAGATACATATAACTAGATGCTACAACCCCTGGCAAAAAGTATGGAATGACCATTCTTAGAAAATATTCATTCAATTGTTTAAAAATAAAATAAAAACAAATTACAGACATGCCTCAAAATAAATTTTTAACATTCCAACCTTCTGACTTAAGAAACACTTACAAAAAGAAAAAAAGATATTAAACTGTAGTCAGTTGCAACTGTTTTTGCAGATCAAGCAGAGGAAAAAAAATATGGCTGTCATCTCCCCTGTGCCTTCACCTGACATGCAACCCCATATCATCAATGATTGTGGAAATTTGCATGTTTTCTTCAGGCAGTTGTCTTCATACATTTCATTGTAACGGCACCAAACGTTCCAGCATCATTACCCTGCCCAATGCAGATTGGCGATTCAGTCCTGAATGTCACTTTCATCCAGTCATCCACAGCCCATGAATGGTTTTCTTTAGCCCACTGTAACCTGTTTTTTTTTTTCTGTTTAGCTGTTAATGATGGTTTTTGTTTGGCTTTTCTGTATGTAAATCCCATTTCCTTTAGCCAATGTCTTACAGTTTGGTCACAGACTCCAGTTTATGACCATTTTTGTTCCTCATTTGTTTTTTGTGCATTTTCTATTGTTAAGGCATATTTGCTTTAAGTTTTTTAACTTGATGCTTTGATATCTTCCTTGGTCTACCGGCATGCTTTTCCTTTAACAACCGTCCCATTTGATTTGTACCAACGAAAACCATCATTAAAAGGGTAAGCTCATCTTTACAGAAAAAATCTGTAAAGTGAACTTACACAGGGTGCCCTCCTCACCCCCCAGTCCCGCGGACCTGGAGCGTGGCGATCACCCGCACAGACATATCCGATCGCCGCCTCCCCGTCCGGGAATAAGAAATCCCCCGCATATTAATCTCCAAAACGTACCTCTTCAGGAGGTTCGTTTAGGAGCATTCTAATTGTTCAGCGCTGTCACATCGGTGGCGCCGACCAATCAGAATCTGTGTAGCACGTCCTGTCACCGCGGGCGAAGAGGAGAGAAAGCCGCAGGGATTTCAAATCCCCGGACAGGTACAGCGGCAATACAAGCAGGGGGGGGGGGGAATCACTGGACTCCAGGTTAGCGGTACTGGGGGGGGGGGTCGGGTGGTGAGGGGGTCCAGTGTAAGTTCACCAACAGATTTTCTGTACAGATGAACTTACACTTTAACACCTAAAAAAAAAAAACAAGGTTACAGTGGACCAAAAGCAACCATGGACTGTGCATGAGAGGATGAAAGTAATATTCAGCAATGAATCACAAATCTGCATTGGGCTGGGTGATGATGCTGGAACTTTTGTTTGGTGCCATTCCAATGAAATGTATGAAGACAACAGCCTGAAGAAAACATGCAAATTTCCACAATCATTGATGATATTGGGTTGCATTTAAGGTAAAGGCACAGGGGAGAGGACAGTCATTAAATCTTCAATAAATGGAAAAGTTTATATTGAAAATTTGAACACTTTTCTTATTCCATCAATTGAAAGGAAGTTGGTTTTAAAACTACAAAGTACACGGTGATTCCATAATATTTTCCTCAGAACTGAGTGATTCCATTTTTTTTTCTCTGCTTGATCTGCAAAATCAGTTGCAACTGACTACAGTTTTTTTTTTTTTTTTTTTTTTTTAACAGTTTCTTAAAGCCAAAAGGTTGGAGTGTTAAAAGAAAATAGAAGGAAAAAAACAACAAGGGAACCCAGGCCAAGACCTGTCCCTAGACAGTAATTGGGACTTTAAAAGATACGTGGATCTGTTATGAGGTAAGCATATCAACACCGGTTGATTTGAAAAAATTCACAGCTAGGAGGTAGGACGCACGGTCGATGCTGAGAGGTGAACTACCCGGACTTTGTATGGGATATTGCCCAAGAACACTATCTAGTGCAAATCTTTGAATGCTCGGCCCGTTCCAGCGTTCCCGATATTGTTCTGGCCGTTTTGTTTTTGGATGACTAACCTAAGACTTTTGTTTCATGGTTCAACATCCACGTAACCATTGAGGCAATTCTGGCATCGCCTACTTTAACACAAAGTGCCATTGGTCTCTACCACTGCCATATGGGTGTCAGTATCGAAATAATTGGATGCATGGGATACAGCCCTGAGGAAGCAGTGACTACAACTGTGAAACGCGTCGGTTGTTTAGTATACCCTAGCATAAATCTAATGATTTTAACATAAGTATTATTCTCGGTCATCTACTTAAAGAGGGAGTCCGGCGAAAAAACATTTTTTAAAAGTCAGCAGCTACAAATACCGCAGCTGCTGACTTTTAAAATATGGACACTCACCTGTCCAGCGCGCCCGCGATGTCGGCACCCGAAAGCCTATCTGCTTTTGGGTGATGCCGCCGTCATCTTCGGTATGGGAATCAATCAGTGAAGCCTTGCGGCTTCACTTCCTGATTCCCTACTGCGCATGCGCGAGTCGCATTGCGCAATAAGGACGCTCCCTGCTGTCTCTGGGATCTGTGTGTTTTCCAGCGGACAGCAAGGGGGGGGGGGGGGTGACAGGAAGTGGCGTAAATACCCGCATATTCTGCAGCTATCTATGCCCGGAAGTGGGTACAGATACCTGTATTATACAGGTATCTGCACCCCCCTGAAAGGTGCCAATTGTGGCAACAGAGGGGGGGAGGGTTCCGATGAGCGGAAGTTCCACTTTAGGGTGGAGCTCCGCTTTAATGACTAATGTTGTTCTTAAATGTAGACAATCTTATTGTAATAAAATTTATTGTGTATTGGTGTATACCGCTCTTCTACCACTCCTGCCCATTGAAATGAATGGGCAGCACTGCCGAAGCACCTGCAATGCGTTTGGCAGCGGGGCTTCGCTGGCGCATTTAACCCCTTCCTCGGCCGCTAGCTGGGTTATAAGTGCCCCGCTAGCAGCCGAATAGCGCCGCTAAAATGACAGTAAAGCGCCGCTAAAACTAGCAGCGTTTTACTGTCAATGCCTGCCTGCTCCAGTGTGAAAACAGCCTTAAGTAATAAGTGGTACAGAAAATGTCTTACAATTAAACATTTATTAAACAAAACAAACCTCCAATCAGTTCACTTGTATGTATACTTTAGATAAAAAAATAAAAATAAAAACTATATAAATACACAAAAGTTTTGGACGGAAAAAAAAGGGCTAACTTTACTGTTTTTTTGAAAAAAAAAAAACTAAAAAACGCGTTTAAAAGACTGCTGCGCAAATACCGTGCGACATAAAATATTGCAATAACTGCCATTTTATTCTCTAGGGTCTCTGTTGGGGGTTCTTAGTGATTTTCTAGCAGAAAATACAGGATTTTTACTTGTAAGCAACAAGAGTCACAAAAGATTTAGTCTTTAAATGGTTAAACTGAGATCTCCTACACAGGGTGTTCAGTTCATTGATAAGTATAAACATTGTATCTCTTTGGTCTTTTCTTGGCAGACTGCCCAGACAGGAGAGACAAGTTGTTCCACAGAAGACTTCAGGCAACTTGCATTGACTTCTATTACAGAAGTCATTTGCAAGTCGCGCTGAAGTTATATTCAGCCTTTTTTTTATCAGCACAATTGGCCGATGCCGATTAATTAAAAAACGCCAAATATCGGCCAATATATCACCCAGAGCCGATACGTCAATCGGCTTTGGGTGCAGGTGTCGGCATTGTAAGTAAGGGAAACTGGCAGTAAAGTCTTCAGGCTTCACAGCTGGTTTCCTACAGACCATGTTCAAGTCACGCTGCGCTTTCTGAATGGTCCTGCCCAGAGGAGCCGGAAACGTCATAGATCGCTGATCTTACCCGGAAGTGGGAGCGGCTCCTCACTTCTCTCTTATTCTCTGTAGTGCCTGCTGAATTTTGCTTCTATTCTCCTTATGGAGGTTGCCATTTGTGGATGAACATTTTATGGTTACACACATTTCTATAATCTTTGTATATGGACTATAACCTGAAGGACCTATGAATAAATGAAATAAATTTCCATTATTTCCGATGAGGAAATTTACTTTGATATGCGAGTGGCTTTGGATTGCAAGCATGTTTCCGGAACGAATTATGCTCGCAATCCAAGGTTTTACTGTATTGGTGAAAAACCTTAAAGTGGTTGTTAAGCCATTCAATTTTGCTAAAATCCCTTCTGCTATATGAAATAATGTCCCCAGTGGATGTGTTTTAAAGAAAAAAAAATGCTGCTGTGTATCTCATTTCAGAGCGCCGATTAGCGCTCACGTGACCAGCCACCTCTCTCGATCTAACAGCAAAAGCAGGCGGGGCTGGGAAACCCCCGCTGACAACCAGGAGGAGCAGAGGACAGTAGGAGAGAGGCGGCCAGTAACATCAGTGCAGATCAGCGCTCTGAAATAAGGGAAAAAGAAGCATTTACAGGGAATGGTAGCAAGATTATTTCATTATGATAGCAGCAGTAGGGGAGGGCTGGGGAGTGGACGGAGCTGAAAGGCAGGGAGGGGAGGGTGGAGAGGACGGGGGACAGCAGAGAGGAGAGCTACAGATGACGGAGGCACGTAAACCGATGGCTATGTCAGGGCGCAGTAGCCATGATAAACCGTGGTCAGTTTACAGGGGGGAGGGCAGAACAAGGCAGGTTCAGCCAGATATTTCAGGTGATACAAGGGGGCAAATTACACAGCACAAGCACTGTGCTGTGCTGTATAACAAGCTTTAAGGGAACAGGATCCATTTTTTTTTTTAGGGTAACAAAAATTTTAAGGCTTTAGAACCACCATGGTAAGCACCCTTGTCACGGTTAAGGCTCCATTTACACTTGTGCGACTTGTCACTTGTCAAAGTCCATAGGAAGTGGAAAAATAATGGATATACTGGTAGTAGGTAGTATCAACAGCTCATACAACTATGATATTTGGGGGGGGGGGGGGCAGAATAAGAACGAGTGTTAATACTACTGATGGACTACTTCATGTAGAATATATATATTTTTTTAGATAGTGCCATTGTAACAATTTAGGAAACATCCCAAAAGATCAAACGTTTTGTAACATCACATGATGCTCTTACTCTAAAACAGTGGTTTCCAAACTGCGGCCCTGGGGCAGGATGTGGCCCTTTCCTTGCATTTATCTGGCCCTTGAGACATTATTCCTGCCACCGATACCAACAATGGAGCATACCTCCTGCCACTGACACCAAACATGGGGCACTATTCCTTGCACTGACACCAACTATTGCTCCCCTAGTACTAAAAATCATCCATGGTTCACTCCCATTGGGCACAGTCTGGCTCTGCTAAAGTCTGAAGGATAGTAAACTGGCCCTTTCCTTAGAAAGTTTGGAGACCCCTGCTCTAGATCAACATTTGAGTGGATTTTTAAATTCTGCAAAACTTTAAGTACATGATAAAAAAAATGTTAATTCCTACTAGGAAAATTACCATTTTTAATTGTGTTGAATATCCTGTATTTGCTTTGTATAACTGTGCTGCCCCAACGGGGCATAGAATTTATATAGATTATTTCCCTAACCATTTTCTATGGACGTTTATATTTAATTCACATGCTGCCATCTAGTGACCTTTTGCTGTAATGTACTTGTTTTCTCATGTTTCCTTTCCTGATGTTATGACACACTTCCTTTGTATGCAATTCTCCACCCTTCTTCCTGTGATTATACTTCCTGTGTCATCGATGCAGCTACAGGCCACATGTAGCAGGACACATGTATTCTGCATAGTAAGCTACAGACAATATCTTTTGACCGCATAAATACCACAACCTATTAATCTGTTTGTATCCTGTCATCTGCTGTAACCTGATGTTCAGGAAAAAAGCACCTCTGTGGATGTAATCTGTATTTTGTGAGTTCAAGCTATCTGATGAGGTTGTC
This sequence comes from Lithobates sylvaticus, assembly GCA_028564925.1. Classification (NCBI taxonomy): domain Eukaryota; kingdom Metazoa; phylum Chordata; class Amphibia; order Anura; family Ranidae; genus Lithobates; species Lithobates sylvaticus. Next base: position 120,530,466 of record CM053036.1, on the reverse strand, counting down.
CTCAGTGATTATATCTTATACAGGCCAGGCATAGAGGTCTCACAAGGGATAAATCGCTTCACAACAATCGGAGTCAGAATAACTGATTAAACTATCACAGCTTTGTTTCAGACTTAGTCTTTTGGATCCCACCTTATGTCTAAATGGAAATATTGCAATAACATTTTTCATCACTCTTGGCCTCTTTTTTTCTCAGGACCAAACACTAATTTAAATACACATGTGTAAGTAGCTATCCTTTTACATTTCCCCCCTTTTTTGTTTTGGGTTCACTTTTATAGCAAAAGCTTTTCTCCAGATTATAGGCTATGATATTTTCAAAGTTCTTATGCTGGCAATTGCATCGCTGACTTTTAACCGCTTCCCGACCAGCGCACGCCAAAATACGTCAGCAGAATGGCGCTGGTGGGCAAAAGGGTGTACAGGTATGTCCCCTTTAATAAGCTGCACTGCAGACACGCCCACCGTAGTCTCCGTGATCGCGGGTCCCGTGGACTCTATGTCCGCCATCGTGTCACAGAGAGGTAGAACGGGGTGATGCTTTTGTAAACAATGTATTTCCCCATTCTGCCTAGTGACAGGACAGAGATCACTGCTCTCTGTCATCGAGAGTAGTGATCGCTGTCATGTGTGTTGTAGCCCCTCCCCCCCCACCGTTAGAATGACTCCCTAGGACACACTTAACCCCTTCATCGCCCCCTAGTGGTTAACCCATTCACCACTAGTGTCATTTACACAGGAATCAATGCATTTTTTATAGCACTAATCGCTGTGTAAATGACAATGGTCTCAAAATAGTGTAAAAAAATGTCCAATGTGTCCGTCATAATGTCCCAGTCCCGATAAAAATCATAGCTCGCTGCCATTACTAATAAAAAAAAATTAAGATAAAAATGCCATAAAAACTATCCCCTATTTTGTAGACGCTATAACTTTTGCGCAAACCAATCAATATACGCTTATTGCGATTTTTTTTACCAAAAAATATGTAGAATACATATCGGCCTAAACTGAGGAAAAAAATATTTGTTTAATATATTTTTGGGGGATATTTATAATAGCAAAAAGTAAAAAATAATGCGTTTTTTTTCTCAAAATTAGCGCTCTTTTTTTGTTTATAGCGCAAAACTTAAAAACCGCAGAGGTGATCAAATACCACTAAAAGAAAGCTCTATTTGTGGGGAAAAAAAAGATGTCAATTTCGTTTGGGGACAACGTCGCACGGCCGTGAAATTGTCCATTAAAGCAACGGAGTGCCAAATAGCAAAAAGTGCTCTGGTCAGGAAGGGGGTAAATCCTTCCGGGGCTGAAGTGGTTAAAGGATAACAAGCATGACTGAGTTGCAAGTAACAAGGCATAAGCCATACCACTGAGCACAGGCAGATTTCTTCCAACCTAAATTACTTGTGATGCATCTGCCTTTCTATGGCTATCCTAAGATACCAAATAGCCTATAACCTTATTCAGATGGGTTGACATTTAATGTACTACATATGGCAACCATATACACAAGGCAAAGGATAAAAGCTAAACAACCTAAAAGGAAACTAAAAGTCAACATTAGGGCTTTATGAAGTCACAGATCCTGGGCTTGTTCATTTACCATAGGTTATTTACATAACTTGGCATGTACCTTTAAAATTATCCCATACATATGCACACTGACAAAGCTACATACAGGTGTCCCTATGCAAACACATTTTTAACACCGATATATAACCTAGGTGTCTATGTAGCCAAAATAAAAAATATTATTTGAGCTTTGTGCTGACCTGCATTTCATTACGGTCTAGGCTTAAAATCTGTACGCTTTAATTAAAAGTTGCAGATGCGTAAAAATTTGAAGGGCATTTCGTTAAAACCCAGGATCCGAGAATTCAGCGCAATTCCTGCTGAGCCCTGGAAAAGCAGCTTCCTCCATCGTGCCAGCTTGCTTCACCCCAGACAGGTGCAAACAACAGCCAACAGTCAATATTGACCTGCCTGACATTTCAATAAGAAACGCTACTGACAGCCTCCTCACAGCCCATTGCCAATTCTTCATTTGGAGACACCCATGCAAATGTGTTTGGAATATGCTGCTGATCATTTCTGGCTGCCAGCTTCAGTGTACAGAGATTTTGCCAAGGAGAATAACGTGCCTCTGGCAGGCTTGTCAGCATCCCTAATCATAGTTTTCCTCTACTGCTATAGTACAGAAAAAGTGTCTGCTTTAAAAACTGAAGATTACATTTAAAAATGCTATCAATAGAACACATTGTTTTCTCTCTTTTATGTTTACTGAGACCAATGAATGAGATACACAGGATATCCAACAATCGTCAAAACTGTTGATGCTCACAAGGATGCATCTTCAAAAAGTGTTTGAAGCAACCCTTTTTTGCCCATGCAGAGAACACGTAAACGGTCACTTACAGTGCCTTGCGAAAGTATTCGGCCCCCTTGAACTTTTCAACCTTTTGCCACATTTCAGGCTTCAAACATATAGATATAAAATTTAAATTTTTTGTGAAGAATCACCAACAAGTGGGACACAATTGTGAAGTGGAACGAAATCTATTGGATATTTTAAACTTTTTTAGCAAATAAAAAACTGAAAAGTGGTGCGTGCAAAATTATTCGGCCCCTTTACTTTCAGTGCAGCAAACTCACTCCAGAAGTTCAGCGATAGAATAAAAATAGAATCCACCTGTGTGTAATCAAGTCTCTGTATAAATGCACCTGCTCTGTGATAGTCTCAGGGTTCCGTTGAAAGCGCAGAGAGCATCATGAAGACCAAGGAACAAACCAGGCAGGTCCGTAATACTGTTGTGGAGAAGTTTAAAGCCGGATTTGGATACAAAAAGATTTCCCAAGCTTTAAACATCCCAAGGAACACTGTGCAAGCGATCATTTTGAAATGGAAGGAGTATCAGACCACTGCAAATCTACCAAGACCGGTCTGTCCCTCTAAACTTTCAGCTCAGACAAGGAGAAGACTGATCAGAGATGCAGCCAAGAGGCCCATGATCACTCTGGATGAACTGCAGAGAACTACAGCTGAGGTGGGAGAGTCTGTCCATAGGACAACAATCGTACACTGCACAAATCTGGCCTTTATGGAAAAGTGGCAAGAAGAAAGTCATTTCTCAAAGATATCCATAAAAAGTCTTGTCTAAAGTTTGCCACAAGCCACCTGGGAGACACAACAAACATGTGGAAGAAGGTGCTCTGGTCCGATGAAACCAAAATCAAACTTTTTGGCCACAATGCAAAACGATATGTTTGGCGGAAAAGCAACACAGCTCATCACCCTCAACACACCATCCCCACTGTCAAACATGGTGGTGGCAGCATCATGGTTTGGGTCTGCTTTTCTTCAGCAGGGACAGGGAAGATGGTTAAAATTGAGGGGGAAGATGGATGCAGCCAAATACAGGACCATTCTGGATGAAAACCTGTTGGAGTCTGCAAAAGACCTGAAACTGGGACGGAGATTTATCTTCCAACAAGACAATGATCCCAAACATACAGCAAAATCTACAAAGGAATGGTTCACAAATAAACGTATCCAGGTGTTAGAATGGCCAAGTCAAAGTTCAGACCTGAATCCAATCGAGAATCTGTGGAAAGAGCTGAAAACTGCTGTTCACAAACGCTCTCCATCCAACCTCACTGAGCTCGAGCTGTTTTGCAAGGAAGAATGGGCAAGAATTTCAGTCTCTCGATGTGCAAAACTGATAGAGACATACCCCAAGTGACTTGCAGCTGTAATCGCAGCAAAAGGTGGCTCTACAAAGTATTAACGCAAGGGGGCCGAATAATTTTGCACGCCCCACTTTTCATTTTTTTATTAGTTAAAAAAGTTTCAAAAATCCAATAGATTTCGTTCCACTTCACAATTGTGTCCCACTTGTTGGTAATTCTTCACAAAAAAAAAATGTTATATCTTTATGTTTGAAGCCTGAAATGTGGCAAAAGGTTGAAAAGTTCAAGGGGGCCGAATACTTTCGCAAGGCACTGTATCTGCCCTCCTCCTCAAATGGGTGCAAAACTTTAATCACATATTAGCCGAGGACCCCTTCATCAGGCATGTGACAAGAAGGGGTCCTTCATGGCTCCAAAACGTCGCTTTTTGCTACTAAGTGATTAAAGTTTTGGACCTATTTTTGTTTTTATTTTTATTTGTCATCTCAGCAGAGAATAGTACAAACACAGAACTAACTAAGCTCCAAGTAATGCTGAGTACAGCAAGTTCAAGCAGTGTAGTAGCAATAGGCACGATCTCCGTGCTAGGTCATACCCTGAACTGTTCGTTTGTCACAGCTGAGGTATAAACTTATAGGAGTAAAAAAAAGAGTGTGAAAAGAGAGGAAAAAGAAGGGTAGGGCAAAGAGGGCACTTGGGGAAAAGAGAAAATAAAGGACTGGTAGGGAAATAGCACATTAGCTCATCCACCGGCTCAAGAGGGGTCCTTTAAACAAAACAGTCAAATAAGTACAACAATATAGAACAGAATGAGGTCCCCAGAGAGCCCCCCTTACATCAGGGTCCTCAGAGAGCCGCTCCTTACACCAAGGTCCCCAGAGAGCCCCCTTACACAAGGGTTCCCAGACAGCCCCCCTTAAATCAGTGTCCTCAGAGAGTCTCAACCTACATCAGGGTCCCCAGAGAGCCTTCCCCCACATTAGGGACCCCAGAGAGCCCCCCTTACATCCGGGTCCCTAGAGAGCCTCCCCCTACATTAGGGTCCCCATAGAGCCTCCCCTTACATCAGGGTCCCCAGAGAGCCCCCCCTTACATCAGGGTCCCCAGAGAGCCCCCCCTTTACATCAGGGTCCCAGAGAGCCCCCCCTACATTAGGGTCCCCAGATAGCCTCCCCCTACATTAGGGTCCCCAGAGAGCCTCCCCCTACATTAGGGTCCCCAGAGAGCCCCCCTTACATCAGGGTCCCTAGAGAGCCTCCCCCTTACATCAGGGTACCCAGAGAGCCTCCCCTTACATCAGGATCCCCAGAGAGCCTCCCCTTACATCAGGATCCCCAGAGAGCCTCCCCTTAAATCAGGGTCCCCAGAGAGCCCCCCTTAAATCAGTGCCCTCAGAGAGTCTCCCCCTACATCAGGGTCCCCAGAGAGCCTCCCCCTACATTAGGTTTCCCAGAGAGCCTCCCCTTACATCAGGGTCCCCAGAAAGCCCCTCCTTACATCAGGGTCCCCAAAGAGCCCCCCTTACATCAGTGTCCTCAGAGAGCCCCTCCTTACATCAGGGTCCCCAGTGAGCCTCCCTACTCACATCAGGGTCCCCAGAGGGTATCCCCCTACATCAGGGTCCCCAGAGAGCCTCCCCTTACATCAGGGTCCTCAGAGAGCCTCCACTTACACCAGGGTCCCCAGAGAGCCTCCCCTTACACCAGGCTCCCCAGAGAGCCCCTCCTTACATCAGGGTCCTCAGAGAGCCCCTTCTAACATCAGGGTCCCCAGAGAGCCCCCCCCCCCCCTTACACCAGGGTCCCCAGAGAGCCCCCCCTTACACCATGGTCCCAAGAGAGCCTCCCCTTACATTAGTGTCCCAAGAGAGCCTTCCCTCTTACATTAGTGTCCCCAGAGAGCCCCTCCTTACACAGGGTCCCCAGAGAGCCCCTCACACAAGGTCCCCAGAGAGCCCCCCCTCTTACATCAGTGTCCCCAGAGGGCCCTGTCCTTACATTAGTGTTCCCAGAGAGCCCCCCTCTTACATTAGTGTCCCCAGAGGCCCCCTTCCTTACATTAGTGTCCCCAGAAACCCCCCTCTTACATTTGGGCCCCCAAACAGCTGACTACCCCCTTGCAGATGTTCCCCTGTACCTGGCTGGTGGAGGTGGGAGGCGGCGATCGGCAGCTATATGGTGTTCACAAGCAGGGGATCTCCCTGGGGCTAGTAGTTCTATCTCCGAATGTATACAGCGGAGAGGGGAGGGGCCTCTGACCCGGGCATCAGCAACAGTGTTCAAGCAGAGTGAAAGTGAAACTGATACCTGCCTGGGTCAGAGGCCCCTCCCTTCTCTTCTCCACGGTATACACTGAGAATACTACAAACCCCAGGGATATCCCGCCGCCCACTCAGGCACCATAGAGCTGCCGATCGCTGCCTTCCACCTCCTCCCACCTCTCCTCACTGCACTCTAAACAGCCAGCCAGAGGTGCAGGGGGGGATGCTTGGTCTTGGGGGCCCCCCCACAGCGGTGGGGCCCTAAGCAGCTTGCATAGTGTGTGCCTATAGGGCCGATCGGCTCTGATCAGAGGGATACTGATTGGGATTGGAGCAGGGAAAAAGAGGGAAAGGATAAAAAAGAAAACCCAGCTATACAAAGAAATACTTGTATTAGAGCAGAACACCAGGCCGAAAGGGATCCCCGAAAAACAAGAGTTAATAGTAAAAAAGAGGGAACTAGAAGAGTGCTTAGAACAGGAGAGGAAATCGGCATTCCTTAACATAAAGAAAAATACCAGTGGGGGAATAGATCAGGAAAATGGATGGCGCGAAGTGTGAAGGAAAAAAAGAATAGGACCTTTATTCCGATGATTAGAGATAAAAGGGGGGAAATGCAAATCCCCACTCCGGCCATCGCTAGTACATTCCCCTCCTACTACAGTACACTATACAACATTAGACATATGGAGGAAGATAAGGACAGGCTAAGGGAGGAAATAAGGGAGTACCTAAGGGACCTGGACTTCCTAAGAGGGGAGACAGAAGAGATGGGCGCTCTAGAAGCTCCCATAACAATCGAGGAAGCAGAAGGAGCAATTAAGAATACTACCCTCGGAGGAAGCCCGGGGCCCGACCGCTACTCCATTTTCTACTATAAGAAATTTTGTAAACAACTAGCCCCCAAATTATGCGAATATTTCAACGCAATAGGGGAAGAGGTAAAGTTTCGGGACGAAGCACTTTTGGCACATATCTCTTTGATCCTGAAGGAGGGGAAAGATCCAGCAGCGGTAGAGAGTTATAGACCAATCTCTTTATTTAATGCAGACATAAAACTTTTCTCCAAAATAATAGCAGAAAGATTGAAGCGGTACCTGCCAAAACTGATCCACAATGACCAGGTGGGGTTTATTCAGGGGAGAGAGGGGAGAGATAACTCATTAAAATCCATACTGTTAATACAGGAAGCTACGAGGAAAGGGACACCCACGGTACTCTTGTCCATTGACGCCGAAAAGGCTTTTGACAGAGTTAATTGGGAGTTTATGATCGAGACATTAAGACATGTGGGGGTGGGCGAGAAGATGATGGGGTGGATAAAATCCCTTTACCGGCACCCGACAGCTAGAATTAGAGTTAATGGCACCCTGTCCTGTCCCCTTGAACTATTTAATGGGACAAGACAGGGTTGCCCCCTCTCCCCAATCTTATTTATAATCACCCTGGAGCCCCTCCTGACGGCAATACGCAAAAACCAGGACATTCAAGGAATAAGAGTGAGAGAGAGGGAATACAAGGCTGCTGCATTTGCGGACAACTTGCTTCTCTATATCTCCAACCCGAGAACATCAATTCCCACTGTCCTTAAGGAATTAAAGCAATACGGGAAGTTATCAAACTTTAAAATAAACATGGCCAAATTTAAATTTACCCAGAGAAGAACAGAAAGCACTCCAAGCCAAGGTACCATTTAAGTGGTGTAAAAATGAATTGGGCTACCTAGGAATAAAATTAACAGCCCAACCAAGTGACCTTTTTGAAGCCAACTACATGCCCCTGTTGAATAAAATCAAAGAGCAACTAAAGAGGATACAATACAAATCACTCTCATGGACGGGTAAGATATACGCAATGAAGATGTTCATAGTCCCTATACTAATATATACCTTCCAAATGATCCCGATCCCCCAGCCACAGACTTATTTTAGTAAACTTAAAACTATGACTTTAAAATTTATTTGGGTGGGTAGAAGGCCCCGCATCTCATTCAATACGATAGCAAGAGAAAAAGACAGAGGAGGACTAGCAGCCCCAGATCTCGAAAAATACTACGAAGCCATAGTAATCTCTAGGATAGCAGATTGGACTCACAATAAGGAGGTAAAGAGTTGGGTGGATTTAGAAAAGACACTGAGTAGCACAGATTTAGGGAAAATGATATGGATTCCATCACAACACCGAGACTTAGGACCAAACACAAATTTTTACACTAGGCACACACTCAAAACATGGGACCGAATAAATAAGAGACACGGATGGGAATGTAATTCGCCATTAATATCACTGTTAGATACAAATTTTTTCAGACCAGGAAAGGAAGAATATTTATATTTTTGTAGGTGGTCCAAAAAAGAGGACATTAGATTAGAAGATGTAATGGAAGGGAATAGAATATTCACCTATGAGGAAATTACACGGGAATGGGGACACAAACCATTAGATAAATGGAGACACACACAGATTCAACACTTTGCACAAACTCTGCCACAACCATTAAGAGGGAATAGACAATTAAGACCCCTAGAGAAACTACTGAAAACACCCCAATGTCTAGAGAGAAGGATATCAAAAATATACAAAATACTGATACAGGAGGCAGATAATGGATACCCAACCTTTTTAGAAAAATGGGAGAGTGAGATAGGCCCTTTAAGTAATAATGCCCACAGGAAGAAAATAATTAAGATGACATACTCAGTATCAAAAGACACACAGACACTAGAAATGTCATACAAACTGTTATCAAGGTGGTACGTAACCCCCCAGAAAGCACACGAATCTGTGGCAAGACTTGAAAAACGCTGTTCACAGATGCTCTCCATCCAATCTGACAGAGCTTGAGCTATTTTGCAAAGAAGAATGGGTAAAAATGTCACTCCCTAGATGTGGAAAGCTGGTAGAGACATACCCAAAAAGACTTGCAGCTGTAATTGCAGCGAAAGGTGGTTCTACAAAGTATTGACTCAGGGGGGCTGAATACAAATGCATGCCACACTTTTCACATATTTGTAAAAAAATGTCTAAACCATACATCATTTTCCTTCCACTTCACAATTATGTGCCACTTTGTGTTGGTCGATCACATAAAATCCCAATAAAATACATTTACGTTTTTGGTTGTACCATGACAAAATGTGGAAAAGTTTTGTTTATTTTACAACACTTTAAATGCTAGCACTAGATTTGCTAAAACCTCCATCAACAAATGGGAACAATAATTAAGTATGACCCCTGCAGCTTAATCTTTAAAAAAGGCCATTCATTTTTCTATTGACCTTGACAATTAATCATTGGGAGCTTCTTCAGCGAATAAGTGGTACCTCACATTATATCGACTCTCAAAAATGTACTCAAACCCTCCTTATTGCTGGAGACAATGCAGTAAAATATGTACCCTTCTCGATATGTTTTTGAACTGTAAATCCCCACACTCCTTGTGGAACCAGATTTTTAAACTCATTTCTGAAATATGGTTCGTCAGTAAATCCTTCACTAAACTTGACATAAGTTTACATAAAAATTACCATTTTCTCATACTTCCAGAGATATTTTGTACAATTAATCACTGCTGCAAAACCAACATTAAAGGGGTTGTAAACCTTCGCCGTTTTTCTCCTTATGCATTCTATGCATTAAGGTGAAAAACGCTTTTCAATGCAGCAGCGCCCCCGAGCCCCCCTTATACTTACCTGAGCCCCAAAATTTGCGCAACGGGCACACCAGCTCCGGCCTTCTCGTGTCCTGATTGGATAGATTGATAGAAGCACAGCCATTGGCTCCTGCTGCTGTCAATCAAATCCAATGACGCGGCGCGAGGGGCGGGGTCGAGTAATACATTCGGCGGCTATGGATCGCGAATGCTTGATTCGGGAGCGCGCCCACAAGGTAACCCCCTCAGGGAAGCGCTTCCCCTAGGGGGTTATCTGATGCAGGGAGGAGCCGTGAGAACCGCTGGTGGACCCCAGAAGAGCAGGTTCGGGGCCACTCTGTGCAAAACGAGTTGCACTGTAGAGGTAAGTATAATTTGTTTGTATGTGCGGCCCAGTACGGCCTCTGTGTGTGAGCTTCTCTTGCAATATCTATATGCCGTTTGCGGTACTGCGCATGCTCGTGATTTTGATGCCACTTACACAGGCATTCCCATAAATCTCTGCAAAATCGCATCGCGATTCGCAGCAAAATCGCGGTAAAATTGTGCGACTTTAAAGTCGCACAAGTGTGAATGGGGCCTTACTTAGATTTATTCTGTTTTATGTTGAGATTGATTGGTACATATTTGGTTACTCGTGTTCCATTTCACCCTTAACATCTCTATTGTTCCTTGTTTCTTGTTAAACTCATTAACCACCAAGGTGGTTATTTCATTCAGGATCTGCCAGTGGGTTTTGGGATTTCCAACGCAGGACAATCAAAGTTTAAGCCACAAGCAGGAAGTGAATGACATGTTTTATATTTGCAAAGTCAAAAAAGTGCATTGCTTCAATCCTCCAAGTGCTCCCCTTATATGCTGGAATCAGGTGCTGGCTTGGAGTCCATCACTCCCCAAAGAAAAGTCTGCACACTGATATATTCAAAGGCAAAATTTTAATCAGGCCAAGTTTCAGCACATGGTCTTGCCCACACAGGCCCACCCTGCTAACATACTTTACACAACTGCCCTAATTACAGATTAGCCCCCATGGTTAAAACATGTTAAAGGGGTGTTCCTGGGAAGTAGGACCATGTGCTAAAGTTTGTCGGCTGACTAAAGCTTTCCCTGGGAAGACATCATTGGTATGCAAATTTTCTTTTCTATTATACCGAGCTATGTTTTATGTTTGATTACTGATGAATTGGTGTTCTAAGGTATAGGAGAAACATTGTTGACATTCCATTTACATTCTAACCTTCCCCCAAAAGGATGGATTTCAGGGTTGGTCCACTAAATATGGAAGATGGCATCTACACTATTTGTTAGGTGTACTGGGAAACATCTCGTTTCCATTTCAAACTGATTACTCATTTATAAGTCAAGACATTATTTTATTTCTTATCGAAATTAATTGAACAAGAGTGCAAACTTGGTTTGCAACTTTAAGTAATTGTAAACCTAGTTACAACTTTTACCTACAGTTAAGCCTATAATAAGGCTTACCTGTAGGTACTGGCAATATCGCCTAAACCTGCACGGTTTAACAGACATTTACCATATACGATTTCGGCGACGTCATCTGCGCATGAGCACTGTAGAAAGGGCACGTGCCGTGACTGGTGGCTCCCATGTGCATGCGCGGGAGTGACATCGCACGACTCTGGCTAGTCACAAAGCCGGAGTCCATGGCCCAGAAGGAAAAGAAGTGAAATGGATGCGACCACCAGTGGGGACATCGCGGGCTTCATTTGCAGGTAAGTGGCACATATGCTTTTACTTTGCAGGGGAAAAACAAGGAAGTTTACTTTCTCTTTAGATCTAAATTTAGTCTTGACCTGCAAGAGTCACTGGCTGTAAGCAAATTAGAAAGAGTGATGGTCTTGTCCTAACACATACATTAATAAATAAATCGGTTGTCTTAAAAAATTGTATTTTAACCTACTGCTCAGATTTGAAGGTTGGACCAAGGGGAGGGAATTCCAAATGCTGGTTTGAGCCTCCCTGTTTTTGACTGAATGATCAGGGTAAAAATTGCATACTGAATTTATCCCAGATAAAGAAAATTTGGTTTGTTCCCAGGCTAAAAGTCCAGGTAAGTTGTGATTAACCAGCCTGAAACCGAAAAGTTAAGAAATTGTTTTGATACCATGATGGCATGTTTAGGATTTACGCTGCAATAAGGTCCATAAAAGCACTTAGGTCCAAGTATAACTAATTAGCTGTGTGATAACTTAGCAATAACTAGTGATATACCAGTATCCATAATCAAGAAATGTTTATTGAATTAAGTCATAACCTACAATTAAACAGCCATGCAACCAATGGTGTCAAATTTAAATAACCACCTCCATGGCTTAAACATCTTACATGTCCACAGTAGAAGAAATCCAAGATGTGTCTCACTTGCAAACTCCAGCCTTGATGTATGACAGCTGGACTAGGTAGGGAAATCCAGGGGCTGGAGAGCCAATGTGTGGGAAAGCCTATGCACAGTGCTGGGGAAAAAACAACCAGCAGGCTGTGACAAATTCTCCCCATGAAGACAGCGCGTGGAAGCGGCGTCTAGCAAATACGCCACTCGCTGCTCCAGTGTACCTCAGCGGGAGCCAATGGAGGAAGGGGCACTTGGAAGACCAGCCTATTATACAGGTCCCCTCGCTAAGAAGGTCATTAACATCGGACACCATTTGCATGGCTGTTTAATTTTGATCCAATAAACATTAATTGATTATGGATACTGGCATATCACTAGCTCTTGCCAAGTTATCACACAGCTAGTTATACAGTGCCTTGCGAAAGTATTCGGCCCCCTTGAACTTTTCAACCTTTTGCCACATTTCAGGCTACAAACAAAGATATAACATTTTTATTTTTTGTGAAGAATCACCAACAAGTGCGACACAATTGTGAAGTGGAACGAAATCTTTAGGATTTTTGAAACTTTTTTAACTAATAAAAAAATGAAAAGTGGGGTGTGCAAAATTATTCGGCCCCCTTGCGTTAATACTTTGTAGAGCCACCTTTTGCTGCGATTACAGCTGCAAGTCGCTTGGGGTATGTCTCTATCAGTTTTTCACATCGAGAGACTGAAATTCTTGCCCATTCTTCCTTGCAAAACAGCTCAAGCTCAGTGAGGTTGGGTGGAGAGCGTTTGTGAGCAGCAGTTTTCAGCTCTTTCCACAGATTCTCGATTTGATTCAGGTCTGGACTTTGACTTGGCCATTCTAACACCTGGATACGTTTATTTGTGAACCATTCCTTTGTAGATTTTGCTGTATGTTTGGGATCATTGTCTTGTTGGAAGATAAATCTCCGTCCCACTTTCAGGTCTATTGCAGACTCCAACAGGTTTTCATCCAGAATGGTCCTGTATTTGGCTGCATCCATCTTCCCCTCAATTTTAACCATCTTCCCTGTTCCTGCTGAAGAAAAGCAGGCCCAAACCATGATGCTGCCACCACCATGTTTGACAGTGGGGATGGTGTGTTGAGGGTGATGAGCTGTGTTGCTTTTACGCCAAACATATCGTTTTGCATTGTGGCCAAAAAGTTCGATTATGGTTTCATCGGACCAGAGCACCTTCTTCCACATGTTTGGTGTGTCTCCCAGGTGGCTTGTGGCAAACTTTAGACAAGACTTTTTATGGATATCTTTGAGAAATGGCTTTCTTCTTGCCACTCTTCCATAAAGGCCAGATTTGTGCAGTGTACGACTGATTGTTGTCCTATGGACAGACTCTCCCACCTCAGCTGTAGTTCTCTGCAGTTCATCCAGAGTTATTATGGGCCTCTTGGCTGCATCTCTGATCAGTCTTCTCCTTGTCTGAGCTGAAAGTTTAGAGGGACAGCCAGGTCTTGGTAGATTTGCAGTGGTCTGATACTCCTTCCATTTCAAAATGATCGCTTGCACAGTGCTCCTTGGGATGTTTAAAGCTTGGGAAATCTTTTCGTATCCAAATCCGGCTTTAAACTTCTCCACAACAGTATTACAGACCTGCCTGGTGTGTTCCTTGGTCTTCATGATGCTCTCTGCGCTTTCAACGGAACCCTGAGACTATCACAGAGCAGGTGCATTTATACAGAGACTTGATTACACACAGGTGGATTCTATTTTCCACCATCAGTCATTTAGGACAACATTGGATCATTCAGAGATCCTCGCTGAACTTCTGGAGTGAGTTTGCTGCACTGAAAGTAAAGAGGCCGAATAATTTTGCACGCACGACTTTTCAGTTTTTTATTTGATAAAAAAAGTTTAAAATATCCAATAGATTTCGTTCCACTTCACAATTGTGTCCCACTTGTTGGTGATTCTTCACAAAAAATTAAAATTTTATATCTTTATGTTTGAAGCCTGAAATGTGGCAAAAGGTTGAAAAGTTCAAGGGGGCCGAATACTTTCGCAAGCCACTGTACTTGAACCCAAGCTTTTTTTTTTTTTACCTTTTTGCAGTTTTTTTCACGGTTCTTATCCCCAGGAGTATGTCCTAGAAGCTCAGGTCCACAGGACTGTTATGGTTGTTACTTCTGAAATTATTGTCCCTTCCACAAGTTGCCTGATCTTTTTGTGGCTATTGTTTAGGCAATACTAATTTCTTGATAACTTTTTTAAACCTATGATGGATATGCAGCTATGCCCCATCATCATCAAATAATGATGCTGAATCCTCCTTAGTATCCATGGTGTGAGGACATGAACTTTAAAATGTTCCACATAAAATCAATATTCATATTAAATCATCTGTGTATGTCACATTCTATATAAATTCTGAATGGCAATTGTGTTGTCTGAAATGGTTTGCCTACACTTGGCTCACAAGAACATTCTAGAACACATAAGATCTGAGGTCTGATTCCTGCATAACAAAGCATGCTAAGGTCATTTTAATTTACAAGCTTATTCAGCAGTCAGAGAATGTCACTAGGATAACCTAATATTTAAGTCACAAGCCTACTGCAAAATGCTGCAGAGCTATTTCAGCCAACCAGTTCCTTCGCTTAATGAGGAAAGCCAATATTAATAGGGTAAATTGATAAACATGGTCAAGAAATTCTTATGGAATGCTTAACTGCAAATAAAGAGACATATCAATACCTTTAAATGCTTAGGAGGAGATTTACTAAAACTGGAGCACTCAGTATCTTGTGCAGCTGTGCATGGTAGCCAATCAGATTCTAACTTCAGCTTGTTCAATTAAGCTTTCACAATAAAACCTGGAAGTTGATTGGTTTATGTGCAGAACTGCACCACATTTTGCACTCTCTACTAGTAAATCTCCCCCATAGTCTACTAAAAAAAGAGCTGGCTGAGGGAATTGGTAATTAAAAACTACATTACTGTGCAACATCTCTTGCAATAGTTCTCCTGTACAGACGTGACATAAAATGTCCTATATACTTTACATAAAAAACACTAAAAAGGGGTGGTGGCGCTGTGCTTAGTAAAAATGTTAAATAGAAAGGGGTGTAAAATATAGAGATGGAGAATAGTGTATCTAAAATCCTTGAGGTCACAAACCAGAGATAAAGTGCATATGCATAAAGAGAGTGAGCTAGTGGTGAATACTAGCAAATTTGCCCCAATATCAATCACAAAATGTTGAACTACACAGAATAAGGTGTTCAGCTGGCACAAGATAATAATTATTAAAAATTATTAAGTAATACGTGGTGAGGTAGAAGTGAGGCCCCTTTCACACTGAGGCGCTTTGCAGGCACTAAGGCCCCTTTCACACTGGGGCGGGAGCCGCCGTGACGGTAAAGCAGCGCTATATTTACTGTCGTTTTGCCCGCGAGATTCAGCCGCTCGTGGTGCGGTTTTACCCCCCACAAACGGCCAAAAAAGGGTTAAAATCCCCCGCAGAGCGACGCCGTAGCGGCGCTTTGCGGTGGTATTGCCGCGGTATTACCGCGGTGTCCCATTCAAATCAATGGGAAGGAGCGGTATAGGAGCGGTGAATACACCGCTCCTATCCCGCTCCAAAGATGCTGCTAGCAGGACTTTTTTTGCCGTCCTGCTAGCGCACCGCTCCAGTGTGAAAGTCCGCCAGCTTTCACACTGGAGTGAATGGGGCTGTTTTTTTCAGGCGGTGTACAGGCGCTATTTTTAGCGCTGTACCGCCTGAAAACTGCCCCAGTGTGAGAGGGGCCTAAAGTTCTAAAAATAGCGCCTGCAAAGCGCCTTCAAACAGCCGCGGGCTTTCACACTGGAGCGATTGCAGGATGCTGAAAAATGTCCAAAAATGTGCAAGCCGCATCTTTGGAGCGCTGTAGGAGCTGTGTATTTACCGCTCCTAAAGCGCCTCTTCCCATTGAAAACAATGGCGCAGCGCTCCAAACCCCCCCTGCAAAGCGCCGCTGCAGTGGCGCTTTGCGTGCGGTTTTAACCCTATTTCAGTCATTAGCGGGGGTAAAACTGCCCCGCTAGCGTTCGAAAAGCGCCGCTATAACGACGGTAAAGTGCCGCTAAATATAGCGCCGCTTTACCGCCAGCACGCCCAGCGCCTCAGTGTGAAAGTAGCCTAATGGAACATGCCATGGGTAAAACCATATTTCAGGGTTTACAAAATTTTATTTACTAATAAATTAAAAATTATATAAAAATGACATTAATAATAGCATTTAAATGCAGGTAGAATAATAGAGATATATATATATATATATATATATATATATATATATATATATATATATATATATATATATATATATATATATATATATATATATATATCTCTGTCTATATATATATATATATATATATATATATATGTGTATATATGTATATATGTGTGTGTGTGTGTGTTTATTTCAATGTGTATGTGTATATCTATTTATTTATATTATATATAATATATATATATATATATATATATATAGATATAGATAGATAGATAGATAGATAGATATAGAAATGTCTATATCTATATATCTATATATACACTTTAGATTGCTAACCTGCTTGTTTTGGGGTGTGTAACGGTGGGGAAGATGTTCTCTCACTGTATGGCTGCTCCTGAGTGAAAGAAGGAAGTCAAAAGACTTCCTGCTTTCTCCAGAATACTGAGGCAGCTTCCCGCTTCTCTCTCTGATTCTCCACCTCTGAGATGGTGAATCAGAAAGTGAGAATCCTGTCACAGATCGCCAGTGAGGTGCTGAGATCGCACCTTCATACACTGGCCGTTTCTGTGACAGTCAGTTACAGATTCTCACTGTGCTGAGATAATCAGTGGAGAACATGTTCTCATCTGATTACCTCAGTTTCATACACTGGTAAAGACCTGAGATCAGCTGTGAGACTTGGGATCGCAAGCTGATCTCAGTTTCATAAAAGGACACCACTATGGCCAATTTACACAGGAGCCTTTACACATGTCTTTGGAGTTTGGGAGGAAACCAAAGTACTCAGAGGAAATCCACGCAGGCACAGGGAGAACACGCAAACTCCAGGCAAGTGGTGTCATGGTCGGGATTCAAAACCAGCGACCCTTTTGCTGCTAGGCGAAAGTGATAGCCACTACACCACTGTGCTGCCCAGATCAATACCATCTAAAGCAGGGGTCTCAAACTGGTGCCCTCCAGCTGTTGCAAAACTACAAGTCCCATGAGGCATTGCAAGGAGGACAGCCCATGAGACATTACAAGCATGACTCCCACAGGCAGAGGCATGCTGGGACTTGTAGTTTCGCAACAGCTGGAGGGCCACAGTTTGAGACCCCTGATCTAAAGCATTCATCATGACATGACGCCTGAGCTTCAAAGAGCTCTGTCCAGTATCTTAACTATGAGCGCTCTGGTGCTGACTTTTTGCCGTTTAACTTTCTTCAGTATGGGTTGCATTCTGTGCTTCCCATTGTTTACTGCACTGTGTTGTACCCAGACACTGAGAGGAGTCCACAAATCAGCAACCATTAAACCTCATCTAAGCCCCTCCCTCCTGTGTTCTGTCACAAGCCCTTTACCATTATGAATTTGTTCTCTGACTCTTCTCCCAAAAAAACATAATCAGCGGCTAGTCCTCCTGGGAAGCTCTGGCTCTTCTACTCCCCTCAGTGTGATCAGCTATTTCCTTTGGAACTTGCTTTTCATGGGTAATGGATATGAATAAAATAGCATATTTGAGATACAAGTTATTAACTAAAATACTTTGTGATTGACATGCTAGGATGTTATGAATTACTCATAAGCCCAAAAACATTAATCCTACATTAGCTAATCATAATAAGATTAACATGATTATAAGTCCATTAAGACTAAAAGAAATTCTGTAGATTACAGAATGTTTAAGAGAGGTACATCATATGAAAATAAATGTTTCTACAATTTTGAAATCCAATTTTCTTTCTCTCGAATGAAGCTGTGATACTGTAGTATTTTCAGTGATAAAGGTTTGTCAGCCAAAATAGGAGTTTCTGCTTCTCCCTAGGGTGTATTGGCTAAGGATGCATGCGAGAGACCCTACACTTGGTGCAGGGGCTTTATAATTTATAAGCAGTAAAGTGAAGGGAGGAAAAAAAGAAAAAAAAAAGACTCATTGAATGCATGCCAGAATCGGATTGAAAGCTGTGGGAGCAATCATTTCTCAGGACCTGTTTACTCAATAGACACAGAATTCTGCACTCAGAGAATCTTGGGAATTTGGGAATTTGTATTCCAGTGTGCAAGGAGTTATGCGTTATGAAGCTCCGCCCCACCCATGAATATGATTGATAGCAGCCAATGGTTCCCGCTGCCATCAATCCACCCAGTGAGAAGGGAGTGAGATGGTGCTCCTGTGCACAACGCTGGATCAAGTTGTCGGCTCAAGTGAGTATAAGTATAAAGAGATGGGCTGGGGTGAGGGGAAATTCTGCAAGACAGGTTTTTTTTTTTTTTTACCTTAATGCATAAGATGCATCAACCGATTCCCGACGGCTGCATGTAGATATACGTCGACAGAATGGCACGGCTGCGCAAATGGGCGTACCTGTACGTCCCTTTGAATTTGCCACCGTGCCATCCCTGTGATCGGGAGCGTGGATCAGTGATGTGTCACACGTAGCCCCCTCCCCCACAGTTAGAATCACTCCCTAGGACACACTTAACCCCTACAGCGCCACCTAGAGGTAACCCCTTCACTGCCAGTCACATTTACACAGTAATCAATTTGTAATCGCACTGAATGCTGTATAAATGTGAATGGTCCCAAAAATGTGTCAAAATTGTCCGATGTGTCCGCCATAATGTCGCAGTCACAATAAAAATCGCTGATCGCCATTACTAGTAAAAAAAAATGTATTAATAAAAATGCCATAAAACTATCCCCTATTTTGTAGACGCTATAACTTTTGCGCAAACCAATGAAATGCTTATTGCGATTTTTTTTACCAAAAATATGTAGAATACGTATCGGCCTAAACTGAGGGGAAAAAAAAATGGTATATATTTTTTGGGGATATTTATTATAGCAAAAAGTAAAAAATAATGCATTTTTTTGACATTTGTTGCTCTTTTTTTGTTTATAGCACAAAAAATAAAAACCGCAGAAGTGATCAAATACCACCAAAAGAAAGCTCTATTTGTGGGGAAAAAAAGGACGTCAGTTTTGTTTGGGAGCCACATTGCACGACCGCGCAATTGTCAGTTAAAGCAACGCAGTGCCGAATCAAAAAAAGCGCTCTAGTCTTTGGCCAGCCAAATGGTCCGGGGCTGTAGTGGTTAAGGATAAAAACCTTAAGGTTTTCGAACCACTAAGTTTTTCTTCTGCTAAATAATCCTGATGACCCCAGAGCCTGACCACTCAAACATCACCTCAGAAGTAAAAATATTGCTGAGAGCAAGAACAACAAATGTACGGACTGCATTTTTATTTTATTTTAAATCAAACCATATATTTACAAATCTATGATTTTATTGCACCGTAAATTCAACTTATACCTGGTATTTGCAGCAGCAGCAGTCTGTAAAAAGGCGTACAAATAAAACATAAGTTCACTTTATTAACCTGAAGCTTCCAATCCCTTAAAAAAAATCCTGGATGAATGCAGGTATGCTGGCATTTTAGTGCTTTCATATAAAGCACTAAATATGATGTCTCCGCAGTCAAAACAAGGCAAAGAAAAGTTTGCAAATGCAATACCCTACAGCAACCAATCACCTACAAACGTTCAGTATTTTCACTTTGCTTTAAAGAGATGAAATGTTAAAAATAATTGTACCTCCCATCATAACCATACCCTAATACATTAAAAGGTCCCTTGCACACGGGCATCTTCCGTTTTGATCAGCAGGGGATCGGTCTGCTGATCAGAGCAGAGCGGGCGGATGACAGGTCCAGGTCTGCTCACTTTTTGCAGAGCATACACGGACAGAGCCTGCTCTGCTTTATGGGCGGACTCCGCTGTCTGTTTACACCAGACTGCCCTCCGTCCCGATCCGCCTACACGGAGGAGAATGGATCCCCTTCCATTTGTTTATAGCAGACTGGACTAGATCAGAGGTAGGCGGGTGTAAAAGTCGGTTTATACTTGCTGGTCCATAGGGGTGAATGTCCAATCAGGTCCACCTGAAAAACTGACAAGCTGACCTGATAAAAGCAGACTGTACATTTTTGACCAGAGTTAAATAATGTCCTTTTGGGCTATTTGCGTACCTCCTGAGGCCTGGCTGAAGGATGGCATCACCCCATCCTGCCTTGCTGCTAAGAACATTCCCAGCCATTTTAAAATCCCTCACATGTGCTCTCTCCCCTGTCACAGTAGTTCTGAGCTCAGTGAAGACGCAACGGAGGAGATTGACTAAACATATGCAGGGATTTGACAGCTCACTTGGCTGGTAGTGTTTTAGCAACAAAGGAAACCAAAATTTTGTCATCTCTGGGAGCTTTTCAGCCCGGCCTCTGGAGGTACAAAAAAATGAGCTACACCTATAGCAAGGGCATTAGCCAAATTTAGATAAAGCTGCACAGGTTTGTTTCTATCTATAGGTGCCTCTTATCTTTATAGGCATTGTTTTGTTAAAAGTGAACTAACCCTTTAGGGTTTACTTTCCCAAATTACTGTATTCACTTAATGTAAATATTCTTTTTAACATGTGTTAGCAATTTAGAGACTGTTAAGATAGCCATAGACGGTTTAAATCTCAGCCGAGATTCCAACCATGTATAGCCAGGCTGATTGTACCCAAATCCATCCGACGAAAAAAAAAAATGCAGCATGTCGGATTTTTAGGACGGAATTATTGCCAGCGGCTATAGCCACTAGCCATAAGCTCTCCAGGCATGGTAGGCTCCCCTCACAACAATCCCCCCCCTCCCCAGCCGGGAGATCACAAAAGCTCTGTTGGAGGGATTCATTCCCCCATTAACACTGACTGTGTTAATGGGGGAATCAAGCGATTTACTTTCCTGCAATGTGTGGTGGCCTGCCTTACAGGGGAAATTTACAGGTATAAAATGCAGTTACCAAGAGATGCTTGTACATACATGGACTTAAATGCCATGCCCAGGGAAAGTTGAAACTTCCCACATCCCACTCTCCCAACCACCCCCACCCATTTACCAACAAAAAACACCTTGTGAATCATTTAAGCCTACCACCAATGTTCCTTGCTCTACTTTAGCCAGCAAGGGACATTCAATTTTGCCAGTCATGTGATTTACACACTTCTGCCATACTGCACAGTCAAATGAATGGTGCCACTATTTCATGGTCCAGCTTTCCACATTTCTAAGTTGACTCTTTACCTCCAGTCTGCTCACAGGATAATAAATCAGCATAATCATCTCTATTCAATCAGCTGACAGGTGACCCCAGGAAGCTAAAACCAAAAAAACTGTGAGTCTGCTTATGCAGCATGATAGGGATGGGAGAATCAGAGGACTGACTAGACAGAATTTAAAACCCTTTTTAAAGTATTTCAATTCTCAAATTAGAAGGCTGCAGAGTCAGCATTTTAATGTGTTGTTGTGTTAGGACAGCCTATTAATTTTATTACTGTAAAAGAATGAAAAGAGGGCGCACCAACCTTGCACATTACCCAAGTAATATTTATTAAAATCAAAAAGACGGGAACATACTCACAAACAAGTGAATGGTAAAAGCATATCAAAGTCCACAATGGACAAAAAGCAACCAGGTCACCAGGACTGTGTCCAACATGCCGGAGGACCTTCCAGATGGCTGATGTGTTTTAAAGGGAGATCCCCTCTTCCTCAGAGCCAATCTGTGATACTGCATTGCCACATTAATATAGCAAATGGGTCGCATCACATGTTCTAGAGACCCCTCCCATGAGAGGGTGGAGATAGGAGAAACTAAGCCACATTCTTGAGCGTGAGGACACATGGATACAAGACAATATGTCGGGCCATAATGCCATACAATTTTCAGAGAGATCATAAAAATATGAAACCAAATACCTAAATTGATCAAGCAACAATAGCTAAAAAGCCACACAAGCTGGAAACAAAAACATCCACATATGCAGAGCATCTATATATATATATAAAAAAATGTCAATTATGAATAAAATGAAAATGTTTTGTAGTATTATACAAAATATACATTATATAAAAAAAAGGTGTAAAAAAATGTATATGCACACACTATATAGATATATACACACATATACATACACACACATACACATTATCTCACAAAAGTGAGTACAACCCTCACATTTTTGTAAATATTTTATTATATCTTTTCATGTGACAACACTGAAGAAATTACACTTTGCTACAATGTAAAGTAGTGTGTGTACAGTTTGTATAACAGTGTAAATGTTCTGTCCCCTCAAAATAACTCAACACATAATCATTAATGTCTAAACCGCTGCCAACAAAATTGAGTAAACCCCCTAAGTGAAATGACCAAATTGGGCCCAATTATCCATTTTCCCTTCCCGGTGTCATGTGACTCAGTGTTACAAGGTCTCAGGTGTGAATGGGGAGCAGGTGTGTTAAATTTGGTGTTATCGCTCTCACTATCTTATACTGGTCACTGAAAGTTCAACATGGCACCTCATGGCAAAGAACTTTCTGAGGATCTGAAAATTGTTGCTCTACATAAAGATGGCCTAGGCTATAAGAAGATTGACAAGACCCTGAAACTAAGCTGCAGCACAGTGGCCAAGACCATACAGCAGTAAAACAGGACAGGTTCCACTCATAACAGACCTCGCCATGGTCAACCAAATTAGTTGAGTGTATATGCTCAGCGTCTTATCCAGAGTTGTCTTTGGGAAATAGAAGTATGAGTGCTGCCAGCATTGCTACAGGGGTTGAAGGGGTGGGGGGTCAGCCTGTCAGTGCTCAGACCATAAGCCTCACACTGCATTAAATTGGTCTGCATGGCTGTCATCCCAGAAAGAAGCCTTTTCTAAAGATGATGCACAACCAAGCCCGCAAACAGTTTGCTGACGACAAGCAGACTAAGGACATGGATTACTGGAACGATGTGCGGTGGTCTGAGACCAAGATAAACTTATTTGGTTCAGATGGTGTCAAGCAGGTGTGGCAGCAACCAGGTAACCAAAGGCAAGTGTGTCTTGCCTACAGAGAATCATGATGGTGGGAGTGTCATGGTCTGGGGCTGCATGAGTGCTGCCAGCACTGGGAAGTTACAGTTCATTGAGGGAACCATGAATGACAACATTTAGTGCGACATACTGAAGCAGAGCATGATCCCCCTCCCTTCAGAGACTGGGCCACAGGGCAGTATTCCAACATAACGACCCCAAACATATCTGCCTTGCTAAAGAAGCTGAGGGTAAAGGCGATGGACTAGCCAAGCATGTCTCCAGACCTAAACCCTATTGAGCATCTGTGGGCATCCTCAAACGGAAGGTGGAGGAGCGCAATGTCTCCAACATCCACCAGCTCCATGATGTTGTCATGGAGGAGTGAAGAGGACTCCAGTGGCAACCTGTGAAGCCCTGGTGAACTCCATGCCCAAGAGGGTTAAGGCAGTGCTGGAAAATAATGGTGGCCACACAAAATATTGACACTTTGGGCCCAATTTGGACATTTTCATTTAGGGGTTTACTCACTTTTGTTGCCAGCGGTTTAGACATTAAAGTGTGTTGAGTTATTTTGAGGGGACAGCACATTTACAGTTATACAAGCTGTACACTCACTAGTTTACATTGTAGCAAAGTGTAATTTCTTCAGTGTTATCACATGAAAAGATATAATAAAATATTTACAAAAATGTGAGGGGTGTACTCACTTTTGTGAGATACTGTATATATGTGTGAATGCATGCGCACACACATACACATGCACACACGTGTGTGTGTATCAAGTACATGAGAATGTGTTGCTGGTGTACCTTGTGTATGGATGGAATGGGATCCCAAAGATGCCTCTTGGCATGTGTAGCAGCGGGTGGTCGATCCTCCTGACAAAGTGGGCTAATACTGTATAATATGATGTATAATGGGTGCATGGTGTGAGATGCACGCCGTTGCATCCCACTAGTCACTTCCTGCTTTTGGAACGCACCAGAAATTCTAAATTTCGTAAGGTAAAATTAAGGGGGAGGGGCGGGTCACACCGCTCAAGGGCACGCCCCCTAAAAAAGGAACAGAAATTTAAGTAATCCCACTCCAATCGGGCGGTTGGAGGAGAGGAGGGGGAGGGCCTAGTAATCACACGCTCTCCCAGGAAGGAGGACAGCGAGTCTCGGTGGCCCCAGAAGTGTACAGATGGGTAGGTGAAATGGGGACACCGGACCCACGATCTCTGGAGGGACCCAAGAGGTTCAGTGTATCTGCTCATCACCACACCAAAGGCCCCTATGAAAATTGAGGCAGACTGGACCACAAACTCTTCCAGAAAAAGGAAAAAATAAAAAATAATTTAATTATGTGTAAGAATGCAATAGCATATTGGGGATGCAAATGTAGCATCTGCAGACAATAGGACAATATTTAATACAATATGTAAATGATATACAACATAACAGGATAAAAGTTTTACTCAAAAAAAATAATCGATCTACAGATAAGCAATTTGCACTTCTCTGATGATACATCTATATAATTATTATGTGTACCATATGCCAGTGCGTGCTACACGTACATGTGTCAGCGTGCAGGTGCATGTCTGTACACATTTGCATGAAAAAAATTAAAATATATAAAAATATACATGAAATGTGTAATACAATAAAATGTCAATGCAGCTCATGATGAAATTTTAAGCTAAAATAGCACAATGCTGATGGAGGAAAAAAATGGTGGAAAATCAAACTGGAGTAAAACAGATGACAATGGTGGTTATATTAAGTCCATATACATCTAGGAGGACAAGGAATACTAATGCAACAAACAATGATGGTGATGAAAAGTTATTATGATGTTGCAAAAAATTGTAGGGGTTGTAAACCCTAGTGTTTTTTCACCTTAATGCATCCTATTCATTAAGGTGAAAAAACAGCTGTCAGTAACCGGCCCCCCAGCCCCCCGTTTTACTTACCTGAGCCCTGGCATTTCACCTGGCGGAAACAAGCTCTTCCTTTGCCCAGGGTTCTCAGCTCTTGAGTGGATAGATTGATAGCAGCGCAGCTATTGGCTCCCGCTGCTGTCAAACAAATCCAATAACACGGGCGCCGGGGGGCCAGGCCGAGTCCGGCATTCGTGTCTGGACTCGGGAGCGCACCCGCAAGTTAACACCCCAGGAGATCGCTTCTGCTAGAGATTTATCTGATAAGAGGAGGAGCCGTGAGAGCCGCCTAGGGACCCCAGAAGTTGGTGTTCGGGGTCACTCTGTGCAAAACTAACTGCACAGTGGAGGCAAGTATGACATGTTTGTTATTTAAAATAAAAAAAACACGAACCTTTACAATCACTGAAATGACTACATATGTATATATACACAAGTATACATATACACATGCATGCACACATAAACGCACGAAAAACATCAAAACTCGTTGTGCCAGCGACCGTCATCTATTTTAATTTTATTAGCCTGCTCAACGCATCACAATAGACCAAAAATCGCACATGCAGCACTTTTGGACGTGCAGTGCACTGCAACGCTAACATACTGAGAAGGAACTTTCCCATAGCACTAACGTGCATAACGTTCATTGCAGTAACGCACATGTTGCCGCAGTGCGAAGGTGTGAAAAGGCTCTAAGTTCATCTATAATCAAAACATTTATTGATTCTTTTTTTATGGAATGTGGAGGTTTAGATCCACTTTCAAGTTTTTATTGCGATCTGTGTTCCTAGTGGGGAAATTCGCCCGATTTATCCTATTGGCCATTGCCACAAAGACGGAAAATAACAAACAATCAAAACTTTACAGTTGTCGCCAGATTAAGAAGTGAGGACAAACCTTGCAAAGAGGGCATCTGTTCCAGTGACAATTGTAAAGTCTACACACGGGCTTAATGTCGGGCAGTATTGGCCGGTTCAATAGAAAACGACTGACATTCGACCAGTGTGTACTAGAGCCGGTCTGAAAGAAGCTGTCTGTTCCGCTGGCTTCTGTCGAAGGACCAAAAAAGGTCTGCGTATCGGCTCCTGATGTCTGAGAGCGCTGACCGGTGTGTTCTAGCGGGGGGGGGGGGGGGGCAGTCCCTCTGTCAGAACACAATAGAACAGCAGGGGACATCACTGTACTAATGTCAGATTGTTAGTACAGCAGTTCCTCCTGAGCAGTCGGTTTTTTTTTTACATTCATCTCTGCCAAGCTGAATGAAAAAACGAAGGCAGGCCATGCATTAACCAATTTTCTTTCCTGCAACCATGGGTTGCAGGAAAGACAATGGCTCAATTCTCGCATCAACACAGTCATTGTTGATTGGGGGAATCCCTCCCACAAAGCTATTGTATTCTAACAACTGGATGTTTCTCAGCCCTTCGAATACAATGGTCACTGCTTGTGGCTATAGCTGTCGGTAGTGATCAAATTAAGAAAATCCGACAGGCTGGTTGTACTGAAGTCAATCGATGAGTCAACTTCAGTGCAACCAACCTACCCATATGTGGACTGAAATTTAGGTGGTTCCTGCTGAGCAGTCCAATTCATATTTAGGTATTTTTACAAGTATTCATGGTAAAAGCTAATGCAGCTACATTGTAAATTGTTGACTAAGTCAACATGCTTACTTTCAGAGGATTGTACTGTACATGTTGCTCTTCCTTATATACAGACTCTTTTTTCCCACTACGTCCATAAACACATTTTTCATTTCACACACTTCTGCTTCTTCTTGCAAAAATCTGACGCTTGGCATACTGAAATTTTGTGAAATTCTTCAGCTTTAGCATAGTCAGCTGCAGTATCTTGCCTTGCTTGTACAACCTTCGGTAGTTTAAACTACTATCTTTTTAAAGAACATGGTCAGTTTTAAAGAAAGTGGTTTTAAGGAAGGCTTCAGAAATCACTAAATACAGCCAGTGATAGCATTTTCCTACAATAGGAGAGCACCTATTATGCAACATCTACTGCTTGACACCTGGAAGTCTGTGTTAGTGTCTAGCTTATCCACTACAAAAATAGGATTTTTATAACAGCTTACCTGTAAAATCCTTTTCTTGAAGTACATAATGGGACACAGCGCCTTAAGTAATTACTTAATGGGTTATAGGCCACCTTCAGGTGTTGACAAGGGTAAACCCAATCAAGGAAGTTTACTCCCTATATAACCCCTCCTCCTTCCAGGAGCACATCAGTTTTTGTAGCAAAGCAATATACTTAAATCCCAAAAAAGAGGGGAGGGGCCTCTGTGTCCCATGATGTACACCAAGAAAAGGATTTTACAGGTAAGCGGTTATAAAAATCCTATTTTCTTTATCGTACATAATGGGACACAGAGCCTTAATTACTTAATGGGACGTCCCATAGCAATACTAATTGAGGAGAGGAAGACACAACCCGCAGGGCACCCGCAGACTTGAAGATCTATACTGCTGCCTGCAGCACAATGCACCCAAAGGCGATATCGTCATACCTACTTACATCCACCTGATAACATTTTGTGAATGTAGGCACTGAAGACCAAGTCTGAAAAGCAGATCTGAGCCATGGAGGCCTGGTGACGCACTGCCCAAAAAGCACTAACCGACCTGGTAGAGTGCACCTTAACTTGAAACAGGGGAATCTTACCCCATAAATCAGAAGTTTGAATTATCACTTGTCGAATCAACTTAGCAACAGTGGATTTCGATGCTGCCTGTCCTTCCTTAGGACCCTGAGCAGTTGCCTTTAAATAGATTTTCACTGCTCTCACCACATCAAGACAATGTAGTGACTTTTCTTCCCTGGAACATGGTTTTGGAAAAAATGATGGCAGGACAATATGAGACCACTTTAAACCTGGACGAGGGCGTAACATCACTCAGTCCTCATGAAAAATCATATATGTCTCTTTACAAGAAAGAGCAGCCAATTCCGAGACCCTCCTTGCTGAGGATATAGCAACCAAAAATACGAACTTCCTTGTCAAAAGGACTAAGGGAATATGTTGTATCGGTTCAAATGGCTGTTTTTGTAACACAGACAAAAATAAGTTTAGGTCCCAAGGGTTCAAGGGAGGTTTGACGGGCAGATAAAGCCGCGTTACCCCTTGTATAAAACCCCGGACTAAAAAATGAATAGCATGTGGTCTTTGAAAAAAGACCAATAAAGCTGAGACCTTTAATAGTACTCAAGGCCAATTTAATTTCTACCCCTAATTGTAGAAAGGCAAGAATTCTGCCTATGATATATCACCGAGGTTGCCGATCCTTGGATTCAAACCAGGAAACATAAGCCCTCCAGACTCTGGCCATAGTGGAAGGGACCATGGGCCCTCCACTGCCATCTTTACAATTTCTGCATACCATGACCTTCTGGGCCATGCTGGTGCCACCAGAATTACCGGAATATCTTTCCAGCCTGATACTGCAAAGACGTCGTGGCAGCAACTGAATAGGGGGGAATGCATAGATCAGTGAGAACTGATCCCATGGGGTCACCAACGCATCCGTTCCGCATGCGAATGAATCCCTTGTTCTGGCCAACTTCATGTTGAACCTGGACACTAGAAGATTTACGTCCGGAGTCCCCCATCTTTGGCAAAGAGCCTGAAATATGTCGGGGTGAAGAGACAATTCCCCTGGGAATAACTGCTGACGACTTAAGTAGTCCGCCTGCCAATTCTCTACTCCCAAAATGAAGACTGTCAAAAGGCACGGAACATTGTTTTCTGCCCAAGTTAGAATATGGTTCACCTCTCTCTGCGCTGAAACTCTTGGTGCTCCCTTGGTGATTGATATAGGCCACAGCTGTGGCATTGTCAGATTGAATCCTGACAGGACAATCCCGTAACCTGAAAGTCCAGGCCTTTAGAGCCAGACATACTGCCTGAATCTCTAGGCTATTGATAAGCAAGGTTCTTTCGGTTCTTGACCACTGTCCCTGGACAGTTGTCTTTTCTAGTATTGCTCCCCAGCCTGAAAGGCTGGCATCCGTTGTTAACACTTTCCAGATGACTGGTCTGAAGGATTTTCCTTTCAGCGAATTCTGGGTTAGTAACCAAGTGATGCTTTGGGACACTCTTGGGGAGAGCTGCATTGGCAAGTCTAAGATGAGATGAGAAAATCCATTAAGGTAAAAAATAAAAAAATGTTAAGGGTTTAGAACCACTTCAAAATAGCAACAGCTATATTAATTAAAATATAAACTAAGACCTGAAAGGATAACATGTAGTAATCATTACAGAAGAAAGCCTGTTCACACTTGCGACGTAGTATGGACAATTTTCACGTGATTCCGCATGTCGTACATAGGGCAGTTCATTCATTTAATAGGTTGCCCTATGCATGTTTGTGGCAGCAAAGAAGTTTAGAGAGCAATTTTTTACCCTGAGCCAGGTGTGTTTATACATGAATTTAATCGTGAATCGAGGCAAAAAATAAATAAATCACACTGTGTTTATGGTGGCACTAAGGATAAATGGCACACAAAACACATGTTGCGTAGTTTGCTGAGATTTTATTGTGATTTGAAATTATGGGCAGAATTCTGACAATTCTGTCCACAATTCCAAATCACCTAGAGTGAACGCGGCCTAAAACTGAACACAAATATAGGAACCATTTGGCAAATTTCTGCCTATCCAGTCCTGAGATTTACAATTGTCTGGCAGGGCAGAAGACCTAATTTTTATCTGCTGCAGTTAAGTAACACTTACAGGTCTATCCCCACCCCCTCAGCCTGTGACGGGACAATGAAAAGAGAAGCAGTAGACTGATGATCTCACAGATACTCTTACTCCTCCAATCAGCACGCTCCTTATAAATGCAACACACCCAATGGGTTCTTTGTGCTGCTAATCTTTGTCCCAATGTAAGCGCTGCTGTGCAGGGACTGCAAGAGATTGAGTTTTAAAAAGTACATTTCAAGATGAATTAATAATGAGTTTCATTATTTGCGTTTTTTTTTCATATCTACCTAGAGTTCAGTTTTAAGCTGGCCACCCCAGGCAGAGTTAGCCATGTTTTTTTTCTTTACTTTGGATACACACATCCCACCAACTCAGATTTCTGGCAATTGGGAGCAGTTCAGGCTGGTGTCTATTACCAGTATTATGTGGGGGAAAACAAAAAAGCCTATGTGCATAGCAACTGCATTTTCCAATTCAAAGTTGGTGGCAGGCCATAACCAAGCTGGTAATCTTCAAGGAAAATGTGAAGGCTTTGGGAAAGGAGAGCTTAACTTCTTTTACAGCAATTTTCATAACTTCGACTGAGAAATTAGATACCCATTCTTAAAGGACGTAAAACCAAACAAATACTCACTTTCAAGCTGCAGTTGACCCCACCAACTATAAGCCCAAGAACTGAGCAATCACATGACCGCTAATTGCTCAGTTCTTGGTCTGCTCAGAGCTGAAATCGATAATCATCAGTCACTGCTCTCTGCTGTGCCCCTTAAGTGCTCACTGGAGTGCTGTACTAGGAAGGGGATGGCCACAGATGGCTCCCGCCCTCTGCCACACTACTGATCAGGCATCCATGTGGATGCAAACATGGTCAGAATCTTTCCAGAGCCTAGAGTGGCTCTGTGACTTCAGCCAAAGATAGTCTGCGGTCGGCTGAATTTTGGGTCATAGGAGAGCAAAAGTAAGCGCATCCCATGACGCAAGTATTGCCAAAAAAAGCTTTGACCATACTTCTACTTTTTGAACACAGAAGGGCAGATTATGAGAGAGGACATGGCCCATACACAAGCTGCCTTACATGCATACACAGTGTGAGATTGGGGTGAATAAATGCAAGCGATAGGTGCATTTACAATGAGTTGCACCAGTTCAAAACGCAGGAGTTTCTTCCACATAATATGTATAAACAAAAATACAGAGCCACCTGGCTCACTTGTTGGCAGCATTGCTGCACCTCTTATCAGTCCCTCTGACTGTGTTGTCTAGCACTCCTGGAACACTTGGCTCTTTTAGCCTTTAGTTACAGTGCCCTGCCCACCTCTGGCCTAAGGATTGGGGGTTCTCCTGACACCCCCAATAGGAGCCGACCTGACTTCTGGAACTGAAACTTCTGTCTCCTGGCTGAGGCATCTCTGAACCCTTGGTGAGACCCTCTGTCTCTTGGCTTCTGGCTGGAGCCCACTGACCCCGGGTGAGACCTTCCGCCTGCCGCACGGAGTGGTCTCCAAACTGGGAGCTCTGAGCTATCCTCAGACCCGATTATATAATGACCCTGCACACCTGTGCAGTAAGCCGGGTTGCAGGCATCCAGCAAAACCCAGACACAGGATGTCCTGATCCAGAACTACAGAATCTGGAGAAAGACAAAAACACATCTTTGTCCACTGAAAAATTATAGTTCTGAACCTCGCATTAACCCTAAAATGTGAATCCTGTGTCACATTTTTCTCATTACAGTGACCATGACTCCCTCTGTCACAATAGACATCACAGAAATGTTGTTTGAACATCTTTCATTTTGTGATATCCACCTTAAATGAAGTGAACTTTCATAATACCATCAAAATCTGACCTTTTTATACACCAAGGTATAAAACCTATAGAGGCATTTTATTGTCAGTGCACATTTGATGCCAAGAGAAATTCCTATCCTTCTTAAGCGGCTAACTGACCAAATTCCCTCACCTGTCCAGTCTGTGGTCAGTCAGATAACAGTAAATTTGTTTCACGTTGAGCTACAGCTGATGGTAAACCCAGTCATTATCAAAGGCATAAATAAAATATTACATAAACAATGGATGCTCACCTGAGTATTAGGCAGCAAGCAAGCAACCATAATTAACTATTATCCCACAGAAACCATTACACTGTACGGATTTAAATAATGCATAGTAATGTTTCTTAGGACAGGTGTATGATAGTTTGGGCAGAGCTTGCTTCCACATTTTAAGTTGCCAAGATACCAATATTATTTATGGGTGCAATAAAAATCTTAGTGTGGGAGACACAAAAGTCAAGGATGGATAAATGAGCATTGTAGAAGTGACACCACGCAATAAATAATATTTATGCCACTTCCTGTTATAACTGCAACGGCTAGAATTGAATGCACGTATAATTCTGCATTACCCTCATTTTATGGATCTGAATCAATGGCTGGAAGGAAAGAAAATGTGTTCCATAAACTACTCTCCTGTTCAAGTCATTCACAGCAAGATCTATTAAGGGCCAGGTCAACAAGGGTCATCTATTACATTACAAATCTATGTGTGCACTGTATTTGTATCCACAAAATGTCAAGCGATCATGTTTACTGTAGGATGAAGAATATAATAGATATATTACAGTTTTGGCACTTTCAACGCTTACTTTGAAAGATCAGTTTAACCACTTCAAGACCAAGCCTATTTCTGACATTTGCTGTTTACAAGTTAAAATCATAATTCTTTGCTAGAAAATTACTTAGAACCCCAAACATTATATATATTTTTTTTAGCAAAGACCCTAGAGAATACCATGGCGGTCGTAGAAATATTTTGTTACACAGTATTTGAGCAGAAGTCTTTCAAACGCAGTTTTGTTTGGATAAAATAAATTTTTTTGAAAAAAAAAAAAAAAAAAGGAAAACCGTAAAGTTAGCCCCATTTTATTGCATATTGTGAAAGATGATATAGTCGAGTAAATACATACCCAACATGGCGTCAAACTATGGTACAGTACTTAAAAATCTCCATAGACGACGTTTAAAAATTTTCAATGGTTACCAGTTTAGAATTACAGATGAGGTATTTTTCTAGGATTATTGCTCTCGCTCTAATGATCGTG
This sequence comes from Lithobates sylvaticus, assembly GCA_028564925.1. Lineage (NCBI taxonomy): Eukaryota > Metazoa > Chordata > Amphibia > Anura > Ranidae > Lithobates > Lithobates sylvaticus. The sequence goes on along the minus strand of CM053036.1, from coordinate 120,497,643 downwards.
GTGATACCTCACATGTGATTTGAACACTGTACATTTGCGGGTGCGACTTACGTATGGGCTTTCTTTGGTGTGCTTTAAATATATATATTTTTTATTTTTACACTGTTCCTTTAAAAAAAAAAAAAAAAATTCTGATCACTTTATTGCTGTCACAAGGAATGTAAACATCTCTTGTGACACTAATGGGCAGTGACAGGTATTTTTATGGAGGTGCCTGGGGTATAAAAGACCCCAAACCCCTCCTCTGCACTTCTAAGTTTTCAAAACGTAAAAATCTGCATTTTTGAATACCTTTGATTTTTTTAAATCAGTGCCGTTGGCTGCCGAGTAAATCGGAAGTGACGTGATTTTGCTTTCGGGTTACTATATCGGAGACCTGATTGGAAGCAGACTACAGCTTTGTTTGGGATTTCGGCCAGCCAGCGGACGTACCAGCTGGTCACTCGGGTCTCCCAGTGAGACAGGAGACCCGGATGGAGCGGCGGCGGGAGGGGGGGGGGGTGGTGCATCCCCTCACGTTACATGTGATAGTGGCCCGTTGGCTGCATCGGTTGTCATCACTTGAAAGCCGACCACCAGCTCTAAAAAAACAATACTGGGGTGGTGCCCCTGGTACAAGCACTTTAACAAAATAACGTACAGATACATGATTTTGTGTGAAGTGGTTAACTGAAAACAATATTATATTATATATATATATATATATATATATATATATATATATATATATATATATATATATATAGTTATGAAATGAAATGTTGTGATCACTGCTGCAATCTGTTTTTCACCAATCTTGAATAAAAAAGGGGAAGTTGCGATTTATGCCCCCCTCCCTCTTCTTTTTTGGAAGTTTTTCTTTTTTTTTTAACATTAAAACAAGCCTTAATCTAACTCACTATAACTATAGCTACAAGCACAGTGGAACAATTTATCCTCAAGATTCACAGCAGAAGCACGGATATTGCTCAAGTTATAATTTCAGCAGCTCAGCTTACCCTGCTCCCCATTTCAACTCAGCAACCTTCTAATCTGTATGGAAAACACAAGGCAGGGGCTCTGGAAGGAGAGAGCATGGGGAGGTGAGCTGCTGAGAGAACAAGTTGAGCTTTTGCTGCGAGTTTGGAGGGAGGGTAAATTGCTCCACAGCACCTGCTGTTCTAGAGGTCAATAAGGACTTGCTGTGGAGCACATGTAAATATTTGACCATCCACTGCCTGTCCACAGGTTCACTATAGCAATGTTTCTCAACTCCAGTCCTCAAGTACCCAAAACAGGTCATGTTTTCAGGATTTCTGAGATGAAACGGTTGTGGTAATTACTAAGGCAGTAAAACTGATCAAATCACCTGTGCAAAATAATGGAAAGCCTGAAAACATGACCTGTTGGGGATACTTGAGGACTGAGAAACATTGCACTATAGTACTACTACTGTAGTTTTCTGAAGACAGACTGTAGTGGATGGGGTCTGTTGGGTCACTTCCACAGCTCTGCTCTCTGCACTAGCTATGTACAAACACAATGTCATAGCTACTTTTAGAAGGTAATATCTGGATTTATAAAATATTTGGTGTATATAAAGTGGATTTATAACCTTTGTGGCTATTAAGAGATATATTTAAATTAAAGTTTTGTGCCCGGAGTCCAGCTTTAATGAATGTAACCCAGTCTAGTTAACAATATTCATAATAAGCATAGATGGAATAGAGTGCAAGACTGCATGGGTGAAAGGAAAATGCATCCATTTTTATCATCCCAAGATTTCCCCTAAAAGCGGCAATATAAAAAAATGAAAAGCAGACTTTGCTTGATATCATTTACATACCTGGGACTACATTAAATGTATTGTTATCCAATATAAGATATCATTGCAGCAGAACCTTGTTTGTTATCCTAAACATACAAATGTGCTTAATTAAAATTCTCCAAGTAGGGAAGTTTTATTTTAAGTAAACTTTATTTTGCACCACTGCAATGCTGTTACAATATTAAATAATAATTCATTTGTACTGAAAATTAATATGTTATATAATAGAAAGGAATGGTGTGCATGTCCCTAGAAAGATGTTTGCATTCTGAAAAATGTTATGCAGCATCTGGTCAGAACACTTAGTGGCAGTACATTCTGCTGTCTATCCACACATTGCACATCCTTCTCAACAGATTAGATCCGTTTTAATTACTGGACAAATACAATGGATGCCTTTTTCATGGGAATTAACAACTTTCACAAATTAATAGACCAGGATGAATTTGGAATTCTATTTTGAAGCAAACCACTGAAGAAAGCAGAGAAAACAGCCAGAATTACAGTCTCTGCTTCTGTTTACTATCTAAAGTATCTAGAATGTAAAATCATCAATATAGTTCAGGTTAAAGTGTTAACTATACCAAATATATCTGACAGCTTTAATACCCTGGCTATTTGGGAAAATATTTTTCTCTAAATATTCTCTCTGCTCTTAGCCTTAGGAAGAAAAAAGTTGCTGTGATTAAGCAATCCATAAGTGATCCGTACCCCGTACGGACCTGACACCAGGGGAGTTTTACACAAATTGTATACAGTATATTGGACAAGCCGACTTCTGGCTGGAGGATTACATCCACACACTCTCCCTCAGTAATGCACATGCATGCGCGCATCCCTGTCATCTATCTGAAGCTCCTCTTGCCCATTTGCGGGCCGGGAATTGGCATGGAGAGTGCCGCTAGGTAGAGTGGGCTGAGTGAACATGCATCTGCTTTCCCCCCATTCTTCTTGCTGACCAGAAGCGTTGTGCAAAACATCACTTGCAGGTCCCCCATCAGTCTTTTAGACCCTGGATGACTCATTAAAGAGAACCTGTCACCAAAAGAAATCATCACATGTTTGTCCTGTGTGATGAAAAAAAAAAAAAAAGTAAAAACTTTTTTTTTAAATTGTAAAAAATGTAGGTTACACCCAACCACATAAAATCCTCCCTAAAAAATAAGGCTCAGGGGGGCCTGACTTCCGCTTCCGCCGACGCGACCGGATGTGACGGTCGGACGCGGCGTTCGGATGTGAACAGCGGGAGGTTTGAGATCAGCCTGAGTCTCCGAAAGAATCCTGAATAAACTCTGCTACCGAGACCCTAAGCCCGCAAAAACGATCGCTTAGTGGTGCCCGAGTCTTCTATGGAATCCTGACTGACCTCTGCTAACGAGACTTGAAACCCGCGAAAACGATCGCCCGGAGCGATGAGTAATAGTAAGCAGTCGGCGGCCGATCGTCTTAAAGAATTTGCTCGAACGGATAAGCAAGACGGCGGGCGTAGCCCCCCACAGACACGGAGTGGTGGACCATCAGCGCTGGATATCCAGAAGCTCAACACGCCCATGCCGCAGACCGGAAAAGCTGCAGAAAAACAGGAGAAACACTCCAAACTGACCCTGGAACAGATGAACTCCCAGATAATGGAGGCCATCCAATCGAGTAATGCAGCCCTAACAGGTAAAATGGATGAGATTATAAATGATATAGGACTGATTAAGCATGATATGCAGAATATAAGAGAGAGAATGATGGAAATGGAAAATAGGACTGCTTTATTGGAAGATACTGTCACCCCTATGCCCAAAAAGATAGCTTCAATAGAAAAACAGATTACTCTGTGGCATCAAAAATCTGATGATTTTGAGAACCGTATGCGCCGCAATAACCTAAGAATAATCGGTTTACCAGAAAAGGCAGAAGGGTTTAATCCTGGTGACTTTATAGAAAAATGGCTGAAAAATGTATTCCCAGATATGGAGGTATCAGCAGCATATGCAGTGGAGAGAGCGCATAGGGTCCCAGCAGCAACACCTAAACCAGGGTTTCCCCCTAGACCCCTGCTGGCACGATTACTAAACTGCAGAGACAGAGACACAATTCTGCGGAAAGCAAGACAAAAAGGAGAGATTCGCTATGAAAACAGCAAAATATCAATATTTCCAGATTTTTCTCTGGAGCTGCAAAAACAACGGGCAACATTTTATGAAATAAAACAAAAAATGAGAGAGGCAGGAATTGAATATTCTATGGCATACCCAGCACGATTGAGAGTGGAGGAAGGGGGAAAGACTTTGTTTTTCAGTACACCTGAACAAGCTAAAGACTGGCTGGGAACAACCAGGCCTATGCCTCGATAGGAGAAACAGAGAAGCCCTGAAAAGATATGAGACACCAAGAATGTTGGGACTTTGGGGGGGGGGGCGGAGGGGGGGGGATGAGAGGGACACTCTCCCTACTTTTATATTTGTTTTTATTTTTTTTTTTATTTTTTTCTCTTCTTCCCTTAGGTTAAGGGATGAAGTTTTAATAATTTACTGGTTTGGTTTCTTTTTTTTTTTTTTTTTCTTCTTTTTTTTTTTTTTTTTTTCTTTTTCTTTCCTTCCCATTTTTTTTTTTTCTCTTTTGAGGGGAGAAATGGGAAAAGGTAAAACGTAAAAATTTATCTGTGTGTCCATTTGATAGGGGAACGGGAGGGATGGGGAGGAGGGGGGGGCAAATGGTGGGTGATGGCGTGTGTATAAATAGTAAAACGGAATTAGACGCACAGTGAAACACATTAAAATAGGCACTAGTTATAAAGGGAGGAGAAGGAAGAGGGAGAGGAAGTTTTCCCCTTCACCTTTTCCCTTTCCTTTGTTTTTTTTTTTTTTTTTTTTTTTTTTTTTTTTAAGACACAATATTAAGGAAGGCTTAAGTAAGGCCAAGAGTCACATTATAAACACTATAAATGCAGATAAACGGGAGAAGGGGGGAGGGATGGGGAATGAACAGATAACAAAATAGAGTTGTGCACAAGGAAGGAGGAAGGGAGGTGGAGGGAGGGAGGTGGAGGGAGGGAGGTGGGGGAAGGGAGAGAACAGGAAAAATATATATATTTATTATTTTATTTTTCTTTTTTTTTTCTTTTTTTTTTCGTTTTTGCTGTGTGATGTTGCGGTTTTTTGTGGCTTTTTATTTATTTTTTTTATTTTATTTTTCCCCCCTTTTTTTTTTTTTTTTTCTTTCTTTCTTTCTTAAATGTGAAGGGGAGGGAGAGGGTGAAAGGAGGGGATGCCCTCTCCCCCCCCCCGGGCGGCTCCCCCCTCGCCCCTTATATTTAGGACTAAGCGGGAAAAGGGTAGGTGCAAACAGGCTGAAATCGAAATTAATTACCTATATAACAGCAAAAATGCAATATGTCGGTAATGCCCTAAAAAAAATGGTATGGATGAATGGAATGGAAGGGATGAATGAGAGGAGAGTGGTAGAAAAGAGAATGGTCACAGAAAGGAAAAAGAGACATACGATTTATTTTTCCTCTCCTTTTGTTTTTTTGGGGGAATAATGGCTAAAATAAAATATATTAGACATGAGTAATCAACACACATTTTTGTCATGGAATGTGAGAGGTATGGGAACGCAATTAAAACGAACACAGGTTTTTTCAGAAATTAACAAGGTGCAGGCAAAGATCATTTGTATCCAAGAAACACATATGACTAAAGAAAGATTGAAGTACCTAGAAAAACCTTGGATACAATGGTCAAGCCACTCATGTCATACTACATATTCAAGAGGGGTCTCTCTTTTGGTTCATCGAGGGGTAACATGGGAGTGTATTAGAGAAAAAAGAGATCCCGATGGAAGATATGTCTTTGTCTTTGCACTGGTGCACGCAATGCCTGTTGTAATTATGGGGATTTATAACCCCCCCCCAGCTACAATGCGAGTACTGAAAGAGGCAGTAATATTTATGTCAGAATATCCAGAGGCACATGTCGTATGTATGGGAGATTTCAATATGTGCTTAGACCCAAAACTAGATAGGCTCGGAAGAAGTAACCATAAAGGAGGGGAAGGGCCGAAGGCGTTGGAGAAATGTATGAATGAAGTAGGATGGGCTGACCTGTGGAGGATAAGAAACCCTGGGACCCGGGCTTACTCATGGCATGCGCCAGGGAGAGGGCGCATGTCTAGAATAGATATGGCAATGGGGAACGAAAAGATCCTGCCAATGGTTCAGTCTGTGGCGTACATGACAAGAGGGGTGTCTGACCATTCTGGATTAACCTTTGAGCTAAAAATAGGCCCAAAAAGAATAAAACCGGGTTATAGGATACAGGCTCAATGGTTAACCCAGATAGGATTAAATGATAGAATTCCAGAGCAAATGGGAATGTTCCTGGAAGCACATGGCAACAGGAAAATAGATGGAGTACTCTGGGATACATTTAAGGCATATTTGAGGGGGATAACAAGATCAACAATATCATACATCAAACGCACTAATAGACAGGAAGAGGAGGAACTGGAACAACTCTGTGCACAGGCAGAAAATAGGTTTATAGGGGACCCCTCAAATATAAACCAAATAAGATGGGCAGCCTCATCAAGGCAATATAAGAACCAACTAATAATTAACGCAAAGCGTAAGAAACTCCAACATGCACAAAAAAACTTTGAACAAGGACAACAATTTAATAAGATGCTGAATTTTATGATAAAACGACAAACCCCATCACTAGCAATATCAGAGGTGAAAAACGAAAAAGGTGAGACGGTAAACACATTAGATGAGATACTTGAGACATTCCAAAAATATTATATTAATATGTATACATCAACATTGACATGTACACGAGAAGAGATAGAGGAATATCTGAAGGACTTGAACTTCCTTAAATTAACAGAGGAACAAAAAGAGGAGTTAGAGAGGGATATAGAGGAAGAGGAAGTACGAGAAGCTATCTTTTCTCTGGGAAAGGGCAAGTCCCCAGGACCAGATGGCATACCACTGGAAATGTACCAGCGATATGCAGAAATTATGGTACCAGTTATGACCAAAATGTATGGAGAGGCGTTCCAAAGGGGAGAAATGCCTGTTTCCATGTATGATGCTACAGTTATATTGATACCAAAACCAGAGAAAGATAGAACTGAGTGCGGGTCGTATAGGCCAATATCGCTATTAAATATAGATTATAAAGTACTGGCAAAAGTGCTTGCCAATAGGCTTAACCAGGTAATATTGTCTATAATAGCGGAGGACCAAACTGGCTTTATGCCAGGGAAATCCACATCAATTAATATCAGAAGGACGCAATATATGACACAAATGAGAGAGTTTATCCCAGAAACAAGTGCCTTGGCATCGCTGGATACAGCCAAGGCATTTGACTCTATAGAATGGGAATTTCTGCAGACAGTCTTGGAAAGGAATGGATTTGGGGAAAAATTTAGAAAATGGGTGAGGATAATCTATAAACAACCATGCTCCAATTTACTAATAAACGGTATATTATCCCCTACAATAAAACTATATAGAGGAACAAGACAGGGCTGCCCAATGTCACCGCAATTATTCGCTCTGGCAATTGAGGCACTGGCAAACAGATTCAGACAATCAGACAAATACAAAGGGATTAAAGTAGGAGAAAAAACCGAACACATAGGCTTATATGCGGACGATATTATATTGTATATGGGAGATGCGCAAGCATCTCTGACAGAAGCAATGAGAATAATAGAAACATACGGGAGGTTCTCAGGGTTAAAAATAAATTGGCAAAAATCCGCATTAATGCCTCTGGGAACAGGTAATGAAAGGAGAGCTCAGACCCCATTAAAAATAGTGGAAGTCTTTAAATATTTAGGAGTAAACATAACGTTGAAACATGAAGATGAGATGGAAGCTAATATACTCCCACTAGTAGAATATGTAAAGAGAAAATTGGAAATATGGATAAAGCTACCAATATCAATGGCAGGCAGAATTCACCTGATAAAATCTATTATACTACCCAAGTGTTTATATGTATTTGCACATTCCCCAGTAAAAATACCAAAACAGACATTTAAAAAATTAAACTCGCAGATGACTCGGTTCATTTGGGCATATGGAAGATGTAAATTAAAATTTAATAAATTACAAAGACCAAAGACAGAAGCTGGACTGGCCCTCCCGGATTTATATTTATACTATTTGGCAGGACAACTGAAACATCTAAGATCATGGGTAGGACAGAAAAAAATAACAAGGATAGAGGAATATCTCCTTAGCAAAATGCAAATAGATGACTTAATGACGGGACTAGAATTAAAAGACCTGAGGAGAGTGGGAGTAAAAATTCCCCTCTTGAAACTGGCAAGGACAGTATGGAGAGAGGCTAAGAAACTGACGGGATTTGTTGGAATCCCAACAGAAACTGCGCTTTGGAACAACCCAAAATTTGAACAACTGGAAGCCTTTGAGGACAGTAAATTTTGGAAGCAGAATAAGATAACAACTTTTGGTCAGCTATATGACAAAAATGTAATACTAACCTATGAAAACCTGTGCAAACAATATAATTTACTGAGTAAACAGTTTTACAGATACCTTCAGCTGAGGCAGGTGCTACAGACACAGTTTAGAAGAGAGGAAATAAAAATATCCAAATATCCCCTTATAGGGATCCTGTTACAGAAGAAAATAGAAGGCGAACCACTGAAAATAAGGGATAAATGGCAGGAGGCTATCCCAGACATGAGCGATCATGAATGGGATGAAGCCTGTAATTCTCACTGGAAGGTATCCCCTGCAATGAACAACAGGATAATACAGATGAATATAATACATCAGACATACTTGGCTCCAAATAGATTGTATAAAATGGGGAGGATGACTGAACCAAGATGTACTAGATGCGGGCAGGGGGGAGCAGACTTCCTTCATGTACTGTGGTAAAATAGGAAAATACTGGCAACAAGTAGCTAGGAAAATAGGAAGAGTCCTGAATAAACCTTTTATAGCTACGATGGAATTATGTTTGTTGGGGATATTGAGGGAAGAGAGAGATAATAGAGATAATAATACCTTCTTAAGGGAGGTATTGTTCCTGGCAAGAAAACAAATAATAGAAAAATGGATTCAGCCATATCCCCCGACAGTAACCCAGTGGGTGAGAGCAGTAAATCAGGTCCTACCCTATGAAAAAATAATGTATGAACAAAGGGGAAATGGGCGAAGGTATGAAAAAATATGGGCAAAATGGAATAGAATATGGCTATCAACGGATAGAGGAATATTTGAAAATACAGTATTAAGTGACCATAGAGGGTGAGAGAGGAAGGAATGAAAGGAAGGAGCAAATGTAATTATGATTTGTATTATATAAAGAAATGTAAAAGTATATAAAAATGTATAATGTAAATTATTATGTAATGAAAAATTTGGAATAAAGAGTTTTGAAAAAAAAAAAAAAAAAAAAAATAAGGCTCAAAAAATAATATACTCATGCACGAAGCTAACTGCAGGCGTTTGGGGTGCCTACACATGAAAACATTTTCTGTGATACACACGTTACATATCACCGCGCACACTGCACCGAGAGTGATAATTCTGCCACCAGACCTCCTCTAACACTAAACTGATGCTTTTAAAGCACTGCCAATGGAAAATATAGGATACTGAAGCCTGTCGCCATTTCACAGGCTCACCCAAATGTAAGGCTTGACATGTTGTGTACCCATTTACTCGGTGCAAACTCAGCTTTTATATTTTACCACAACATTGGGTAATTTACTGCATTTGTGTACTCTAAAAATAACTTTAGTGTATTCCATACTGAAACTTTGGTTTTAGTTTCCTAAACCTTTAGTAATATTGTTTGACATAAAATATTGGAACTACCACTATTTTACTATGATCTAGCATGTTTGCTTTCAGAAAATATATAATATTTTGGGGGATTTAAGCAATCTTCAGGCCTAAAATTATTAAACATGTGTGCAAAAAAAACAAAAAAAAGGTTTAATGCACCACATAACAGTATAAAGTGATACAGTCAGGACCACAGAGGGAAATACCTTTATCCAGGGAGGCACCTGCCATGTGGTAAAAACTTAGAGCTGTGTCCACATCATTAATGTTCTTTAGGAAAGTAAAGAAATGTTCAACTTCTGGAAAAGTCAGGCCCTGGAAAACACAACGGAAACAGATGGGTAAGGGACACAGTTTTAGTATATTAGTATATACTATATACATTTAGTTTATTTAGTTAACCCATGTCAGCAGCAGAAACTGTTGATAAATTAAGGGTAACAACAAAATTGGGATAATTGTGACAGAAGAATTAAGGAAGATCAATCACCAGAATAAAAAGTCCTCATGGGATCCCTTAGTGCATAGCAATTGTCCCCATCAAAATGTGTGTAGCAGAAGTTAAATAAAATTAATGTTTCTTTTGGCCTGTCTCACACGGGCTTAAGCTTAACCACTTGCCTACTGGGCACTTAAACTCCCCTCCTGGCCAGACCAATTTTCAGCTTTTTAATTTTTTTGTCCTTTTTTTTCATACAAATAGAGCTTTCTTTTGGTGGTATTTGATCACCTCTGGGTTTTTTATTTTTTGCGCTATAAATGAAAAAAGACCGAAAATAAAAAAAATAAAAAAAAACACATTTTTCTTTGCTTATGTGATAAAATTATGCAAATTTTGAATTTTTCTTCATGAATGTTGGCCACAATTTATACTGCTACATATCTTTGGTAAAAATAACCCAAATCAGTGGATATTATTTGGTCTTTGTGAAAGTTAGAGAGTCTACAAGCTGTGGTGGAAATCATTAAAAAATTGATCACACCTGATGTACTTGTGGCCTATCTCATTTCTTGCGACCCGAACAAGCCAGGGAAGTACAAATACCCCATTTTTGGAAAGTAGACATTCCAAGGTATTTAGTAAGAGGCATAATGAGGTTTTTGATGTTGTAATTTTTCCCACAATTCTTTGCAAAATTAAGATTTTTTATTTATTTTTTTTCCACAAAATTGTCATAGGTTATTTCTCTCACATGGCATGTGTATACCACAAATAACACCCCAAAACACATTCTGCAACTCCTCCTGAGTATTACGATACCACATGTGTGGGACTTTTTCACAGCCTAGCCACATAGAGAGGCCCAACATGCAGGGAGCCCCATCACGTGTTCTAGGAGCATAAATTACACATCTAACTTGTTGACTACCTATTACACTTTTGAAGGCCCTGGAGCACCAGGACAATGACACTGACGTGTTACTGATACGTGGCACTGATGGCATGTGACACTAATGACAGATGGCACTGATAGGTGGCACTGGGGACAGATGGCACTGACAGGTGGCACTGGGGACAGATGGCACTGACAGGTGGCACTGGGGACAGATGGCACTGACAGGTGGCGATGAGAGATGATCTCATATGTTTACATATGAGATCACCTCCCATTGGACACTCCGATCGAGTGCTAAATGGCCGATGTGATTGGCCATTTAGCACGATCTGTGATTGGCTGTGTCCAAGGGACACGGCCAACACAGAACTTCCCTGATGCGTGCCCGTGGCGGCGCAGAGGGAAAGTAAAAAGGCCGACGTCCAGGGACGCCCTCCCGGCAATTGGCATCCATGCTGTAGATGTCTTTCGTCTATAAGAGCAGTGTTAACAGCAAGCTTTGTTGGCATTTTTAAAGTACCATTCAACTCCAGTTTGTAAATGTTGAACACAGAACTTAATGGGAGTGTTGATTGTCACTTTAACCGCTTAACAAGCGGCCCATAGCCAAAAAACTGCTACAGGGCGGTTGCCTAACTCTGAGAGACCGTTAATTAATGGCCTCCCAGAATTCCCCTCTTGTGCGTCCCCTGGGGTGTGCACTCGAGAACACCCGTGATCGCTGGGTCCAGGGAATTTGCTCATTGCGGCCGTTTACCACGGGATCGCTCCGTCAAATGATGGAGTGATCACATGTAAGCAAACCAGCGTCATTTCATACCGATCGGTACAGTGTGAGAGGAGAGGGGGAGGGATCGGTGACAGCAGTGCTGTGGCGGGATCTGTAGTGCCCACAGCACTGCTCTGCAGTCACCACCGATCCATCCATCCATGCTCAGCCATCCCTCCATACCCTGCAATACACAGCAATAGCCTGCTGGGTATTGCAGGGTATGGAGGGATGGCTGAGCATGGATGGATGGATGGATACCCAGCAGTACTCTGCAATACCCAGCAGTACATACCCAACAATACTCTGCAATACCCTGCAATACCCAACAATATACAGAATTTTCAGTCTTTTTTCTTTTATAGCACAAAAAAAATAAAAAACCCAACGGTGATTAAATACCACTAAAAGAAAGCTCTATTTGTGTGAAAAAAGGACAAAAATTTCATATGGGTACAGTGTTGTATGACTGAGTAATTGTCATTCAAAATGTGAGAGCACCGAAAGCTGAAAATTGGTCTGGTTATTAAGGTGTTTATGTGCCCAGTGGTCAAGTGGTTAAGCAAGCTGCTAGCAGGATTCAGCCAGTTTTCAACAAGCTTCAAGAAGTTCTGAAGCCTGCTAGCAGCTTGTTTAAAAGGACAATCAGCACTCCCATTAGGATTTATGTTTAACATTTACAAACTGGATCTGAATGGTACTTTAATGCCGACCAGCAACATGTCTGTACGTCGCTGGACTTCAAGTGGTTGTACCAGGAAGTTGCCTGCAGCAGCAGGTATCAACCTGCTACCAATTTTTTTTACAAACCGCGAGAGGGAACAAATCCGGGATCGGCTCTCTGCTATGGTAACCCAAAATCAATTTTAGTTAACCAGGATGTCAATGGCGCCATTTTTTTTTAAATGTAAAACATTCAAAAGCACAGATCTTGGTGTTTTGAATGATTATAAAGGCAGAGGCGGGATTTGGGGGTCTCATAGACCCCAGAGCTCTCCATGAACAGTACCTGTCACACGCCTTTTGCCGTCACAAGGATAACATTGTTATAAAAGCATATTGTTCAACTGCAGCCTGTACATTTTTTTTTAAAACTGCCAAATTAACAACTTGTTGCTTGCTTGCTTGTAACCATAGAAACCAGGGGAGGAAATTATATTTCTGAAGGCATTTTGTACACAGTATACAGGACACCCCAAGAAGTGTTCTTGCTCATGGGATTAAAAGTGTAAGTTCACCTTTACCAAAAAAACATAGGTATAGCAGCAGAATGTGCTAAAGATTCCAAGAATGTAGGCTAAAACAACATTAAAATGTCTTCTAAAAATCATCTGCTGACTTTTAATATAGGGCAATCTTAGCCTGTTAGAGTCTGCAAAAGACTTGAGACCGGGGTGGAGGTTCACCTTCCAGCAGGACAACGACCCTAAACATACAGCCAGAGCCACAATAAAATGGTTTAGATCAAACCATATTCATGTGTTAGAATGGCCCAGTCAAAGTCCAGACCTAAATCCAATTGAGAAACTGTGGCAAGACTAGAAAATTGCTGTTCACAGACGCTCCCCATCCAATCTGACAGAGCTTGAGCTATTTTGCAAAGAAGAATAGGCAAAAATGTCACTCTCTAGATGTGCAAAGCTGGTAGAGACATCCCCAAAACGACTTGCAGCTGTAATTGCAGCGAAAGGTGGTTCTACAAAGTATTTGGGGGCTGAATACAAATGCATGCCACACTTTTCATATATTTATAAAAATGTTGAAAAACATTTATTATTTCTTCCACTTCACAATTATGTGCCACTTTGTGTTGGTCCATTACATAAAATCCCAATAAAATACATTTACGTTTTTGGTTGTAACATGACAAAATGTGGAAATTTCAAAGGGTATGAATACTTTTTCAAGGCACTGTACATCTTTAATTCTGAGGCACCTTGACTCTCTAAGATGTCCTTTTTATACCCAATCATGTTACTGACCTGTACCCAATTAACCTATTTGCAATATGTTCTTCCAGCTCTTCCTTGTTAGTACAGTTTAACCACTTAAGCCCCGGGCCAATTTGCAGCCAAAGGACCATGCCCCTTTTTGCGATTCGACACTGCGTCGCTTTAACTGACAATCGTGCAACGTGGCTCCCAAACAAAATTGGCGTCTTTTTTTTCCCCACAAATAGAGCTTTCTTTTGGTGGTATTTTATCACCTCTGCGTTTTTTATTTTTTGCGCGATAAACAAAAATAGACCGACCATTTTGAAAAAAAATGCAATATTTTTTTACTTTTTCCTATAATAAATATCCCCCAAAAATATATAAAAAATAGTTTTTTCCTCAGTTTAGGCTGATACGTATTCTTCTACATATTTTTGGTAAAAAAAAAAAAAAAAAAAAATCACAATTAGCGATTATTGATTGGATTGCACAAAAGTTATAGCGTTTACAAAATAGGGGATAGTTTTATAGCATTTTTATTAATATTTTTTTTTACTAGTAATGGTGGCAATCTGCGATTTTTATTGTGACTGCGACATTATGGCGGACACATCGGACATTTTTGGGACCATTGTCATTTATACAGCAATCAGTGCCATTTAAATGCACTGATTCATGTGTAAATGACACTGACAGTGCAGGGGTTAACCACTAGGGGGCGGGGAGGGGTTAAGTATGACGTGTGTGTTTTTTTTACTGTAGGGGGGCGTAGCTTGGCGTTCGACATCACTGATCGTCTTTCCCGATGACAGGGAACAGACGATCAGTGACAGTCTCACTAGGAAGCACGGGGAGAGGTTTGTTTACACATACCTCTCCCCGTTCCTCAGCTCTGTGACCCGATCGCGGGACACCAGCGGCGGTTGGGTCCACGGGTCCCGTGGCTACGGTCACGGAGCTCAGGACCGGGTCGCAAGCTGGGCTCTTAAGTGCCCAGCTGTGCCATTCTGCCGACGTAAATGTGCAGGAGGCGGTCCTTAAGCGGTTAAGGTGCCAGCTTTTTGTTTTTGAGAAGTGTTGCTGCCATCAATTTGAATTACATTTTTTTTAAATGGTAGATTTTCTCAGTTTAAACATTTGATGTGTTTTCTATTTTCTACTTTAAAAAAAAAATGGGTTTATGAAATTTGCAAATCATTATTGCTCTTTCGTTCATTGGCACACACAGCCTTCTTTATTCAGAACCATAGGGTTATATCGTCCCCTACAGGAGTAGGACACTAGGCAGACAAAAAGACTTGGCTACACCCATGGGCAGTCCTAGGTAATATACACCCCCTCTCTGCTACAGGCCTTCAGTGTTTTTCTGCCTAGTCAGGAGTAAGGACCTAATTCCCCATTGGGATCTCTTGTCCTGACAATTTTATTTATTTTTTCCCTGGATTTTTCTGGTGAGATCTACAATCAACTGCAGGGCTGGACATTCAATCCAGTGGTCACCCCAGTCTGGCCATCGAGTGCGTGCAGACCGCAGCTACGCGCTAGGTCAACAGTGACATAGCCCCACTGGACGAGGGCTGGCCCTGCAAGTTAAACGTTTTGCGAGGTCGCATATGACCGGGTCGCAGCGTCCTTCATGGCTGACAGCCCCCCCACTTCGGTGGGGAGGAGGTTCTGTCTGGAGTGATGTCTGCTTGGTCCTGGTATGGCGAGTAAAGGTCCCCCTCTCCCCTTATGTTTTTTTTGTGGCGGACGCGGGCCCCTCCCAGAGTTAGTCAGTCCTGCGGGTCCGCTCTATCCCTGCACCCTCTTTTTCTAGCCCTGGAGGTCCCTTGGAACCCCCCCTCTCCCTTCCCCCCTCCATATGAGGTAGTGTACCTGTGGTGGGTCCTGGGGGACAGGGTTGAATACTGGTGGGCTGGGGGTGTGCACTGCCTAGGTGCTGTGCTTACTGGGGGGGGGGGGGCACTGGGTCCAGTGCCCGGATCCTCTCTATCGCTCTCATCCTAGGAGGCTACAGGGTTCTTCTGCATCTGTGGTAGACCTGTGTAGCACAGCCGGTGGCCATTTTGCCGTACCCAGCATCCTCTTCCCTAGTGTCTGATGACTTCCTATGGCCGGCGGCCATGTTTGTGTAGCTCGACGGCCATGATATGGTGGATTTTTGGCTCAGGCAACAGCGGCCATTACTGTGTAGCCCAGGACGCCTTTTTTTTGCAGACGGAAGCTGCTCTTTTTAACCCGACACTGACTCCTGTGTTTTCTTCTCCCTTGGACGCCACGTGTGTGCAGGTCGACATCTGAGGCAGCAAGCGCTACGCTAGTGGGGTGGTGAGTCTGGGGGATCCCTCCTCTCTCTGCTGCATGCTGTGGGGTGTCTTGGTGGTCCGGTATCACTACCGGTGTGGGGGGTGTCCCATTGTAGTGGTCACTCTTGGTGTGGGGCTCTCCTTTTTCTCTCTTATGGAGTCTCAGGAGCATGTTTCCCCGCCTGACCCCGTCAGAGGCTGCAGGTCCCTCTGGGTCCCAGTCATCAGTTGACGCACTGACAGCAGCCCTGGAGTCCTTTGTGTCCTGTGAGGAGGTGGCTCTTGGGTGGCGGACTAGCAGGAAGCGTCCCCTGCTTCATCTGTCTCATCAGATCCTGAAATTGATTTGGCTGCTGTGGATGGGGCCCACCTTGCGAGGTCTGCGGCTGCGCTCCTAGATCTCTCGGACAGTGAGGACGATTCCTCGGCCCCAGTGGCTGCGCGCGAGAAGGCGCTGGTGGATGCACTGATTTCTTCTGTGTGGGAAACTTTAAAGATGGAGGATGCAGCCACGGCTGCAGTGGAGGTGCCGGTCCCTTTTGACACTCACAAGCCACCTCGTGCGGCAAGTGTTCCCTTATACCACCTTTTTTGACAAGTTTGTCTATAAAGATTGGGAGCGTCCAAACCGCCCCTTTGTAATCCCAAAGTGTTTTGCTGTGCGTTATCCCTTTGAGGAAAGTCTGCTCAAAATATGGACAACTCTGCCTGTGGTGGATCCCCCAATTTCCCAGTTGAACAAAACCACTATGATTCCTGTTGAGGACTCTCCGGCCTTGACAGGAAGGCAGAGTCTGAGCATGTTCTCTATTGCGAGTTTGGCGCTTCGGTCGATTTTGGCTATTGCCAAATCTGCATCTGTCACCAGACCGCTTGTTAGCCCTCCGGGGTGCAGTACAGGGCCTGTCGCTCCAGGGGGTGTCGGAACGTTTCCAGGGGTTTTATTCAAACCTATTTACGATCCCCAAAAAGGAAGGTACGGTATGTTCGATTCTGGACCTCAAGGCCCTGAACCGCTATGTGTGGGTGCAGAAGTTCCGTCCATTCGCTCTGTGGTGGCATCTCTTCATCAGGGGGACTTTCTTGCCTCCATCGACCTCAAGGATGCCTACCTGCACATTCCGATTTGTGCACAGCACCAGTGGTTCCTGCGCTTTGCTGTGGGAATTATCAGTTTGCAGCGTTACCCTTTGGTCTCGCCTCCACTCCTCGGGTCTTCACCAAAGTTTTGGGCCCGGTTCTGGTGCTGCTGCGCCAGCTGGCAATTTCTGTTCTGGCGCTATCTGGACGACCTTCTGCTACAAGCAGAGTCCTCAGCGACCCTGAGGGGCGACGTGGAGATCACTGTTCAGACTCTACTACAGATTTTGGGTGGCTGATAAAATACCAAAAGTCTGCGTTGACCCCAGTTCGGAAATTGGTTTATCTGGGTCTGACTTTGGATTCCACTCCAGCCAGAGTGGTCCTTCCACAGAACAAACTCCAAAAATTACAGGCGACAGCCCGCTTGCTACGGTCCAGCAGGTGGGTCTCGCTGCGGACTTGCATGCAGGTACTGGGCCTGATGGTGTCTACGTTCGAGGCGGTCCCGTTCGCTCAGTTTCATACGAGACCCCTGCAAACGGAAATCTTGTTAAAATGGGACAAACGTGCCGAGTCTCTAGACAGTCACATTTGGCTGAGTCAAGGAGCCAAAGGGTCCCTGATCTGGGGGCTTCATTCCCCAGCTCTTCAGCAGGGGAAATCCTTTCTCCCGCTGTACTGGATGGTGGTCACCACCGATGCCAGTCCGGGTGAGGAGGAGTCCTGGGCCTGAGCTCGGCTCAGGGTCACTGGATGCTGGAGGAATCCAGGCTACCTATCAACATCTTGGGACTCCGGGCGATCAGACTGTCTGGATCATTGGAAGGATCGGCTTCAGGGGCTCCCGATACGGATCCAGTCAGACAATGGCACGGCGGTGGCCTATGTCAACCACCAGGGAGGAACGAGGAGTGTGTTAGCCGGCCTGGAAGTAACCGGCATTCTTCGGTGGGCAGAACGTTTTGTCCCGGCCATCTCCGCCATTCACAACTGGCAGGCAGATTACCTCATTCGTCAAGTATTGGACCAAGGGGAGTGGTCTCTCCATCAGGAGGTATTTCAACAGATCTGCTTACGCTGGGGATCTCCAGAGGTAGATCTGATGGCATCCCGAATCAAGAGAAAGGTGCAGAGGTTTGTGGCCAGGTCTCGGGACCCTCTGGCAGATGCCTCAGGCGCTCTGGTTGCTCCGTGGGGCCAGTATCGTCTGATCTACGCCTTTCCTCCTCTCAAGCTTCTGCCACGGCTGTTGCGCAGGATCGAGGCCGAAGGAATTCCGGTCATTCTAGTGGCCCCGGATTGGCCTCGTCAGTCCTGGTACGCCGACCTGGTGTGTCTGATCGCCTCTCAGGGAGGATCTGCTATCCCAAGGGCCAATCTTCCACCCTACCTTACCGTTGCTGGCTTTAACGGCCTGGCTATTGAAAGCCAGGTTTTGAAGCATAGGAGAATGCGACGGACGGGCCCCCAGAATCCCTTGGAAAGGTTGGGAAACCCATGTTTCAGCTCCCCATACACCTCTTATGTCTAAGTTACCGTGTGCCATCCTGGTACAGGGTGAGTGAGAAAATATATCTTGGATTACTTAAAATGTAAGAAATATTTATCCACAGTATCTCCCAGGATATATGTAAAGACTATTCTTAGGTTGTTAATTCTGAACAATACACAATCCTCGAAAGAGCTGATTACATTGACCTGCGGAGATGGACTGTCTGGTCACCTAGACTGCCTTAAGTGCTGTGTTAATTAACATGTTAATTATGTAATTGTATTTTAAGTTGTTGCTATAGGGGAGGGGGGGAGTATCCATGAGCAGCCCTACCTTATTATTTAACCCCTTGTGTTAAAAGTGTATAAAAAGGCTGTATTCTGTCCAATAAATCATTCAAGATTCTACAAGCTATTTTTGGCTAGACTTGTATTGAATGCAGCTATGATGATATATCTCTCTGATGTTCAGATTGGAGGAAGCGGGATATACTGATGGAAGCACTCAATCGGAGTGTGGGATCGGATCCATCACAGGGCTTAGCTGCGTCGGCGATTCCGATGCTGCTCAGCACTAGAAAGTCTTCTTCCAGGAAGGTATATTATAGGACTGGGAAAGCGTATATTTCATTGTGTGAGTCAGTGGGGTTTCACCCATGTTCCTTTTCGGTGGCTCAGATTTTGACTTTTCTTCAGAGGGGCGTTGAAAAGAATTTGGCCTTGAGTACTGTCAAGGGCCAGGTGTTGGCCTTGGCGGTTTTCTTTCAACAATCCCTGGCTTTGCATTCCCTGGTGCGTACCTTCATTCAGGGAGTGCGACATGTGGTTCCACCGGTGCGACCTCCCTTGCCACTGTGGGACTTGAATCTTGTACTTTTCGGTTCTACAGAAGCCTCCGTTTGAGGATATTCAAGAAATTTCCCTGCTCACGCTATCACAGAAGGTGGCCTTTTTGGTGGCTATTACTTCTGCTTGCAGGTTGTCAGAGTTGGCCGAGCTATACTGTTGCACGCCCTACCTGGTGATTCACGAGGACAAGGTGGTGCTTCGTCCTTGTCCTTCTTTGCTTCCATAGGTTGTCTCTGATTTCTATTTAAATTAAGACATCGTGTTGCCTTCTCTATGACCCCGGCCGCATCATCCGAGGGAATTTGCCTTGCACACCTTAGATATGGAACAGGCAGTCAGGGTGTATTTGGCGGCCACAGTCTTTTCGAAGGTCAGACTCTCTGTTCGTGATCATGGACAGGCCAAAGAAGGGGCCATCTGCTTCCTCAGCGACCATCTCTAGATGGATCAGGCAGACAGTGACTCTATTCTATCAAGGGTCAGGTTCCTCCCTTCCTGGTGAAGGCGCACTCGACTCGGGCACCGAGTGTCTCCTGGGCCTTCCATCATCATGGGTCAGTAACGCAAGTTTGCAAGGTGGCTACCTGGTAGTTGTGCACACTTTCACAAAATTTTACAAAGTGGATGTTTCTTTTGGCCGCAAGGTTCTGCAGGCTGCACGCTGCGGGTTTTTCCTTTGTGAAGGGTTTTTTTTGCTAGTCAGGTGGGCTCCAGGTTGTTTTCACTGAGCTCCAGGTTGTCTGGTTGGCCTGGGTTTTTTTTGTTTTTGTTGGCTGCCCCACACCTCATGTTTAGCACTGCGTTGGGACATCCCTATGGTTCTGAATAAAGAAGGCTGTGTCTGTCAATGAACAAAAGAGAAAATAGGATTTTTGCCTTACCGTGTAAAATCCGTTTCTCTAAGTTTATTGACAGACACAGAACCCACCCCATTATGGAGTTTTTAATACTTCTGATACTGCTTGTTACATAACTGAAGGCCTGTAGCAGAGAGGGGGGTGTATATCACCTAGGACTGCCCATGGGTTTAGCCAAGTCTTTTTGTCTGCCTAGTGTCCAACTCCTGTAGGGGGCAATATAACCCTATGGTTCTGAATAAAGAAGGCTGTCTCTGTCAATGAACTCAGAGAAACGGATTTTACGGTAAGTCAAAAATCCTATTCTGCTTTTATGTAGATTTTAGGCTACTTTCACACTGAGGCATTTTTCATGTGCTTAAGGCCTAAAAATGGCGCCTGAAAAATGTCTCCCCTGCAGTCCCAGTGTAAGAGCGCTTTTACACTGGGGTGGTGCGCTTGCAGGACGTTAGAAAAAGTCCTGCAAGCAGCATCTTTCAGGCGGTGCGGGAGCGGTGAATACACCGTTTCTCCACCGTCCCTGCCATTGGAATCAATGGGCACCACCGCTGAAGGGCCCACAAAGCGATTCGGCAGCAGCGTTTTGCAGATTCAATTAACTCTTTAGTCGGCTGCTAGATAGGTTAAAATGCGCCCCGCTAGTGGCCAAAAAGCGTCGCTATTACAGCAGGAAAAGCAGCGCTAAAATTAGCAGCACTTTACTGCTAACGCCCCCTCCCCAGTGTGAAACTAGCCTAATACAGCCTCCTCCCAGCCTTTCTGGAATTGGTGTTTTAAAGGAATTGGAATCAGGAACTACAAAGGCAATATCTAATCATTAGACTCTCTAAGAAATACAAGACTCAAGCCAAGTTATTTAACTTATTTGGGTCTCCAATGCCCAATTTTCAGAATATCAGTTTACGGGTGCACTTACTGTGTTATGAGTATGAACAAATTAGGAACTGGCAATAAAAGCAAAACAATTTTAGTGTTTACACAACGTATCACAGTCATGTTTTATTCACAGATTTTCTTTCAGAGCTTTTGTGCAGTGTAATTCCATGTCTGATTAGAGGTAAGGCCATTAATCAGAGCACAGTGAGTCATGTCTACTTAAATACATTTCATTTACCTATTTCCTCTACTAGATCTAAAAATCTGATTACTTTATATAGGACATAATATATTTTAAGAAGACAAATGAGACTTGCATATTAAGGCTAACCTTTTAACAGCATTTAGAATGCAGGAAAGCCAGCAATTATTCACTCTATGTCAGACCGTAAAAGCAACGGCTAAATTTTGCGATTAGGTTACATACAACAGACATACACATTGTTCTGTATTATTAAAGACACGATACAGGTAAACTTATTACAATTTTGCCAGTAACAAATAAGCAAAAAAGATATTTAGTTAGTGCAGGTTGAAAAAAGGAAAATGTAGCTAATAATTTATTAATGGTGTAGAGCAAAGCTTGCACTTTAGAGTACTTTCATATTAGCAGTTAAAGCGGAGTTCTGCTTAAAAAAAAGAAAAGTCAGCAGCTACAAATACTGCAGTTGATGACTTTTAATAAATCGGACACTTACCTGTCCAAGGGTCCAGCGATGCGGGGAAACAAAGCCCTGCTTCTCACCGCCTCCTCTCTGCGGCGTCAGCATTGTCACTGTGGGCGCCCGGCTGTGAAGCCACAGCCGGGCACGCAGTACGCGAGCCGAGCGGCGCGATGTGACTGGCCGGGCAATCATCTGGGACCTATGACATGTCCCAGATGATTGCTAAGAGGGAGGGGGAGAGGTTAACTTGCTTCCAGCACCAGGAGGAAGTGGGAGCTGGAACCCTCTAAAATTAGGGTTTCTGCCCCCCCCCCCCAAAAAAAAATTACATGCCAAATGTGGCATGTCAGGGGGTAACCTTCCCTTAAAGCGGAAGTTCCATTTTTGGGTGGTACTCCGCTTTAAGTGAATCTTACAAACACAGCTCATCACTCTGCTCTTCCTCCACACCAGGGGTCTCCAAACTTTTTAAACAAAGGGCCAGTTTACGGTCCTTCAGACTTTAGGGGTGGGGGCAGATTTAGGTCAGCATAGAGATTACATAGAGCTTGTGGTCAGTAGGAGGAAGTATTGTGTCCCATAATAGGTATTAATGATCGGAATAATGCACCATCATTGATATCAAGGGAGGAATAGTGCTCCATCCTCAGTGTCAGTGGAAGGAATAGTGCCCTATCATTGGTGTCAGCAGGAGGAATAGTGCAACATTATCGGTGTCAGTAGAAGAAATATAGCCCCATTGTTGGCATCAGTGGGAGTAATAGTCCCCCATCCTTGGCATCAGTGGGAGAAGATGTGCCCCATCATTGCTTAATATCTGTAAGCAGAATCCCCAAGGGTCGGATAAAAGCAAGCATCCAACTTATGGTCCACAGTTTTGTAGACCGCTGCTCCACACCTATACAGGCTTTAATACATCTGTAAAAAGTTTCTGTCATCTCCAAGGATGCACCTGTCATTTATACACAGCAG
Source organism: Lithobates sylvaticus (assembly GCA_028564925.1). Lineage (NCBI taxonomy): Eukaryota > Metazoa > Chordata > Amphibia > Anura > Ranidae > Lithobates > Lithobates sylvaticus. The sequence continues at coordinate 120,474,866 of CM053036.1, read as the reverse complement.
GGTGGGTATCAGTGTGCACAGGGTCTATGCCATACTGTTTTTCAGTGACCAATGTAATTTTGGCAAGCAGGACCAAAACACACCAGAAATCACCAAAAAAATAAAAGTAAATAAATAAACTCCACAACAAACTCACCGTTGTGCATCACCTTTGTCACCAACGCCTTTAATCTACTTGCCGACACCCCGAAACCTGGCTTCATGAATCTGACACTTTCTCCTGCTTCCCTCTCCCACAATGGTCTTCTCTGGACTCACTCCCATGGACCTAATGGGCGCAAGGGAGATGGAGTGGGAATCCTATCCCCATAGAGCACCTTCCAGGTTCTTTACTATCCTCCCTCTCTGTCCCTGTTCTCTTTTGAAGCTCACTATATACGTCTATTCTCTCTGACTTCTGTAAGAACTGCTGTGATCTACCAGCCCCCTGGACAATTATCGACTTTCCTTGAGGTTTTTTCTGCCTGGCTACCCTACATTCTCTCTTCTGAAATTTCCACAATCCTCCTTGGCGACTTCAACATCCCTGTTAATACAAGCACTTCTGCAACTACTAAACTTCTTAGTCTAACCTCCTTATTTGACCTGAAGCAATGGGTACATGCTTCTACTCACTCTGATGGCAACACCTTTGAACTTGTATTCTCCTACCTATGCAGTCCAACAATCCCTTTTCTCTCTCTGATAACCACCTTATTAGTTTCTCTATCTTTCTGTCTTCCACCTTTCCCTCCAATCACCTAACCACCAGCCATAGAAACCTTTGCCACTTCAACCCTTCTCTTATTGATTCTGCTACTGACCATCTCTATGACAAAATCTCACCCCGTCCTGTCCCAACCTAGCCACTTCTTTCTACAACAAATCACTTTCTCTAACCCTGGACGAGCTTGCTCCCCTCACTACGCACAGAATCAGGCCTCGACCCCTATAACCCTGGCAAACAGATGACACCAGAAGTCTCAAAAAACGTAGCCGTGCTCTTGAGCGTTTGACTAAGTCTCTCAAAGAATTCATCCAATAAAAATCTGTACTCCAAAAATAAAAAATTCTTGCCTCCACACTGCCAAGCAGACCTATTTCATCACTCTCATTAACACCTTCTCATCCAGTCCCTGTCAACTCTTCTCTACCTTGAACGCTCTACTTGGTCCTCCACTCACCAACTCACTCACTGCCCAGGAGATTGTTAGTTACTTTAAAAATAAGATTGATCAAATTTGTGACAAAATCTCCACTCTATAGGGATCTCCCCCACTTAAAACCCCATGTGAACAGGTACAATTAATGCTCCCCTTATTCAAACCTGCTACTGAGGGGGGCGTGTCCGGATGTAGAAGGGACAAGAAGCATTCTAAGGGAGCTCTGCTGATCCTGTTACAATCAGCACCCATCCTGAGGCTTACAGCACCTGGAGAGTTTTTAAACTCTCCCCAAAGGACACAGGGCATCTTCTGCACAGGCCCCAGTGAAAATTGTGAACTTTGGCCAGCCGATCGGGGCTCCACAGGGCTTCTCAATTCGGGGACCAGCCGACATCTTGAGGCCTACTCTGCCTCCATCATCCTCAGGCTCGGATGCCAACATCTGCGGGAGGAGAGGCAGTGAACAGCAGCCCATCAGCATCGGCCATCACTGGGGGCTGCAGGAAGGTAAAGAGACTGGAAAATTACAAGAAGGCACAGAGCTGCTCCCGGCCGCCGCCATCTTGCGGCCTAACAATCCGGAGCCATCCTGCTACTGCTGGCACCTGGGGGGACTTTTAATCTTCCTAGGGGGTCACTGGACATCGGCAGCACCTAACCCAGCATAAATTGTGGAGCTCGGCCGGCCGATTGTTCTCCACGGGCCGCGGCCGGCTCCACTCCTCAGAAGCCTACCACCATCTTGAGGCCTACCTTGTCTCCAACATCCTCGGGCTCCAGTACAGCGATCTGCAGGTGGAGAGACATTGATTTTCCTGTCAGCAGTCCCTGGGAGAAGGCTGGTATGCGAGGAGGTCTGGGGAAGCGCTGAGAGATCCATAGAGGCTGATTGCAGGTGCCATCTTCAGGCCTACTCTACCAGGCTCATCCTCCACCATAAGGTACTGTGTTACAGCATTGCTGTTTTATCCTCCCTGTACTTTACTCTGTGCCTCTGAGACATCATAATCCCCTCCCTGTGCCACCATCCTTGCCTCAGTGATTCTGCTCTGCCCTCCCTTCCCTTATAGAAGCTGTGCTCTGCCAAAGGCCCTGTTCCTGTTAGGCAGCTCATTACTATCTGTGGAGCTTACTAACAAGACTCTCGGCGCTGAAGCATTGGCCTGAGCAGGGGAACACCTGGTCATGCAAAAGGGGGCTTCAAAAGCCGGTCACCAGACTCCACGGAAACAACACCAGACCCGCTCCTCACGAGGCCCCGACACAGGGGTGGCCGCTGCCATCTTGCCTTCCCCTCCTTCCTCCACTAGGCCTGCACAGCAAGCAAAGGCAATGGCTGCATCCGAAAAAGACATGAATGAATCGGGTGCCAGTGGTTCCAGGCCTGCCTCTCCTGTACCGGCAAATGCTCAGGATGCGATCACTCGCCCGATCCTGGAAGCGATTGCAGCAAGCAAGGCCGCTGTAATGGTGAGCATTGACCATTTGACAACTGAATGTACTTTAATCAGGCATGATTTAGATAAGATCAGGGGTCGGCTCACTGTGGCAGAAGAGAGAATATCTGAAGTGGAGGATGTCTCCCATACACAAGGCAATCAGTTATCCGAATTGCATGCCATGGTAAAATCGCTGCAAAGCCGCGCAGATGACGCTGAAGACAGGCAGAGGAGAAATAACGTGCGGGTGGTGGGATTACCAGAGGGAGCAGAAGGGTCCCACACAACCACCTTTGCTGAAAATGTCTTTAAGCAGCTGCTGTCACTGGGGGAACAACCGTCAACGTATGTGGTAGAGCGTGCCCACAGGGTCCCCACAGGGAGGCGCCCCCCTGGTGAATACCCCAGGCCTTTTCTGGTACGTTTCCTGAATTTTAGAGACCGAGATAAGATTCTGTCTGCCTCCAGAAAAACCCAAGAGCTGAAATATGAAAATACAAAAGTAATGTTATTCCCAGATTTTTCGGCCGAAACGCAGCGCAAACGGAGATCTTTTACCGAGATACGGAGGAAACTGCGGGAGAAAAATATCCAATACAGTATGCTATACCCCAGCAAGCTGCGTATTCAACACCAAGGCGCAGTGAAATTCTTTGAAAACCCACAGGATGCCTGTGATTGGCTGGACAGGAATCCATGAGAACGGTACAAGATTTGGTTCCATAATATTCTTCAGTTGCACCGGTTGTGCCTTTATTAAGACTGCCGATTACTCTTTGCATAGCTTGCCGGGTGAGGATTGATCAACATTATTCTGCAGCAGGACGGATGTGAGTAGAGACTAACTACAAATGCATTATTGTTGACATACAAAGCATCTTTTTGTCCACATTAGGTATGTGTCTGGCTGCTATAACCTGACGCCACTAGATGGTGCCAAAATCCTACATATGCCTGCTACAGTTCTTTTTGCATTTACATGCCCATTTTATATTGAACATGCTCCAATCATACTGACTAAATGGAGCTCCCTGGAAACGCTAGGAACAATCTACTGGTCTTGTCGGACTATCTTACGTCGGGAGACCTTCTAGCAACAATTTTTTGATTGTTTTGTAAGTTTGGGAATGAAAGCTGCATACCGGACGATGGTGTTTTTTGAAGTTTTTTTTCTTCAAGTTTTTTTTTCTTTGCTAGTTAGTTCTGGTATAACAGCAGGGGGGGTATGTTATTGTCTTGTTTGTAAGGGGGTAAGTTATTACTCAGTTCCCTCTCCCCAACTAGTGAGGGCAGTCGTTCACTTGGGGGGAAATGTATTCATTAAGGGGTTTAATGTAACCAAAGTTGTTGGGGGAGTTGTTGGTATAAAAGCAAGGGTGGGATTGATTGCAGTCACATCTCGACAAGGGGAAGCTTGTATAAGCTCCTTTGTCCTAGAATTTGTACTATGTGTTCTTTTGCTGAATAAGTTGATATGGAAATGGTGTCAAAAGCTATTGTGCACCACAGGTACGATCTTGTTGCATGTTGTTGAATGCCTGCCTTGGGGGAATGGAGCCTCGGGTCGGATGACACCGGGGGCATCATTACCCCGGGGCGGTATGATATATGACTATCTCAATATAGATGGAGGATGATATTAAGATTGTTTCCTGGAACGTTAGAGGCCTGAATCATAAACTAAAAAGAGCCTCAACTTTCAGATACCTTAAACAGGTCCGACCACATATCATCTTCCTGCAAGAAACACACTTGGATGGTAGCAGGGTCCTTTCCTTACGTAAACCGTGGATCCAAAAAGCCCTACACTCGACATACTCTACGTTTGCTAGAGGTGTCTCAATTCTGATAAGTAGGTCCGTCTCCTGCTCGATAAACCAAGTGTTTTCTGATCCGGGTGGCAGATATGTGGCGGTTGTTATGGATATATGTTATAAAAGTATCGTAATGGTGAATGTATATGTGCCTCCCCCATTTCAGGTAGAACTGTTGGTTGGTCTGTTGAGTAAACTCGCACCCTATGCTCATCTGCCACTGGTGGTGTTGGGGGATTTCAATGCCGTCTTGGATGCGGCTTTGGACTCCTCCAACCTGACTAGAAGGGGGTCCCCAGAATTAAAAGGCTGGGGATCGGTTGCAAATTTAACGGAACTCTGGAGATGGAAACATCCAACTGATAGGTGTTACTCCCATGTCTCGACGGCACACAAGTCAGCAGCTAGAATTGACTTGGCTTTCGGGAATGACCTACTGTTGCCATACGTTAGGGAGGTCTCCTACCTCCCCGGAGGCCTAACGGACCACAATCCCCTTGCGGTCACCCTGTCGTTTCAGGTGGGGGCTCGGAGGGGTGGTTGGAGGCTCCAACCAGGTTGGATTCAAAATGAACAGGTCTCGGCTCAGGTGACTGAAGCCATGCAATCGTATTGGTCATCTAACGACGACACAGCAGACCCCATGACTGTTTGGGACGCTTTCAAGGCAGTGACCCGGGGGGAGTATATCTCAGCCATTAAAACAGTGAAAAAAAATGACCAGGAGGAAACAGAGTTGTTGCAACAAGCAGAAAGAGTGAAGGCGGGGGCGTATGCTGACGCTCCTACAGGAGCTTCATATGCGGCCCTGCTGGAAGCAAGACGCACATTATCTATCCATTTTACTGGACAGGCCCGTGCAGAATTGGTTAGGAACGCACAGACGACCTTTGCTGAAGGGGACAAGAACGGTAAACTATTGGCCATGCTGGTGGCCGATCACCATTCACTTACCTGCATCCCGGTGATAAAAGACACGGGAGGGAACTTAGTAGACGAGCCGGGTCGCATTATGCACACATTTGTTCAATTTTACTCCAACTTATATGCTCCTATCCCCCCCTATGACATGTCGACTCTGGAATCTCTATTAAATGACCTACCCATACCAAGACTGTCTGAAACGGATATGCACGCTTTAGACGCCAGAATCACAAAAAAGGAAATCGAGAAGGCCATCTTTACTTTCCCCCCCAATAAAGCTCCGGGTCCTGACGGTCTCCCGGCTGACTTTTATAAGGCAAATGTAGAGGTTGTAGCACCTAGGTTAAACTTACTTCTAGAATACTGTCACGAGCATGATGCCTTGCCTGGTTCCATGCTGGATGCCTATATGGTTCTGCTATTGAAACCAGGCAAGGATCCACAAGAATGTGCTTCGTACAGACCGATAGCTTTACTCAACACGGACTTGAAAATCTTGACCAAGATACTAGCCCTTAGACTGGCGACTGTACTCCCATCCATTATTAATATTGACCAGACGGGCTTTATGCCGGGAAAATCGACGGACACAAACCTAAGGAGACTTTTCACGCACCTGCAAATCCCACCAACACCCGACAGTAATAGAATTGTAGTGTCAATAGATTTTGAGAAGGCCTTCGACTCAGTCGATTGGTTGTACATGTTCAAGGTCTTGGAGACAATGGGGTTTGGACCACAATACAGGAGGTGGGTATCCCTGCTCTACAGACGACCGAGAGCAGCAATCCGGCTAGGAACTAGGGGGACTAGACAGGGATGCCCACTGTCCCCTTTTCTGTTTTCTCTCGCCCTAGAACCCTTGGCAGTTGCACTTAGGTCTGATAAAGACATAAACTCCATCAGGGTGGGTACGATTGATGAAACCCTGGCATTGTATGCGGATGATATGCTGCTGTTCCTGGATGACCCGGGGGAGTCCCTGAAAAAAGCGTTAGAGACAATTGACCGCTTTGCCACCTTCTCGGGTCTGAAAGTGAACTGGAGCAAATCTTCCATCCTGCCGATAGACCCCGGGGCTAAGGACAAAGCTGATCCCAATCTACCGCTCCAGTGGGTCTCTTCTTTAAAATACCTAGGAGTCCAGGTGACAGCAAATGTACAGGACTATATACCTCTTAACATACTCCCCTTAATTACGCGACTGAAGCGGAGGATACAAACCTGGTCCAAGCTCCCATTGTCTCTCGTAGGCAGAATAAGTCTCCTAAAAATGAAATTTCTTCCCGTGGTCCTGTATTTCCTACGACATGCACCTGTCTGGATTCCGAAAACTACTTTTCGGAAGTTTGACAGTGTAGTCTCCACCTTTTTGTGGACCCCCAAGCCCCCCCGAATAGGCCTAAAAGTACTGCAGGAACCAGGAGAAAAAGGGGGTCTGGCGGTGCCAGACTGGCAAAAATACTACCTGGCTGGACAAATGGTCTTTGCCCGCAGGTGGTTGATGGCAGATGACGGTGACGCAGCTACGGTCTTGGAGGCGGCTCATCTGGGATCCTATGACAGTCTGCGATTTGCGCTGTTTAGAGGCACTAGATCTGATCTTCCGCTGACATTGACAATGAAGGCAAACATTAAGGCCTGGGAATTGGCGGTGAAAACCGCATGCCCAAGCTATCAGGGGGTGTCACCCTCAACCCCCATTTGGATGAACCCAACCTTACCCCAATTCTATAATCTACCAGATCCTATGATCTGGGCGATTAAAGGAATTAAGACGTTAAAAGACATAACATCTTTTGGAGAAATACAATCCTTTTCACAACTTAAATCTAGACATGACCTCCCCAATCATTACCTGTTTAGATTTCTACAGGTCCGACATGCTTTCCAAGTACAATTTCATGAACTGAAAGTAGAATCTCTACCCTCGTCCCTGGAAACGATGCTGACAAGAGAGGAGCTAACAAAGCCTCTCTCTGAAACGTACAAGGAATTCTTTAAAGTGACTCCCAAAACTATTACCAGATGCAGGGAAAAATGGGTGAGAGAAGTCCCTGAGATACAGGGCGAGGATTGGGACGACTTATGGACTCAACCCTTCAAGAACCTGGTGTCGGCCAGGGATAGGTTGATTCAATTCAAATTTCTACATAGGAGTTACTACACACCGGCTAGACTGGGGAAGATTTTTCCCTCAGCCTCAACGGAGTGTTGGAGATGTTCTCATTCACCTGCTGACGCTGATCACATTTTCTGGCATTGCCACCACGTCCAGAAATTCTGGACGGATATCCATGCATGTATTACAGAACTTATATCAGTCCCGATTCCATTGAATGTTAGAGTTTGTCTCCTGGGGCTGGTTGATGATGTGGTGCCCTCAAGGGCCATGCGTACAATGTTGAGTATACTGTTCTTTTATGGCAAGAAGGCTATTCTACTAGCCTGGAAAAAAACGGTGGCTCCAAGTATCTCCGCCTGGAAAGGCCTAGTAAATTCAATGTTACCTTATTACAAAGCCACATATGAAAGTCGGGGTTGTATAAAGAAATTTGACAAAGTATGGCATTCATGGCTTAATTCTGACAGTACTGTAGGGTAAGAAATAGTTGCGAGATACTGGTACTGGAGGTTTGACCTGCTTCCCGAGGATGATGTGCTAGACAACATAGTTGGGTAACAGCTGAAATAATACAGAAGACACCAGGGCCCCACATTACAAGAGCACACATGCCTGTATAAATTGATATAGGACTCCGTTTCATAGTCGAGATGTGACTGGGGGGTGGGGTGGGAGGGAGGGGGGGCAGGGGGAAGTTTTTAGTTAGTTGGTCTATGTTAGACAGTTGGCCTCGGCCAGTTTTTGGATGTTGTCTTGCGGACACATCATATGTTGTAGGTTATGCATATTAAAATTTCAATAAACAGATTTTTCAAAAAAAAATTCAAACCTGCTACTATAGACGAAGTTGCTAAACTCATTTCCAACGCTCACCTAACCACCTGTCCCCTGGACCCTATTCCCTATTAAATACTATAGTCACCCTCTAACTTTATCCTACACTCTCTAACCCACATTTTCCACAAGGCTCTAAAACATGCACTGGTCACCCCCATGCTTAAAAAGCCATCCTTGGACCCCATCAATCTACGCCCTCTCTCTTAGCTCCCCTTTTTCTCTAAACTCCTTGAACGCCTGGTCTACAACCAACTGAGTGACCACCAAATTAGGAATAACCTTCTTGATCCCCTTCAGTCTGGATTTTGCCCTCAACACTCAACAGAAACTTCTCTTCTAAAACTCACAAATGTCTTACTAACAGCAAAAACCAACTGACACTATTCTGTACACCTACTTCTGGACCTTTCGGCTGCCTGACCACCCCCTCCTCCTCAAACTTTACTCCTTCGGTCTCGGTGACTGTGCTCTTCACTGGCTCTCATCCTATCTAGCCCACCGCACCTTCAGTGTCACCTACAATTCTACTTCCTCCTCTCCTCGAACTTTCTCCGTCAGGGTCCCCCAAGGTTATGTTCTTGGACCTCTCCTATTTTCAATCTTCACCTCCTCCCTTGGTCAGCTGATAGCCTCCAATGGCTTCCAATATAATTTCTACGCTGATGACACCTAAATCTATCTCTCCACCCCTCAACTCACTCCATCAGTCTCCTCACGCATCACTAACTTACTAACAGACATATCTGTATGGATGTCACACCACTTCCTCAAACTCAACTCATAATAATTCCTCCCCCAGGTGCCACTTCCCCTGACTTCTCAGTCAAGAGCAATGGCACAACTATCCACCCATCCCCACATGCCAGGGTGCTAAGTGTTATCATGGATTCTAAACTGCTTTTGGCCCCACATCCAATCCCTTTCCAAAGCTTGCCACAACTCCAAACTACGTCCCTTTCTAACCAATGAAACTACAAAGCTCTTAATTCACTCCCTGGTTATCTCTCGCCTCGACTACTGCAACTCCCTCCTCATTGGCTTACATTTTTTTTTCTCAAAAAGGATTTTTATCGATATATATGCGCGGGTGCGCAGACTAAGATGCCGCGCCGGACCTATAATTGAGGCCGCGGCTTTGCGGCCTACATCGGGGGAACGGGCGCCCTCTTGTGGTGGCCGGTGTTGCTACGGAAGTGACGTTCCGTCGCCGACATCTTGCTACACCCCACACTTGTCCACAGTAAGATACACTAAGAAGGGGGAAAGCGGACATGTTGTTACACCCACTGGAGTTTTGCATTGTAGACATATTTATAACAATAAAGTGAGTTTCTATAGTGAAATACAGGTAGTATTAGATGTTGAATTTTAAAAGCAGCGAATTTCTGTGAGATTAGCAAACCTGTGAGATGAGCAGGGTTGCCATTTTAAAAGCAGCGAATTTCGGTGAGATTAGCAAACCTGTGAGATGAGCAGTGTTGCCGCTGCTTTTAAAATTCAAGATCTAAGTAGTCAGAATGAGTTGTAAGTCCTGTATTTCACTATATAAACTGACTTTACTGTTATAAACACATATAAAATGCAAAACTCCAGTGGGTGTAACAACATGTCCGCTTTCCCCCTTCTTAGTGTATACTTACTGTGGACGAGTGTGGGGTGTAGCAAGATGGCGGTGATGGAACATCACTTCCATGCGATGGGTCACTGAATATGTCGTTACACTGGGGCTCCCCACCTCCTTCCATCACACCAACTCTGCCCACTCCGCCATCTTCCCAGAGACCAACTCCGCCTCCCCATCTCGCCCACTCCACCATCTTCCCAGAGACCAACTTTGCCCACACCGCCATCTTCCCGGAGACCAACTCCGCCTCCCCCATCTCCTTCCATCACACCAACTATGCCCACCTCAAGCTGCACTGATGTCATTAACATGAGACAGAACCAAAATCTATGTGCTTAGAAGTGACCTAAAAGAAACCAGGTATGTGATATCTGTATATACCCTCCCCAGACCCATATATACCTTCCCTACTGAGCCGCTGCCCATCACACCATCAAGCCTAGTACACTTGGGCCGCATGTCGGGCAACATCGGTCGGGTTAATAAAAACTGGCTGCCATTCGGCCCATGTGAATGGCAGCCGGTCCGATTGAAGCCAGCCATTGGGCATGCTGGGGAAAAAAAAAACTGTCTCCTAACTTTTCTAGCTGGCTCCTAGATTTCAAGCAAATTTGTTAAGCCCTGCTTTATACGATTATACCTTTCACCCATGACCACCAGCCCATATCTTAAAGAAGCAATCTGTCCATTACCAATTCTAGCGGGGATAATCCTGGGGTATTTAACAAGTCAAATTTTCCTGGGCAGCCCCTGTGTCTAAATATATATTTTTCTAGACGTAATGTGGTTCCCATCTGAACTATCCACTCCTGTAACTTAGGAGGTTCAGTTGCCTTCTAATGTTGGAGAATAAGTTCACGGGCCTGGAAAAGGGCTCTAAAAATTGCCTTTTTTGGATTATCTTTGATTGGGAGACCGTTCAGAATACCTAGGATACATACTTTAGGGTGAATACCTTTACCCTGAATACTTCTAACGCACCTGGTGCGGTTATCATTTTCACCGATGCCCATTTTATGCAGTCTAGCAGGTGTGAGGTGTACCCTCATCACAATATATAATTGTGACAGTCATCGTGTCGTGTTAAGTGAGCACCCTTGTATTGCCTGTAAGGCCTCCGCCCATTGGTCCTCCTCAAATGTACCTATGTCCCTTTCCCATGAAGATGTCACTTTTGCAGGGAAGCCCGGTAAGAATGTGGAGAGAAACATAGCATACGATCTAGATATGAAGCCCTTGAAACAGGACACCTCTGTCATGTAGTGGAAGATCGGGGCAGGGGATTCTATCCATGGATTGTTTCCTGCTTGTGCTTTGACTAAATAAAAAAAATACATTGATTGGGGTAATAGAAATTTTTCCTGCAGTTCTGCAAAGGAGAGCAATCTGCCATTAGAAAAAATATGGACCAAGTGGGCTCCACACAGGTCAAAAGAAGCAGCTCCCCGTAATACTGATTGTTTCATATTGGGCTGAGCCCTGTAAAGCCATTGACAGCTTGTAATTGGCGAGTCTTATTCCAAATTTCTGAACCAAAGCATATGTGGGGAAGAGCTTGTTCAACTTGGCAAATGATAAAGCTTCAAGCCCCGTGACCACACTGCTCGTGCCCGTGGTGTGCCTTAAAAGGGCTGTTGCAGGATCCTCACCTCCTCCCCCTGCATCTGCATCCCCCTACATCTGTCCCACCAGATATAGCTCGGTTAATATGTTGTAAATGGGCGGCCAAGTAATATAGCCATGGGTTGGGGAGGGCCAGTACTCCTATATCTTTAGGTTTCTGGAGCTGCTCCAATCTAATTCTGGGGGGTTTATTAAGCCAGATAAAAGCCCGAAAGAGAGAATTAGTGATTCTAAATATTTTTAGTGGGACTACCATAGGGGGGTTATGCAGGATGTACAAAAGTTGCGGCATAAAAATAATTTTGGTGAGGTTTACTCTGCCCACCAATGACATTTTTAATTTTGACCATATTTTAGATTTTTACCTGATCCAATAAGGGGGAGAGATTAAGGGTTATGTACTCACGGGGCTGTGGCTTGACCCAGACACCCAAGTATAAAAATTTTGTTGAAACCAGGATATTCTGTAGCGTGGGGCCCCGTGGAGCTGTAGAGTCTAACATCATGATTGTGGATTTCTTCCAATTAATCACTAGGCCAGAGAATGATCCAAATGAACCCAACCGCCATGGCCTCACCCAGGGATCCCGACGTATCCCCCAGTAACAACATGGCATCGTCCACGTAAAGCATGAGTTTTTCATGCATCTGTCCATATTTAAAGCCAGTTATTTAAGGATTGGAGCGCACTAGGGCTGCAATAGGCTCTATAGCAATGGCGAAAAGTAAAGGGGATATGGGACAGCCCTGCCGAGCCCCTCTATGAAATGGGAAGGGGGAAGACAACTGACCTCCCTCTCTAATTACCACGAGGGGGAGTTATATAGGCGTTGTTCCCAGGATCGGAATACCAAATTTAGTCAGTGTTGCCCAAAAGGTATTGCCATTCAATGCTATCAAATGCCTTGTGGGCATCGAGCGACAGCAACACCCTATCACCGGTGTTTTCTGCATGAGATTGTATGTTGAGGAACAGTAGACAAAGATTGATGGCCGTGGACCTTTCAGGTATAAAGCCGGATTGGTCTGGGTGGATAATGGACGCTATTACTTTATTTAGTCTCAGGGCCAGCATTTTAGCAAGGATTTTAATTTCATTCTGCAGGAGCGATATTGGCCTATATGAGCCCGAATTCAGTGATTCCTTCCCTGGTTTAAGTAGCAAGACTATACTGGCCTGTCTCAGTCTGGGAGTTGCTGCGAGTCCCTAGCTGAGTTTAGGGTGCGGAGCAGTTGTGGTATTATTACATCTCCATATTGTTTATACACCTCCATTGGGATGTCATCATCCCCGGGTGACTTGGAGTAGGGGAAAAGAGTTGGCTGTCATAAGCATCTCCTCTATAGTGATGAGAGTTTCTAAGGACTCCACCTGGCACTCAGTTAAACACAGTAGCTCTATCCCCTGTAGAAAATCCCACACCTTCTCTAGAGTATGTGTCTGTTTGGATTGGTAGAGTTCAGAGTAGAAGTCCACCAATTCCTGCATAACCAGGTCAGGAGTATTCACCACTCTTCCCAATTTATTTTGTAGGACCCCAATAGATGGGGATGATTGTTGTGTGAGTACTATTTTGGCCAGGAGTTTGCCTGTCTGTTCCCCTTCCTCATAAAAGGCCATTTTATAAAAAAAAAGTTTTTTGTCAGCTTTAGAGGCGTCAGTTCTATTAATTGCATCCTGAGCAGCTATCCATGCCTTGCGGGAGCCTTCCCCCGAGTTGGCAATGTATTCTGCCTCCAGATGTCTCACTAGCTGATCAGCCTGTTCCCTCTGTGCAGATGTATTACATTTAATGGCGTTGACCTCCGATATAAATAGTTCCCTTAGGAAGGCTTTAAATGCATCCCAAGCAGCATTCAAACCGGGTAATCTGCGTGCCTCTGCCAATAAGCCGTGATATCTGTCTCAATTTTGGTGTGAGAGGGAAAGAGATTTAGCCAAAAGGCGTTGAGCTTCCATGGCGCTCCTGGTAAATAAAACGCCCGTCTAACCTTCAGGTGTACCATCAGAGGGGAGTCTGGGATGCTTATAGTTAGGTATTGCACCTTCTCAATACACTGGGATTCCGATATCGAGCACAGACACAGGTCAATTCTGAATAGGGACAAATGTGTTTTGGAAAAGCACGAGAATTGCCTCTCTATTTGATTCCTATTTCTCTAGGGATCTGTCCACCCCACTTCCTCTGATTTTTGCTAGGGATGGCCTTGTCCTTAAGGGTCTCCCTGACGGAGGAGGGTGTCTATCCAGTTTTGGGTCTTTGATGCCATTAAGGTCCTCCACTAATATCAAGGGGATCCCCGGGTTACCCAATTGGTATGTCAGCAGGGCATGTAATACTATAGGATTAAACAATGGAGGTATGTATACCGCTGCAAGGATAAATGTCAACTGAGAAACTCTGCATAATCAAGCAGTTGAAAATCTAGGGATCGATTTACCAATACACTCACCCCCCTAGAGTATGAGGTGTGAGTAGAGTGATAAGCCCATCCTGCACAAGCAAATACCACCCATGACAGATTATCTGGCGTCAAATGAGTTTCCTGCAGAACACATATAGCCAGGAGATGTTTTCTAATAGAGATAAAACGATACTCTCACGCCATTGAACTGTATGTTGCGCTTTTCCCTGGCTAGGCGCAGTAGGATCATATTATCCTTGAAGTTAAGGAGTTTGGCCAGTAGGGTGCGTGGTGGGTGTCCTGGTGGTAGGGGTCTAGGTGGGACCCTGTGTGCTCTTACAAATACCTCCAGCAACCAGTTTTCGAACAAACTCAGTGGGGTCTCTGCCTTCCATCTTTTCTGGTAGTCCCAAAATGCGGACGTTACTACTCCTTAGACCAGGGGTCTTCAAACTATGGCCCGCCAGTTGTTTAGGAACTACAATTCCCATCATGCCTAGTCATGTCTGTGAATGTCAGAGTATTACAATGCCTCATGGCATGTGTAGTTCTGCAACAGCTGGAGGGCCACAGTTTGAGGATCCCTGCCTTAGACGGTTCTCAATGTCCTCATTTTTAAGTTCATTGGCAGTCGCAGTTCTAGCTGTGACCTGCATTTCTCTAATAAGGGCCATTCTGTCCTCCACATCACTGACACGGGCCTCCACTGCTGTGGTGCGCTCTCTGATATTTTGTATATCATGCTGGATCAATCCCACCTCCTCTTTTAATCCTCCAAATTGTTCCTGCAATGTTTGTACTGAGGCCGTGCATTTATGTACTGCTCTTAGGATTTCAGCCAGAGTAGGCTGTTCAATGTCCTCCCCATCCTCCTCTGCTGCTATCCCTGGGGAGAGCTGTTCTGAAGCATTCTGCAGGGACTGCATGGATGATTTCCCTGTCTGCAGTGCATGGAAGATGTCAGGAGTAGCGTCCAGCTCCTCATCTGAGGGGCACTCTGCAATGCCATTCAGTTTCTGTGTATAATACACCATATTTTTGGGCATATCTTTCCCCTGGGCTCTGGGTATTTTAGGCAATGGCTTACCCGGGTCTCTTGTCCCCACGGGCGCGCCATCTTGGAGGTCCTGTGGCGGCGTCTCATCCCCCTTCTGCTGTTTGCGGGTCAGCATGCTGATTCCGAAGTTGGCAGAGGGTCCGGACTGAGCCTGCAGTGTTCAGAGATCTGTCGGTTGGTTCTGGTGACAGGTAGTGTCTTTAGATTGGCCGGGAGAAGGATCTTTGCAGGATACTTGCAGAGAGCTCTGAGACACGTCTGCTCACATGCCGCTCTTGGCCACGCCCCCCCTCGGCTTATCTTTAAATAGGCTATCCCCCTTCAGTCCATCGTGAATGCTGCTGCCTGACTCATCCACCTTACAAATCGCTCAGTGTCTACTACCCCTCTCTGCCAATCCCTCCATTGGCTGCCACTCACCCAACAAACTAAATTCAAAATAATAACAATAACATATAAAGCCATCCACAACTCTGCCCCCAGCTACATCACTAGCCTAGTCTCAAATTACCAACTTAATCATCCTCTTCCTTCCTTCCAAGACCTCCTGCTCTCTAGCGCCCTCATCACCTCCTCCAATACTCGCCTCCAGGATTTCTCCCAAGCCTCTCCCAGCCTCTGGAATTCCCTACCTCAATCTGTCAGACTATCTCCAAATCTACCCACTTCTAGGCGATCCCTGAAAACTTTTCTCTTCAGAGAAGCTTATCCTGCCTTTATGTAACAACTGTAATTTAATTTTCTTCATTAGATCATCTGTCACAGTTTTTCAACCTTTTGTATCACCTGACCCTGCCTCCTAGAGTGTAAGCTCCAACGAGCAGGGCCCTCCAATTCCCCCTGTATTGAATTGTATTGTAATTGTACTATCTGCCCTAACATTGAAAAGCGATGTGCAAACTGTTGGCACTATATAAATCTGGTATAATAATAATAATAATAATAATAATGTCTCAGCAAAGCCATGTAACATGATAGAAGAATGACTGCTTACATAGACCACAATCTTATTTCAAATTACTATTGATAATGTAGGCATCATGTTTCCAGCTAAAAAAGAAAACATTTGATTTCTGAAATCACAGAATCATATGACTTTGGTTAATGTTTTTTTTCACTCTACCAGTATTTTCCAGCATTTTGACCCATTTTTGCAGTGTTTTTAAAACTGGTCGTCCATAAGAAGGCTTATTCTGGCATAGTAAATTATTCAAAACATTAAAATGGTGTTAAATGCATGCATTCACAGTGCTTTGAAACATTTTTCTAAGCTCATTAATACCAGTACATAAATATGCTATTTTTAGGTGTTTTAAAGCTGCGTTTGTTTGACGTGCTTTTATTCTATGTTCTGCCTCCACCCCTTTCCAGTAGCATTTCCTTGTTTTTGTTTCTTACCATTACATTTAAAAAGCTTTAAACACTGAATGCTTAGCTGAAGATTACAGCTTTATGCAGAGATAAGGAGAAATTGGTATGGTGTGCTACACAGCTACTGGCTCTTGATGAACTGCCACAGATTGAAGGAAAAGGCCAATAGAGTAGTTTAATGGAATTCCAAAACTATTTGTCTTGTAAAAGAAAGCCTAAAGCCTCTACACAGTACTAGAAGGCAACAAGCAGAAGCTTACATGAAAGTGGCCATCGTTGTACATAAATAGTACAAGACTTGCTGGCTGGTTGACCCCAGGCTTCATGAATGTGTTGGGTCTATCTCTGCTAATACCGTTCAAAAAAAAATATTCAAGTACTAGGACTTACAAGAACATATTTAGGATGTTCCTTATCTCATACTTCTAAAGAAAACACTTCTAAAAATATATTCTATATATAAAAATATGTATTATATTTTGGAGAAAAGAACAAATGTAAAGATTAACTAGAAATACAAGTATGTATACCACAGAGTTGTACTTTCTGCTTAGCGGTTTCTGGTAACCGATTAACCCCTACATGATGTAGGGTAAAACCCAAAAGCGTTTTTGCAACTTTAAGCCTCAAGTTGGTGGCAAAATGGTAATAGACATAGCTTATTTTTTTTTTTATATTCTTTATTTTATTATATTATATGGATTACACAAAAATATAATAATAATCAGTAAAACCACTAACAATCCTTTTTGGAATCACATATTACCCCCCCCCCCCCCAAAGGAAACCCCCCCTCCTATACCTCTATGAAAGTGGAAGTAAACCCCCCTATTGTTTTCAGCCAAGGAAGCTGCCATCTTTGCCTCTGTTTAATCTTCAACTGCCACAGTGCTGCACATGTGATCCGTTATGACACCAGCCATTGGATGGTTTGACTGTTTGGTTGAGAGCACAGCCAATGTGAAGTTAGCATTCCCGGCATGCCTTTTTTTTTTAAACTGTTAAATCGATGGTTTACTTCCGCTTTAATATAATTTACTTCTCCGTATTCCTAAATTCAAGCCAGTTTCGCCATATCTGTTGAAATTTCTCCCATGAATCTTCTGTCAAATGTATTGATTCTTCAAAAGATCTCACCCAATCCAACCTTACTACCCATTCCTTCAACCTCGGGGCCTCCTGAGTTTTCTACAGGCATGGAATCAGGGCTTTAGCTGCATTCAAAAAGGTATGGCACTAAGGTCTTACTATACTGGGACACTGCCTTCCCCGTATCATGAAACAAACATACCCAAGGTTTTTTTTTTTTATTTGTTTGCCTGTTATATAAAGGATTACTTCAATAATTCCATCCCAGTAGGATTGCATTTTAGTGCACTCCCACCAGAGATGTGTAAAAGTCCCCAGAGCATCACAGCCCCTCCAACAAGTTGGAAGATTGTCTCCCCCATGCGCCCTCTGGGGGGTCAAATACCACCTCGCCAGCAACTTATAGCACATTTCAGATGTCCGAGTATCTCTAGCCGATAAGCAAGCCAACCTAAGTTATCTTATTCCTATGTTCCTCATCTCTAAGGGGGCCTATTTCTTTTTCCCATTTTTCCAAATAGGATGGGTATTCATGTTCTGCTTCCCTGACCAATATTTTGTATATTTTAGATATACTTCTAGTTAAGCTTAAGGGGGAGCTCAGCATTTTCTCTATTGATCTCAATTGTCCCCTACCCCGCAGTGGTTGTGGTAATAAATGTGTGAAGTGCTGTAATTGTGCATACTTCCATTTATCTAGTGGTTTATTTGCCCATTCCCGTGTAAATATTTATGTAAGTGTACAGCCTATTCCTCTTCATCACATCCTGTAATAATAATTCCTCCTTTTTTGCCCACCTAATAAAATAGATGTACTCCTCTTTCCCTGGCTTAAAATAATTTGTGTGTATTAGTGACATTAGTGGTCAGTTATAATCCCAGTGATATCTCCTACCTAATCCATCCCAAATCTTTAATGTGTTCCTCGTCAATAAGTTTGTATTGGAGCATAAATCACGAAATTGTGGTGGTATCCATATAATTTTCCCTATATCTGTTATACTTTGTGAAATTTCTAAGATAACCCAACTTTTCTCCTTTTTATTATTATGTATCCAATCTGCAAATCTGGAAATGGTGATCGCTTGATAATATTTATTAAAATCTGGCACTGCTAATCCCCCCCCCCCGCTCTTTTCCTTTAAAAGGTGTATCATACGCAATCTGGGGGTGTTTATGTGCCCAGATATATTTTAATACCATATATTTAAATTGTCTAAAATAATCTTGGGGGAGTGCTTTGGAATCATTTGGAAGATATAAATAAACATTGGGAGAATGAACATTTTTACTGTGTTTTTCCTGCTACTCCATGAGAGTTTTATATCTCATCATATTCAATTGGTCCTTGATCTTATTGAGCAAAGGGATGTAATTGGCTTTGAACATATCGCCCAAGGCTGGTGTCAATTTTATGCCCAAATAGCCCAACTCCTCCTTGCACCACACGAAAGGGAACTTGGGCTGGATTGCCTGCTGCTCTTCCACCGATAAAGTTATGTTCAGAATCTCAGATTTAGCCATATTTATTTTAAAGTTTGTTTGTTTCCCATATCGGTTTAACTCCTTCAACACTATCGGGATTGTTGTTCTAGGGTTGGAGATATAGAAGAGAAAATAGTCCATAAACACGGCTACTCTGTACTCCCTTTCTCCCACCCGTATTCCTTTAATATCCAAGTTTTTACGGATTACAGCCAATAGGGGTTCCAATGCTATTATAAACAAAATTGGGGGGAGGGGGCAACCCTGTCTTGTCCCAATAAATAATTCAAGGGGATAAGACAGGGTTCCATTTATTCCGATTCTGGCCGTTGGGTGGTGGTAGAGGGAAAGACCCATCTCATCATCCTCTCCCCCAACCCTAGATGTTTCAATGTTTCGAACATGAACCCCCATTCTACTCTGTCAAAAGACTTTTCGGCGTCGATTGACAAGAGAACTGCCGGGTGCCCCTCCTAATTACTTCCTGAATCAGAAAAATGGATTTTAAAGAGTTCTCTCTCCCCTCCCTCCCAGGCATGAACCCCACTTGATCATTATGTATCCACCTTGGTACCTATGGTTTTAATCTTTCTGCTATTAATTTGGCAAAAATCTTTATATCTGTATTTAATAGCGATATTGGCCTATAACTGCCTGGGGATGCTGAATCCTTCCCTTCTTTCAGAATAAGCGTGATACGTGCCAGTAATGACTCCTCACGGAGCATCTTTCCTTCTCCCAATGCATTTAAATAATTGAACAATTTAGGAACCAAGAACTTGGAGACCCTTTTTTATTTTTTTATTTATTTATTTTTTTTCTTGCCACCTCAGCTCAAACTTTCACGTAGGACCTGAATCAACTTTTACCGTTCATCTCTGTCCTAATCGGTCATCACATCATTGTGGCATTACTTGCTTTAACTTTGTAAAGAACACAATAACACAAAAAGAGAAGGAGAAGAAAGGCTGCTTTTCCCTCTGCTCATTCCTTTTATTCATTTTCACCCCTACCTCCCCGCCCTCCCTTCCTCCGCATCACCCCGACGCCGCGCCACAGGGCATCCAGTTGTATCTGCATATGCATCCCCTCCAGATCTAGAACTGAATCCTAACTGCTTCGGCATAGCTCCAGGTTTTTTTGAACTTAAGCCAGCCTTCCCACTTTTTTTTTTCCAAGTCCCCTTTTCTTTCCTCAACCCTGACTCTAAGGGACTCCAACTGACGTATATCCTCCACCCTATCTATCCATTCCCATATTAATGGGCTTTCAAGGTTACCCCAGTTCCTGGCGATCGTTCGCTTGGCGGCATTGAGAAGGTGAGGTACCAATGTCCTCTCATATTGTTTTGTCTCCCCTCTGGTACCATGCAGCAGGATAACCCAGGGGTCGTTGTCCAGTTCACTTCCTGTAATTTCCTTCACGTACCTTAATATTTTTAACCAATAGGTTTTAATTTTTCTACAGTCCCACCAAAGGTGGGCCATGGTCCCTTTATCATTACAGCCTCTCCAGCATTCAGCCGGGGCCCCTATTTGAAACATACTTAACTTAGCAGGGGTCCTACTTCTCTAGAGAGGGGTGTGACCGGACGTGCGTGATGCGAGAGGAGAGCATGACGGGAAAAACTAAACTTCTCAGGCACAGCTGGGGTCACGGTGGGTGGCCAAGGGTTGGCTGGGTTAGTTTGATAGATTGGTCGGTGCGAGTGATTTGGATTTGGAGAACTGGGATTTGGATGCGGGAGGATTGAGGGATGGAGAGATGGGCAAGGAGCGATGGATGGGAGAGAGATTTGAGGGGATTGAGGGAGGAGGGAGGGATTCGAGGGGGATATGGAGAGGGGGGATGATTGATGGATGGGGAGAGGATGGACTTATTTATGGGAGGGGAGGGGAGGATGAGGAGATGGGGGAGGATGAGGATTTGCTTTGGGATGAGGAGATGGAGGGGATGAAGGAGGTGATGCATAAGGTAGTGGGCAGCAAGAACTTAGCCCCCCCCGACCACAGCACGCAGGGTACACAGAGTTTTGCTGAACCAACTGAAGGCGCAGCAGGGATCAATACACCACCACTGAAAGAACCGACCCTGACTGATGTATTAATGGCTGTAAGGGCATGTAACGAATCACTCAAGGACTTATGCGAGCAAATGAAAGGGGTCAAACAAGATTTAAACATGGTGAGGCTCGATGTGCAAAAGACAGCAGAGAGAACCACCGAGTTGGAAGGGAGGGTCTCCCAGATTGAAGACGAAATATTGCCCCTCATAAAAGAGCTTAAAGATATGAAAAAACAGATGCATAGGCAGGAGTTTAAAATGGAGGAATTAGAAAACAGGAGCCGGCGGGACAATGTGCGGGTGGTGGGACTACCGGAAAAAAGTGAGGGTAGCAACCCTATCGAATTCCTAGAAAATTGGCTGGCTGAGATGTTTGGGAGAGAGTCTTTTTCACCTATGTTCTGCATAGTGAGAGCACACAGAGTACCTTCCAGACCTACCGCTACAGGGGGACATCCTAGAACTTTACTGATTAAATTCCTGAACTTTAGGGATAAGATTACCCTACTACGAAAAGCCAGAGAGGCTGGAACTATTCAGTACAACGGTATAAAGGTCTCATTCTATTCAGACTTTTCAATGGATTTACAGAAGAGACGGGCGGAGTTTACCCCGTCCAAAAGAAACCTACAAAAATTTAAGATCCCCTACGCCCTCTTTTACCCTGCAAAACTCCGCGTGACTGCTCTAGGAACTAACCTGTTTTTTGAAACCCCGGCTGGGGTGGATAAATGGCTGGAAGAAAACAAGGACGCACTCCAGATAACCTGATCGGGAGAGGGGGGGGTGGGTGAAACAGGGGGGGGGGGCAGGGGGAAAAGTTACTTGAAGTTTTATATGTAATTTATATGTAAAGGTATAAAGTCAGCACTAATATGATTTACGAAAAGGGAGAAGGGAGTGGGGGGGAGGGGGGCGGGCACACAGCGAACGGGTGGGGGGGCAAATGTTGGATGAGAAAGATTGGAAGATTGAACAAAAGGAGTGGGTAATGGTCACTAATAGCCCCTTAGGGGGACACCAAGGAAGGTGGAGGGAGGAGGGAGGGGGGGAGGCGGTAGAAAGGGAGAGGGAGGGGAAGGGTACATCAGTATACTTAAAGGATTTTTTTGTTAACAATAATAAAAGAGTGATGCACAACAAACACAGATTTAAAGTTAGTAATAACACAGGGTAGGATTAAGAATGACAATACTTTTCAAAGTATGGTTTTTGCATGTAAAGGGAGGAGTGAAACACGAGTGAACCTAAAGATATACAATGGGGTGGGAAAGGGAAAAAATAAAAGAAAAGGGAACGGGTCACTGGAAGTAAGACAGGATGGAGAGTGCTCTTGATGCAGGTTAAGATAATACGAGTAGGATCCTGGAACGTAAGAGGTTTAGGCACAGTGGGTAAGAGGGCGGTGGTATTCTCTATGATGGAGAAATATGGAGTAGAACTGATCTGCCTGCAGGAGACACACCTCACTAAGGATACAATAGCTCAAATTTGGGCGAAAAAGAAATACCAGGTACAGTATCACTCAGTCTACAGCTCTTATTGCAGGGGGGTGAGTGTGCTGGTAAAAACAGGGGTGAACTTCTCCTGCAGGCAGGTCAGTATAGATGAACAGGGCCGTTATATCTTTCTTTTTTGTAGCATCAACAATAAAATGCTAGTGGTGGCCAATATATATATTCCCCCGCCCTTTAAATTGGACGTCATGCTAAAGTTAAATGATTTTTTTGATGGATAAACAGGATATTCCAACAATAATATTAGGAGATTTCAACGAGGTATTAGATGACGGGATTGACAGGTTTCCAGTAAAGGGGGGGATAGGAACCATGGAGCGAAATAGGTTAAATAGGTTATTGACGGAGGTAGGTTTGCTGGACCTGTGGAGGGTGAGGCACCCCGGGGTTCAACAATACTCCTGCTATTCTACTACCCACTCCACTCTATCTAGAATAGACATGGCATTGGGGAACGACAGAATGTTACAGCTCACGGAGGAGATCAGGTATTGGCCGAGAGGGATATCAGACCACTCACCACTAACGATAGCATTAAAGATGGGGGGCCAAAGAAAACGGGAGGAATGGAAAATAAATGCGTATTGGTTCGAACTATTTAAAGACCCACGAGATATCCTCGTCAACCTGAGGGAATTTGTAGAGAGAAATACCGGTACGGCAAGCGCCCGGATAATATGGGACACGCTAAAGGCCTTTTTAAGGGGGGTTCTTATACAGCAAATTGCCAAACATAATAAAGCAGAAAGGACACAAGAGGAAAATACGAGGGCGGAAGTAACGTTAGCGGAAAATAACTATATAACGGATCCATCCCCAGATAAGAAAACAGCTTGGTTATCCAAACAGCAGGAATATAGATTGATTAATATACAGAGAGAAGAGAAAAAACTGCTACTGCAGCGCCAAGCCTCCTTTATGGAAGGAGAATCTATGGGTAGGATGCTGGCACAGCTGGTGAAGACCAACTCGCCATCATCCACAATTACGGTAATCAGGACCATAGGACAGGAGGAGACTTCAGACCCCCTTCAGATTTTACAGACCTTTAAAGAATATTATCAAAAACTATATACAACCCAAAAGAAAGGCAGGGAGGAAATAATGGAAGATTTCCTGGGCAGCCTGGAAATCCCAATTGTTTCACAAGAAGACAGAGAATTATTGGAAGCTCCATTAACTCTTGCGGAGTTACGTCAGGCAGTGGCAGAGATGGCCAACCATAAGTCCCCGGGACCTGATGGGCTACCTATAGAGACATATAAGCACTTTGGCGAGATACTGTTACCAGAATTGCTAAAAGCATTGGAGGGGGCGAGGGAAACGGGACACTTGCCCGCCTCAATGCTAGAAGCCACCATAATCGTTTTACACAAGGAAGGGAAGGACCCAAAAGATGTGGGAGCATATAGACCGATATCATTATTGTGCGCAGATGCAAAAATTTTAGCAAAAACCTTGGCAACTAGGTTGAAAGGGCTCATCCAGGGATTGGTCCACCCAGACCAGGCAGGGTTTATACCAAATAGATCCACTAGCATAAACATCAGAAGGACCTTCCTAAACCTACAATCCCCAGTAAAAAATAGGGGGGATAGAGCGATACTGTCTCTGGATGTGACAAAAGCTTTTGACACCATAGAATGGCAGTATATTTGGAAAATACTGGAGAAATTTGGATTTGGCCCTTCATTTATTGGCTGGATCAAATTACTATATGATAAACCTACTGCAAGATTAAAAATTAATAATACATTATCAGACAGGATATCACTGGAGAGGGGTACAAGGCAAGGATGCCCACTGTCCCCACTGCTCTTTGCTTTGGCCATGGAGCCCCTGGCTATTGCCATAAGAAAGTGCACCGAATTAGAGGGATTTCGGAGGAGCTCAGGAGAGGAGAAAATCGCGTTATACGCGGACGACATCTGGTCCAAATCAGAACTAATGCCGATAGACTCACAGGGGGAAATAAGTTTGCCAGGGAACTCCCAGTTGGCAGTGGTAGAAGCTTTGAAGTACCTAGGGATAGTCATCACTACAGATCCTAATCAATATATAAAAAAAAATCTTCTCCCTCTTCTAAAAAAACTTAGGGAAAAAAAAAAACGACCCCTATCAGCAGCAGGTAGATGCAGCCTGATCAAAATGATCTGGCTGCCTCAACTGCTGTACGTATTACACAATGCACCGGTGTGGATTGCCAAAAAATGGTTCAATAAGATTGAAAGTTTATTCAGAGAACTGATATGGAAGGGGGGTCAAGCCAGGATAAGTTTACGCACATTACAACTACCTACAGGGGAGGGGGGAGTGGCACTCCCCAACCCAGAGCATTACTATTGGGCGGCACAATTACAGCAACTGGCGGGGTGCGGGGAGGAGAATGGAGGTACCCCGAACGGGATAATCCTGATGACAGACAACCCACACGACTCACTAATAGAGGCATTAGAGGCAGACGCGTTTCCTTGCAGGTATCCGACAACCCGGATGCTCGCGAAGATATGGAATGCATCTAAAAGAGCACTGAAATATAACGGGTGGAATGAATTCTCGCCTATATGGAACAACAATAAGCTACAAGAAACATTACTGATAGGCAGAAACAAAGAATGGGCTGTGCGAGGTATAAAAAGATTGAACCAACTTTATATGGGAAATAAGCTTAAAACATTCGCAGCTCTGAAAGAAGAATTTAAAATACCCCAGAATGCACACTATACGTACCTCCAAATAGCGCACGCCCTGAGATCCCAGTTTGGTGGCCAATCACCATGCTGGGTGGAGGTTCCTCTGTTACAACGACTATCCCGGCTGGGCCCCATGAAGGGCCTAATCTCGGTAATATATGGGCAGATTACTACAACAACTAAAAGTAATGTGAAACTCGATCTAGTAAGAAGCAAATGGGAACGGGACATAGGGGGAGTATCGCAGGAGCAGTGGAGGAGGGTCCTTGAGATGAGCCCAATGGTGTCAGTCTCAGCCTCTCAAAGGATATCACATCTAATGTTATTAAACAGAGCCTACTATACCCCAAAACGCTTGCACAAATTCGGCAAAAGAACAGATGATAAATGCCCTAGATGTCAGGGAACAGGGGACCTCCTACATATGGTATGGAGATGCCCGAAACTCTTTCGTTATTGGGAGGGAGTGACTCAGACCCTGAGGGAAAGGTTCTCCACGGGACTGGCAAATGAGGCAATGGTGTGCATTCTGGGGTATAGGCAGGAGCAAGGTGAAAGGAGGAGTACGACGGTGGCCATTCTGAGGAGTCTGTTCCAAGCAAGAAAGATGATTACATTGAGGTGGCAATCAAGGCACCCACCTACAGTAGAGAACTGGGTAGAAGGCGTAAATGAAACACTGATGAAAGAAAGAGTAGCCTACATGAAAGGAGGAAAATGTGCAGAATTTGAGAATATGTGGAGACTATGGATGTCAAAGAGTTAACATAAAGTAACAAAGTACCAGTAAATGGGGTGGGTGGGGGGGGAGGGGGGAGGGGGGAGGACAGGGAGAGAATAGATCAGGGTAGAAAAGGAACATATGTATAAGTTTGGTATATGCCTTATTAATGTGAATGTCTGTATGTCAAAAAGAAATTTGTTTAATAAAGATTAAAGTTAAAAAAAAAAAACTTAGCAGGGGTAATGTACCACCGTGAGACAACTTTGTAGTTCAGTTCGGCTGTTCTAATGTCTGTTGCGGACCTGTGGGTTAATTTCAATATTTTGCCTATCGTGAGTGCATCTACTTTTGTGCCCAATTCCCTCTCCCAATTTTGGATGAATGGCGGTATCCCCATCTCGTCCCCATCTATTAATAGTTTATATATTTTGGAGATCATTTTTTTTTCCTTTACAGCCGTAAATACCCGCTCTAGTTGGGTCAGATCGTCCCCTGGCCTGATCGGTTGGGGGAGGCTGCTTACGAAATGACACAGTTGCAGATATCGCCACTCTTTTATACTATAGAATGGAGTATCCATCAGGGCCCGAGCTCTTTCCCAGGGCTGTATTTTTTAATCGCTCTATCCACCTCCTCCTGCGAGATAGGGGCTTCAAGAAGTTCCATCTCCTCCTGCTCTACCCTGAGAAGGTCTAGGTCCTGCAGATACTCCATCACTGCCTCCTTACACTTCTCCCTATCATCCCCTCTCTGATTCACATTATATAAAAGCACTGTAATAAGAATGGAATATTTTTGAGATATTAGGGGTACAAAATTCTATCCCTCCCCTATCATCTCTGATCTTAGGGATGAAAGCCCTATTCTTTTTTTCTTTTACCCTTCTCGCCATCCATTTTCCTGATTTATTACCCCACTGGTATCTTTCCTTATTTATTGAATGGAAGGCACTTTTCCTCTCCTGTTCTAACAGCTCTTTTATCTCTCTTTTAACTATTAATTTCTGTCTTTCTGGGATCCCTTTAGGTCTCGTTCTTTGTTCGAGTTCCTGAATCTCTCTATATAAAAGAGGGCCATCTTTTATCCCCTTTTTTTCCCCCGATCTTATCCCAATCAAGATCCCCCCCCTTATAAAGGCTTTGTGTGTTTCCCAGAGGGTTGCATTAGATATTTCCGCCGTGTCATTAATCCAAAAAAGGCCTCCAGTTCCTGCTCTATACTTTTGATTGATTCCGGATCCTGGATAAGGGATTCATTCATTTTATAATTCCATCCAAGACATCCACGTCTCACACCAGCCATGTAAGGGAGCTCTACAAAGCATCTCCTCTGCTGCCTGAAAAAGCAGGCTTCACCCGCTAGGAGGTCGGAGGGCATCCAGGGTCACAAAGCGGTGGAGGGGGCCCAAGCAAGTCCCCCACGTTTATCCGGAGCCGAGGACCGCATTCCACTGAGCAGAGCGGAGCGGGTGCCGTCATTCAGCGCCAGAGACCCGGCGTCTCAACATGCTGGCCTCGGGCAAAGCGGGGATCCGGGCGGGGCCAAGGCTTCTGGAGCGTACCTACGTGTCGGCGCTCCACCCTCTACTCGTCATGGCCGTAATAGACCTAGCTTATTTCTTTATTTTTTTATTACCAAATGAAAAAAGGCTCAAAATAATAAAAGAAATATAATTTTTTCAAATGAAGCGATCCATATCTTGCCATTACTATGACCTACCACCAAAGCACAAACAAAAATAAAATTCCCCTACTGCTGACGATCGCAACGATACCACATACCTGTATGTTATTTGTTTTTTATACCCATATTGGGGCCAATTATTAATAGTGTGCGCTTCACAATTTATCCTACCTAAACCACACTGTTCATAAAACTGTACATCATTGCAACTATCTAATGTAATTCAGGACAAATTTAGCTTTGAGTTGGTGGCAAATGGTAAAAGAAATATCTTAATTTTTTTATTATCAAAGAAAAACAAGCTCAAAATAGTAAACCACACTGACACTAACTATTAAGTAAAAAAAAAAAAAAACAAAAAAAAAAAAAAAAAAACACATTGACCCTGACCCTTCACCACGACCTTTCACCCCAACATTGACCCTAAACTAGATCAAATTATTTTTTTCACATACACTTTTTTTGTTTACAAATGTCTCCTCTAGGAAGAAGAAAAAGATATAATGCATCTTTTTCTCCATTCATGTGGAGAGAGTACAAGAGCAGGCTGCACAGTTACTTATTACTGTGATGGCCAATCATAGGCAAATACAAGGATAATATGATCGAGAGCTGGTCCTTTGGATCATAATCTTTAGTATGAGACCAGGAGTGGGCAGTGTCCGGCTCTGTTGGGGTCTGGAATAGAGATCCCATGCATATACTTATGCAACATATTTTGGGTGATGTGAGGGTGGTATCGATATTAGAAGCCAGACAATTACAGCATTTGAGGTCCCTGTGCGGGGAGCGCGCTGTGCAGCTCGCTCTCAGCACAAACACGCGAACGTACATATGTGGAGGAAGACCCTTTTGAGGCCGCAGATGTGTACGATTAATATATATATATATATATATATATATATATATATATATATATATATATATATATATATATATATACGATTAATATATATATATATATATATATATTTTTTTTTAAAGCAGAGTGTGGATGTTCTTTCAAAGGAAAGCATATCCCCAGCTGGTCAACCTGCTAATACTTGGCCATTATTTATTTATATTTCAAATTGTTGATCATGGTTTTACCGTGCCTTGCAAAAGTATTTACCCCCCCCCCCCCCCTAGCTTTTTACCTATTTTGTTACATTACAGCCAATGTTTTTTTAATCTGAATTATGTGTGATGGATTAGAACACAATAGTCTAAGTTGGTGAAGTAAAATTAGAAAAATATATACATAAAACTGTTTTTCAGAAATAAAAAAAAATGATAATTGGCATATGCGTATTTATTCACCCCCTTTGTTATGAAGCCCATAAAAAGCTCTGGTGCAACCAATTACCTTCAGAAGTCACATAATTTGTGAAATGATGTCCACCTGTGTGCAATCCAAGTGTCACATGATCTGTCATTACATATACACACCTTTTTGAAAGGCCCCAGAGGCTGCAACACCTATGTAAGAGGCACCACTAACCCAACACTGCCATGAAGACCAATGAACTCTCCAAACAAGTAAGGGACATTGTTGTTGAGCAGTACAATTTCAAGTTTAGGTTATAAAAAAATATCCACATCTTTGATGATCCCTAGGAGCACTATCATAACCAAATGGAAAGAACATGGCACAACAGCAAACCTGCCAAGAGACAGCCACACATCAAAACTCACGGACCAGGCAAGGAGGGCATTAATCAGAGAGACCGCAAAGAGACCTAAGGTAACCCTGGAGGAGCTGCAGTGTTCCACAGCAGAGACTGGAGTATCTGTACATAGGAGGACAATAAGCTGTACGCTCCATAGAGTTGGGCTTTATGGCAGAGTGGCCAGAAGAAAGCCAAAATGTCACGGAGGAAGGTGCTCTGGTCTGATGAGACTAAAATTGAACTTTTTGGTCAAAGAAAATGCTATGTCTGGCACAAATCCAACACATTACATCAACCAAAGAACACCATCCCCACGGTGAAACATGGTGGTGGCAGCATCATGCTGTGGGTATGTTTTTCAGTTAGGACTGGGAAACTGGTCAGAGTTGAGGGAAAGATGGATGGTGCTAAATACAGGGATATTCTTGAGCAAAACCTGTACCACTCTGTGTGCGATTTGAGGCTAGGACGGAGGTTCACCTTCCAGCAGGCAGCACTTGAGTGTTTTAAAGGGAAACATGTAATTGTGTTGAAATGGAGCCCTAGTCAAAGCCCAGACCTCAATAGAAAATTTGTGGTCAGACTTAAAGATTGCTGTTCACAAGTGCAAACCAGCCAACTTGAAGGAGCTGGAGCAGTTTTGCAAGGAGGAATGGGCAAAAATCCCAGTGGTAAGATGTGGCAAGTTCATAGATACTTATCCAAAGCGACTTGGAGCAGTAATAGCCGCAAAAGGTGGCTCTACAAAGTATTGACTTTAGGGGGGTGAATAGATATGCACATTGACTTTTTCTGTTATTTTGTCCTATTTGTTGTTTGCTTCACAATAAAAAATAAAAATAAAAAAAAACACATCTTCTGTAAATGAAATGATGCAAATCCTCAAACAATCCATGTTAATTCCAGGTTGTGAGGCAACAAAACATGAAAATTGTCAAGGGGGTAAATACTTTTGCAAGGCACTGTATTTATTATGCCCATAGAACTTACAAAAGTTGTTTACCTTATGTGCTAGAGGTCCTGCAGTATTCTCTACTTTTAAATGCTGCCTTCAAACAACTTTCTTTTTTTAAGCTAGAGGTAACACTGCAGTGAAAAGCTGAATTCAGTACCCCTAATCTGGGGCTGAATGGTGTTTCATAAGCTGTTTACAATGCTACTAAAAACTTTTTAGATGCTTGATAAACCTCATGATCTTCAGACCGGCTTTTACACATTTGGCCTTGTTCATACTACACATAGTAGCGATTATCACTCCAATGAAGCTTTGGACCAACTTTGGCCCTAAGCTAGGAGAAATTTTGCTCTTTCGTGTTGCAGCGATTCTCATGCGTCTTATCGCTCAATAATTGTGGCAAAATCAAGCCTAGTTTGGGATGCCAGTTAAGATGAATGGACCCAAAGGCATGTCACAGGTTTTGCCATGATTTGGAATCGTGGGCAGAATCGCAGCTATTCTGTCCCCATCATTTTAAATTGCCCATATGTGAACAGGGCCTTAAAGTCTGCAACTAGCCCTAAAGGCATCAGTTCAACCATGTCCTGCTGTATTTTTAATCCAAATGTGATGCTATAAATAAAATGTGTGTTTACTAATACACTCAAATGTATTTTAAAATGTGTTACATTTTGTAGCACAAATATCATTAACCATAGTCCTTTTTTTTTTTTGGAAAATTCTTTTTATTCACAGTTTTTTTTAACAGCAATAAACAACCATAACAGAAACCCACATAAATTCCCCCCTCCCCGTTGTGCAATGTCCTAAATATACCGTATTTATCGGCGTATAACACGCACCGGCATATAACACGCACCCCAAGTTTAGGAGGGCATTTTAAGGAAAAAAAGTTTTAGGAGGGAAGTTTAGGGAAAAAAAACACTTACAATTAAGCGTCATTTGCAGCTTGCCCAGCGTCATTTGCAGCTTTGCCCAGTGTCATTTGCAGCTTTGCCCAGTGTCATTTGCAGCTTTGCCCAGTGTCATTTGCAGCTTCCCAGCGTCATTTGCAGCTTGCCCAGCGTGATCTGCAGCTTGTCAGTGTGATCTGCAGCTTGTCAGTTGCATCTTTTCTTAAAATTGCCGCCTAGAAGACTGCGCGGCCGGAAAAGACCGAGCGTCGGCGGAAAAGCCAGAGCCGTCTGTTCGGCTCCTGCTCTCAGTCCCGCCTCCCTGCTGTTTCGGAAGCGAGCGCAGGGAGGCGGGACTGCGAGCAGAGCGGAACAGACAGATCGGTCTTTTTCGTCTGCGCCCGTTTTTTTCCGGCGGCGCCCGCTGTTTTTCGGCGCCGTTTTATTTTTTTGGGCACTTTTTTTTGGGGTATCGGCGTATAACACGCACCCACGACTTTCCCCCGATTTTAAGGGGGAAAAAGTGCATGTTATACGCCAATACGGTAACAGGAATGTAAACACAATCACGTGCCCTCCGGGCTACTCAAATCATTTTACAGTACATGCTCAGGTAAAACAATAAACACAATCATCTAGTAGCTATAATTAACCATAGTCCTTAAAGCTGAATTCCATCTTTGGATACACTTTATAGTTTGTTTGAGCAAGCTTGGTCCAAATGAACTATGTCCCTCTCTAACATGTAAGGCCGCTGGCTGTGCGGTATAAACTGTATATGGCTGAGGCCACATACAGCATACCGTGCAGTGTTTTGGGTTTGAGGCAAGACTTCGAGTCTCCTACCCGGAACACAGTAGAGTCAGAGGTTGTGACATCACCCAGCCTGCCTCTCTGACTCTGTCAATCAGAGCTTATACCTCAGCTTCATACAGTTCATTCCGCACATCCAGCGGCCTCACATGTAAAGCATATCCAAAGATGGAGTTCAGCTTTAACCTTTGTTTTAAAAAGGATTTGACAATATCAATAATCTATCTTCATAACCACCATATATAATCTCTTAAATTGGCACTCACCTCTCCATCCTTAAAGCGTTTTTTCAGCTGTTTCAACATTAGAGTGAGTTTCTTGGATTGTACTCCACTATATGCCAGAAGCATACTGCCAAATTGGCGCTCAGTGATGTGACCAGCCACTGGATCCTGGCGCTCAAACTGTGGATGCAAATAATACAGGATTAGAAAACCAGTACTACATTATAACAGCAATATTTTCACTATGGAAAAACCATGAATACATGACAATCAACTAGTCACTTCACTAGAAGAAAGCAATGAATCCATTAAAGTGGTTGTAAGAGCAAAAGATTTTTACTTGAATACAAGGTATTAAGAACTGGAGTATGTAAACGTTTCATCAGGGTTATTTGGGTAGTTATGATTTAAAAAGAGTAAACGCAGTTGATAAGAAATGGCTTCAGCCAAACACTAACCATGAGTGAAAGAAAAGTTTTTGTGTTATCATTCATATTCTCTGGAAAATGGCCAAAAAATCATAAATTCTGCCAGGGTGTAAACTTATGAGCACAACTGTATTTCTTTTTTATTGCAAAGGCATCGAAGGGGTGTTTTACAGAAAAGCCATGATTGAATTACAGACCTACACTTGGCACACATGAAAATGTAATGCACTGACTTACCAGCATGGGCTATCTGTGAGAATGCACTGCAACTTTGAAAGAATATTGAAACTTAGGCCAACACCAACAAGTTGCTTAGTTAACCACTTCCCAACCGCCTACCGTAATATACTGCTGCAAAGCGGCTCTATTACGAAAAATCACGTACCTGTACGTGATTTTGTCAATGGCCACTGGGGGGCGCGCGCGCTGCCCGATACGCAATCGTGCGCTGATTGGCCACAGGGGCAGCCAATCAGCAGGCACTGTGGACGCTATGTCTGGCAGCCACCCGCGATCACTCCCTGCAGACACAGAACGGCGGTCTGCCGATGTAAACAAGCAAACCGCCTTGCTGTCAGACATGGACACTCTGATCTAGCGTTACTGCTAATCAGGAACACAGGTAAGAGTGTCCATGCAGTGAGCCCATCCCCCCACACAAACACACTGAGGGAACACAGTTAACCCTTTGATCGCCCCTGTTAACCCCTTCCCTGCCAGTGTCATTAGTACAATGTCAGTGCATATTTTTAGCACTGATTACTGTAATAATGTCACTGGTTCCTAAAAAAGCAGTGCCATATTGCAAAAAATGGCCTGGTCATTAAGGAGATAAAATCTTCCAGGGCTGAAGTGATTAAAGTGATTCTAAAGACTTTTTTTTTGGTTTTCCTTTAAAAATAACAAACATGTTACCTGCTCTTTGCAGTTGTTTTAGACAGGGCAGCCTGGATCCTCTTCTTCTCGGGTCCCTCGTTGGTGCTCCTGGTCCCTCTCACCTGTCGAGTGTCCCCACAGCAAACAGCTTGTTATGGATGCCCCCGAGCCGCAACTCTGCATGTCCAATCAAACAAAAAGCCACGGTTCGGCCCTGCCCCTTCTCTCCTCATTGGCTAATTAACCTTGATTAACAGCAGAGAGCCAATGGCGATGCTGCTGTGTCTCAGCCAATCAGGAGGGAGAGTCCAGGACGGCCAAGGCACTAGTGCACATTGTTGGATTGAGATGGGGCTCAGGTATGTATTAGGGGGAGCTGCTGCACACTGAAGGTTTTTTATCTTAATGCATAGACTGTATTAAGATAAAAAAAAATTCTGCCTTTAGAACCACTTTAAGTTATACACTAATTTCTTATACCGCTGACTGTTACCCCAGATGAGATATCCAACCATAATTCACAGCTTGCTTCAAAGTGTACATCCATTAAAAAGCCAAAATCATTATGAAACAGAAACATAATGATCCAGTGATGGACAAACCATAATTTATGGGATAGGATCAGGATTTCAGAAAATAGGAGTTTACATTGCAATGTTTCTATTTCTCAAGCTTGTGGTCTATTTCCTTATCAAATGCAGACAGTGTGGGTTCAGTGACACACACCTGCACGGCTGTCAAATTGGGACCAACGGCTGTGTCTGTGCAGCCACTGCATCCCAAAAGGCATACATCAGACTGCCTGCACATGGATAAACAGAACACCTGCTCATCCTGTACAAAGACAGCCCTTTGCATGGGTATACACATAAATATTCTGTTTGTTCCATAGCTATCTAACTTTGTGATTTTAGCCACTGTGCTTTTGGACTATAGAGAGACTTTTTTGTACACTTTTTTTATTTTTTGAACATTTATGATTTGTTTATATACAATTTTTCCTGTATTTGATTTTCTGAGTGCAACTTATTTTTTCTTTGTCGCTTTTCTGTTGTGTTAATATCTCACATTTATTTGTTGCAGCTCTTATACATGTATTCTGTGTATTTTTTGGATTCAGCACAAGCGCAATATTTTTTTGGAGTTTTTATACACATAAATATGCCTGTGTCAATGAGGCCTAAGGCCAAGTTAACAATTGTGCATTGTGGGAATTGCACGCATTCCTACAATGCAAACAAAACACGCAGCCCATATGCAGGTGTGCAGCTGTACCATTGAATCTTAATGGCATCTACCTTGGTAATATGTATGCCAAAGCAAATATTAATAAAAGTACCATGTGATTTGGTGTGATGTGATCTTTAAAAAGGATCATGCACTCCTTTTGTACATTTTTACATGTAAGGCAACCCATTGAAATGAATGGGCTGCGCTAAATTGCACAAAAACATGGTAGCTCCATTGCACC
Source organism: Lithobates sylvaticus (assembly GCA_028564925.1). Classification (NCBI taxonomy): domain Eukaryota; kingdom Metazoa; phylum Chordata; class Amphibia; order Anura; family Ranidae; genus Lithobates; species Lithobates sylvaticus. Next base: position 120,439,934 of record CM053036.1, on the reverse strand, counting down.
GGCATAGGTGTAAATGAAGCCTGTGACGGAACGTCCCTACACTCCTCTTGAGTGCGTTCGTCATATATCACTTCCTTCCAGTCTGGATACGGATATCAGATATTCCAACCGCTCCCAAGCACTAAACGAGACGACACTTGCTTAGTTGCTCAATATGGACTGACTTTATTAGAACCAAAAGTACAAGTATTTATATACAATAGGAGAGGAGGTCCCCCCTCCTGCTCATTTTACTCTAACAATACACCTGTAACAACTTAACATAAACTAATTAACTAATCCCTTTAAGCAGCCGATGTGACTCATCAGGATTTCACTACAAGTCAGACTTGTTGTCATCGAGATAAACACAGTTGATTATAAATTATCATAATTACCACCACAAGACATTTCATCACAATAGCAGGAGACCACCAGTAACAGACGGACCATCTCCTGCATGGTACAGAGGACAATGTGATCAGCTCTGTCAATTAACATCTTGAGTTCATGACACTAACATCTGACAGTGTGTATCCCAACAGCATGAGACCACACACATTATATATACACATATATACAGCATTGAATCTTGACTGGGGTTTGGGTTCTCCTTCACCCTGTGCCCCTTAAAATCCAGGGCCCATAATCGGTTGGCAGGAGGCTCGCATTTAGTCCTCTCAAAAAGCCTGTGTCCCGGCTAGGTCTGTCACAAAGCCTATCAATGCATTTGACTTACCATAACTAGCCACAACTACACTTCAGTTCCCATGTTTTCGTCTTTAACTTACAGTGTATATACATAGTTATTAGGGTGCAATGTTCATATACCAGGCAGAGAGCAGTCTTAGATGTATACATTTTGTTTCTAGAATACTGAATGCATCACACTGGACCTTTCTACTGTTGATGTCTCTTTTAACCACTTCCCGACCGCCCCATGTACATATACGTCGGCAGAATGGCACGTACAGGCAGAATCACGTACCTGTACGTGCCATTCTTCAGGCGCGTGGGGGGTCCGATCGGACCCCCCCCGGCCGGCGGGGACGGTCGGGATCGCTTCAGGAGCGATCCGGGATGAGGGGACGGCCAGTGGTTTCTGGCCACCCCCTCGCGATCGCTCCTGGCGAATCAGATGCTTCCTCTGTCTGTGTCAATCAAAACACAGGCAGAGGAAGTGATGTCACGCTCGGTGCGCCGGTCTATGTGACCGGAACGCCGAGCTGTCAACATGTACAGGTTAGTGCACCAACAGTACACTGACACCAGTACACATAGGCACACAAAACACCCCCCTGTCACCCCCAGATCACCCCCCAGATCACCCCCTCCCCCCCCCCCAGTCACAGTGTCACTAATTGCAGTGATCATTTTTTTACTGATCACTGCATTTAGTGTCAGTGTGACTGTAATAACTGTCAGTGCAGTTAGTTTTAGGTCCAAGGTAGCCCCCTACCCCCCCTAATAAAGGTTTAACCCCTTGATTGCCCCCCAGGTAACCCTTTCACCCCCTTTTGCCAGTGTCACTAAGCGATCGTTTTTCTGATCGCTGTATTAGTGTCACTGCTGTCGCTAGGTAACCATTTTTTTTTTTTAGGTAACCGCCATGTTTATATAGGTTCATAAATAGGTTTATAGGTCAGGTACCCCCATATTACAACCTAAATAAAGGTTTTAACCCCTTGATTGCCCCTAGAGTTAACCCTTTCACCAGTGATCACTGTATAACTGTCACTGGTGACGCTGGTTAGCCAGTTAGTTATTTCGTTATTTAGGTTCCCCGTCAGGTTTTTATATAGCGTCAGGTACCCCCATATATTACCTAATAAAGGTTTTAACCCCCTGATTGCCCCTAGTTAACCCTTTCACCCCCTTTTGCCAGTGTCACTAAGCGATCGTTTTTCTGATCGCTGCATTAGTGTCGCTAGGTAACCAGTTTTTTTTTTGTATTACTGTTACGGGTGACGCTGGTTAGTTAGCTTGTTTTTTATACTGTCAGGGCACCCGCCATTTATTACCCAATAACGGTTTAACCCCCTGATCGCCCGGCGGGTGATATCAATTAGGTTTTAGGGTCAAATAAGGTCTGCGTCGCCCCAGGTTAGTGCCAGTACCGCAAACACCCACGCGCAAAGCATACACCTCCCTTAGTGGCACAGTATCTGAACAGATCAATATCTGATCTGATCTATACTAGCGTCCCAGCAGTTTAGGGTTCCAAAAAAAAACGCATTGTTAGCGGGATCAGCCCAGATACCTGCTAGCACCTGCGTTTTCCCCCTCCGCCCAGCCCAGCCCACCCAAGTGCAGTATCGATCGATCACTGTCACTTACAAAACACTAAGCACACATAACTGCAGCGTTCGCAGAGTCAGGCCTGATCCCTGCGATCGCTAACATTTTTTTTGTGGTAGCGTTTTGAGTCAGTCGCTTCAGTCAGGAGCTTTTTTACCTGTGAATCTCAAAAAAATAAAAAAAATAAAAATAGTTGTCGTTTTATTGTTCTCTCTCACACTCTATTCTCTCTCTATTGTTGCTCTTTTTTTACTCCATTCTATTCTGCAATGTTTTATTATGTTTTATCATGTTTTATCATGCTTGCTTTTCAGGTATGTAATTTTGTTTACTGTGTTTTAGTGTTAAGCATTTTTTTGTTTTCAGGTGCGCCATTCAGTTGCAACGCGGATTTATTTATCTTGACAGCAACAGCGTTTGCTCCCACGATACATAAAGCCGCGACTCCAACGCTGTAGGAGGTGATTTCACCACCACAGTTAAAAAAAAAGAGCATATATGCCGAAGCATGGGGGCAGCAGGGGGGGGGGAGGAGCGATTGGCTCCTAATGCCACGTACATACGGTCGAAATTCCGACCGTGTGTACACGGCATAACTTTTGCGGGAGGATGCCCCCATGCATCGGCATATATAAATGGTGCATGTATGCCCATCATTAGAAGTGGGTGGATGAAGGGAGGTATTCTAATGGTGGGCATACCCACCAATCAATCTCTTTTTTTCGTTCAGCCAAGAGGCTGCATGAAAAAAAAAAGATTACAATATATGTCCAGTATGTTGCTGGACTTTGAATGGTTATACCAGAATGATGCCTGCAGGTTTAGGTATCATCTTGGTATCATTCTTTTCAGCCAGTGATCGGCTTTCATGTAAAAGCAATTCTAGCGGGTAATTAGCCTCTAGACTGCTTTTACAAGCAGTGGGAGGGAATGTCCCCCCTCCCGGATATAAACCGCGCAATTGGGAAATTGGGAAAGCATTTTATCACACCAATCTTGGTGTGGTCAGATGCTTTGAGGGCAGAGGAAAGATCTAGGGTCTAATAGACCCCAATTTTTTCAAAAAAAGAGTACCTGTCACTGCCTATTGCTATCATAGGGGATATTTACATTCCCTGAGATAACAATAAAAATCATAACAAAGAAAAAAAAATGGAAGGAACAGTTTAAAAATAAAATAAAAAAGCTAAATAAATAAAAAAAAAACAAAAAAAAAAAAAGCACCCCTGCCCCCCCTTCTCTTGCGCAAAGGCGTACACAAGCGTTGGTCTGGCGTCATATGTAAACAGCAATTGCACCATGCATGTGAGGTATCACCGCGAAGGTCAGATCGAGGGCAGTAATTTTAGCAGTAGACCTCCTCCGTGAATTTAATGTGGTATCATGTAAAGGCTTTTAAAGGCTTTTAAAAATGTATGTAGTTTGTCGCCACTGCGTGTTTGTGCGCAATTTTAAAGCATGTCGTGTTTGGTATCCATGTACTCGGCCTAAGATCATATTTTTTATTTCATCAAAAATTTGAGCAATATAGTGTGTTTTAGTGCATTAAAATAAAAAAAAAAAGTGTATTTTTTCCACAAAAAATGCGTTTGAAAAATCGCTGCGCAAATACTGTGTGGAAAAAAAAAATGCAACACCCACCATTTTAATCTGTAGGGCCTTTGCTTTAACATTATATATAGTGTTTGGGGGTTCAACGTAATTTTCTTGCAAAAAAAAAATATGTTTTCATGTAAACAAAAAGTGTCAGAAAGGGCTTTGTCTACAAGTGGTTAGAAGAGTGGGTGACGTGTGACATAGGCTTCTAAATGTTGTGCATAAAATGCCAGGACAGTTCAAACCCCCCCCCAAATGACCCCATTTTGGAAAGTAGACACCCCAAGCTATTTGATGAGAGCAATGTTGAGCCCATTAAATATTTTTTTTTTTTGTCCCAAGAGATTGAATAATGAAAAAAAAAAATATATATATTTTTTTTTACAAAAAGTTGTCACTAAATGATATATTGCTCAAACATGTCATGGGCATATGTGGAAATACACCCCAAAATACATTCTGTTGCTTCTCCTGAGTACGGGGATACCACATGTGTGGGACTTTTTGGGAGCCTAGCTGCGTACGGAACCCCAAAAACCAATCACCGCCTTCAGGCTTTCTAAGGGTGTAATTTTTTTATTTCACTTCTCACTGCCAATCGCAGTTTCGGAGGCCATGGAATGCCCAGATGGCATAAAACCCCCCAAAATGACCCCATTTTGGAAAGTAGACACCCCAAGCTATTTGCTGAGAGGTATGGTGAGTATTTTGCAGATCTCGCTTTTTGTCACAAAGTTTTGAAAATTGAAAAAAAGAAAAAAAAATTTTTTTTTTCTTTACTTTCTTCATTTTCAAAAACAAATGAGAGCTGTAAAATACTCACCATGCCTCTCAACAAATAGCTTGGGGTGTCTACTTTCCAAAATGGGGTCATTTGGGGGGGTTTTGTGCTACTTTGGCATTTTATGGCCTTCGAAACGGTGATAGGTAGTGAGGAGTGAAATCAAAAATTTGCACCCTTAGAAATCCTGAAGGCGGTGCTTGGGTTTCGGGGTCCCGTACGCGGCTAGGCTCCCAAAAAGTCCCACACATGTGGTATCCCATACTCAGGAGAAGCAGCAAAATGTATTTTGGGGTGCAATTCCACATATAACTATGGCATGTGTGAGCAATATATCATTTAGTGACAACTTTTTGAAAAAAAAAAAAATCTTTTTTATTTTTGTCTTTATTCAATCACTTGGGACTAAAAAAAAAAATATTCAATGGGCTCAACATGCCTCTCAGCAAATAGCTTGGGGTGTCTACTTTCCAAAATGGGGTCATTTGGGGGGGTTTTGTACTTCTCTGCCATTTTAGCACCTCAAGAAACGAAATAGGCAGTCATAAATTAAAAGCGGTGTAAATTCCAGAAAATGTACTCTAGTTTGTAGACGCTATAACTTTTGCGCAAACCAATAAATATACGCTTATTGGCATTTTTTTTACTAAAGACATGTGGCTGAATACATTTTGGCCCAAATGTTTGACTAAAATTGAGTTTATTAGATTTTTTTTATAACAAAAAGTAGAAAATCTCTTTTTTTTTCAAAATTTTCGCTCTTTTTCCGTTTATATCGCAAAAAATAAAAATCACAGAGGCAATCAAATACCATCAAAAGAAAGCTCTATTTGTGGGAAGAAAAGGACGCAAATTTCGTTTGGTTACAAAATTGCATGACCGCGCAATTACCAGTTAAAGTAGTGCAGTGCGAAATTGAAAAAAGACCTCTGGTCCTTTGGCTGCCAAATGGTCCGGGGCTGAAGTGGTTAATATGCACCTCACATACTGCCCATTTGCAGGCTAATAAAATTCAAGGCATAGAAAATCAAGCCACTCAGCCTCAGAGCTTCTAAGTTATCCCTGTAGACAGACATTTGTATCTATTTTACTGACACCTAGTTTGCTGGAAAATGGATTACCAACTCCACTGTTTAAAACCCCTAGGTGAGATGGGGACTTTATTAAACAGACCACAATATATTTAAAAAAAGCATACTTCTCATCCTAGTAAATGGATGTATCATCTGGGCAGATAGAACAATCAAGATTGCTTACAAACAATACATCATTTGAAATATAATTAATTTGTGGTGAAGTAAGGTGATCTCCCTGAAGTGCAACCAGACACAGAGGGTGATGTTATCTTATTGGGAGCAGTGCAGTAGCATTGTCACTCCTTCACATTAAGTTGCTTGAGGTGGATTTCTTGGGGGCGAAGGGAAAACAGTACTTGCAGAAGCACTTACAATCAAGTCTTACAGAACCTATTTTTTTAATAGAAGCCCATATTTATACTTTAAGTGCTTATTTTCTCTGTGCCTGATGGAAAAAAACATTGTCCCAGTCCAAAAACAATGGGACCAGCTTATAAAAACTAAAGCTAAAGAAAGATGATGTTGTAGCCCAGGGCATTCAAGATTTAAATATTACTATGCTCTGGGAAATTAATACATTCTGATAAACTAATGGGCAACACCATTTTTTTTTTTATGTCCATCTCCCAACAAATAGCTTGCAATTTACTAAACTTGATGCCAGCTCACAGCAACTGAAAGTTTAAAGATACATTTGGGGATGACATACAATTTAGTTAATTAAAAAGCAGGTATTAATTGCATGTTGTGAAGAAAAGGTTTTGTAACTTTTCACCCCGTTTCCACATTCCCTGTAGCCACAAAGCACAACACAGCATACAAATATTAGTTGACACTAGGGCTATACTGAAACACATCCCAATCTTGCCTTCATCTTCTATTAGTATAAACTAAACAAAGTATAGTTTACAGCAAAGGTGATGAAATAAAGCTGTGAGACAGATTACACTAATCAAAACAGACAACCAAATATGGGGGAAGCCAACGAAAAAACAAGTCTGGAACAGAGATATGAAATTTGCAAGGACTCTTTTATTGCCTGTCAACTGCAATTTCACTTATGGAAAGAAAAAATAAAAAACGCAAACTTTGCACTGAACAAAAAACATTTTAGATCTAGAACATGTATAAACTTTTTTCTAGAAGAAAATGATTCAATGCAGGACTGTTCAGTTCAACGGGGGGGGGGGGGGCCAAGCAGATGACAAGCAGGGGAAGAAGATCCTGAACAGGAGGGTGTGAATGATGTTGTGGCAGTGGTGGTGGGGGGGGGGGGGGGGGGAGGGTTACTGGAACTGATGCCCTATAGTTCCTCCTGGCAGCAGCTGAAAACCAGCAGAAGGGAGAGAAGAAGAAGCCGGCTGCTGTATGATGCCGAACTACAGGGGATCGGTTTCAGTATATGCTCCTCTGCCACACCAATCACCCCCCTGCTGCCCGGGTACCCCTGTGGGCCATTTCCCCCCACAATGCTGCCGGTTTCCCCTTAGGAAAGTGGGGAGGAAGGAATGGCGGTAAATAACTCATTTACTGGCCCCTTCCTTGTTTGAATGAACACAGTGAATTATTGGTACAGATTGGTCACGATGACTGAAGCATAGTAAAATGTTTACTACGCTTCTGTTTTTGAATGAACAGGAAGCCTCTGTACAGAGAACTAAGCTCTGCTAAGGAAGCAGAGAAGGGATTGGACATATATGCGTGCTATTCCTTTCTCAGTCTCAAAAGCGAGACTCCATCATTCACACGGATTCTCTGGCCCACACAGGTTGTTTATGGGTCTGGAACTGCCCATTACTCTATGGGGAAGCAGCAGTTGTAGGAACACAGCTGTAGATCCTAATTTAACAGGTGGACAGGTAAGAATGAGTGGCTCCAAATTTACACTGCCAGAGTCGTAGACCTGCATTATCACACCTGTCAAATCAGGACCTACAGTTGTGCTCATACAGCTGCTGGGTCCACATAGCATAATGTAGGATGTCTGCACTCAGCTCCAGCCACACACAAAAAAAAAAAAACACTAATTCACACTGTACAGGCCACAGTGCCCATGTGAAAGATCCCATTCACACACAGAGCTTTATTTATGAACTTAATACAGTTTCATCTCTAAAATTTAGGAGGATATTTGAAAGTCATGTTGTGTTGTGTTTGTGTCCACCAATAATGATTCTAGTGTACTTTTAGTGATAACTGCAGCCCTGCCATCAGTATACTAGAGTAAATTATCCGAGTCGTAGTTAAAAGGTAAACGGGTGGGGTCGGTGCGGTCCACCCGGAGGATTCAACCCGGCGGGGCAGGGTCAGCTGCCGCGAGCCTGCCGGACCCCCCCCCCCCATAATCCATACCAGACCCTTATCCGAGCATGCATCAGGTCAGGAAAGGAAAGGGGACGAGCGAGCGCCCCCCCCCCTCCGGAAACCATACCAGGCCGCATGCCCCCAACATGGGGGGTGCTTTGGGGCAGGGGGATTATTAAGAATATGGAACCCCCCTTTAAGAAAAAGAGGCCCCCCTATGTGAATGATTATGGGCTACATTGTACCCCTACCCAGTCACCAAAAAAAACAAAAATAAGTGTAGTATTACAAAAAACAAGAGACGGTCCTTTATTAAACATTAGGAATATCCCCCCCCATCATAGCTCCAACGTAAATCACGATGTCTTTCTTCGCCGCCACCGCCCCATTGAAAAAAAATAAAAACACTCCTCCTGACGCTGTCTCCCGCAGTTCTGTCAGTTCCGATATCTGACAGTTCATATATAGCTATTGGGCGTAGCCATGCAGTGATGTCACCCAGAGACCCCGCCTTCTTGTGACTTCACGGACACATCATGGCCAGGGTTGTGGGATAAAGGCCCTCGTCCCCATCAACATGGGGGCAAGGTGCTTTGGGGTGGGGAGGAACCCTGCTGACAGCTGATGACTCATCGGTTGTTAAGGATGCAGCGGCCAGTTTCCCAGCCAGCTTCTTGGCAACCAGCTTTATACAGTGTTTTTAAAGGGACAAGCAAAAAAAAACACGCAAAATGCATGAAGAATGCATGCAAAAAGACATTTAAAAAAACAGGTTTAAAAAAACGCACCGCAAACCATGCCTGAAAAAGGCATCAACCGCATAGATGTGAACCTAGGACTTAGAGTAGATTTAGACATGCATCTAAAGCTCCCTTTCCGCTAAAGCCTGATCCACGTTTGGCTAGCGCTCTAGAATCTACTGACAGGCAGTGAGGAATGCCTCCTCAATGCCTATTTTAACCCCATTTTTGCTGACAAACCAAAACAGCATTTGAGGTGCTTCCCCATTGACTTGAAAGTGTACCTACATGTGGGGTGAACTTTGGCGGGCACAAAGCATCGCCACCATGCCACATAAGCCTCCCCATCCGCTGCCTATTGCGGCTTAAGGGGGGCAGGGTGGTAAAAAAATAACAAGTCAAGTCTAAATGCAGTCTTAAAGTGGTTCTAAGTATTCTGCATTAAGGTAAAAAATGTCCCACCACTTGCTCCCTCCCCCCCTCTTCCCTAAACACTTAGACCCCTTTCACACTGAAGGCGTTTTTCAGGTGTTTTAACGCTAAAAATAGTGCCTGTAAAGCGCCTCTCATGCCTCCCCAATGTGAAAGCCTGAGTGTTTTCACACTGAGGCAGTTTGCTTGCTGGATGGGAAAAAAAGTCCTGCAAGCAGCATCCCAAAATGCCCTGCTAGCTAGCGGCTGAAAAGCGCAGCTAAAACAACGGTAAAGCGGCCCCAGTGTGAAAGGGGTCTTAACTGTGTCCTCTCACCATCCAGTACTGTTCTGCCTTCAGCCCTGCTGCTCCCTCTTCCTGGTCTCACATAAGACTCCGAGAGCAACAAGTGAGATAGGCTTTTACTGCGGTCAGTCAAATCCTTGCTGAGGGAGTATCTGCAAGGAAAAGGTGGAGACAGCGCAGATGGGGGACCAAAAAGGAGGAGGTAACCCATCGCTCTATGCAATATCCTTACACAGAGCAGGTAAGTATAACATATTTTTTTATTTTAAAGCATTATTAAACCCAAAAGCAAACATTTATTGCATTGCAGCTTACCAATTCTTCGATATGATGTGGAACAAATAAAACCGCGCTAATAACTAGTTTTGTTTTTAAAGCGCTCCATGAGGAGTTTACATGTAAGTGTTTACTATGATATTTTAATAAATTTTTCAAACTTTATTATACTATGGGCGGCTTCTTTCTACTTTCCCAAATGTGTTGCCATTGAGCCAAAGGAGGTATAAAGTCATCTTCACCCTAAATTGGTTGGGCTGTGAATCGGGAAGAGGAAAGCCAGGGACATCCATAGCATCTTGCAGATCGGTCTATTTCTGTGATGGAAATGTGACACCCCATAATCACTACTGCTGGAGGCTATAGATCGAGAGAGGGAGAAACCAGGGACACCCGTACCAGTTTGCCGGCTGTTTTACCACAAAGCTTCATATGCTTTACCTTCTGGTAAGCACATAGGTATCTATGGTGTCGGGTCTTTTTTGCTTCGATATGATGGCTGCATTTGTTTCCTTATTTTAGGCTTGCTTTCTTCTATTTTGATCTAGTGATCCAGCCAGTAAGTCTGTTTTTCAACAGAAAATCTCTCTTGCAGTTACAGGGATGAGACAAACCATTTACCACTAACAGAGGTGCTTATGATCAGCTTTTATGTACAACCTTTATCCTAAAAGAAAAAATGTTTGCTGTAACAGATTAACCACTTGCCGACCACCGCATGTACATATACTTCGGCAGAATGGCACGGCTGGGCAAATGGGCGTACAGGTACGTCCCTTTGAATTTGCCACCGAGTGGTCATGTGCGTGACCCTGCCGGGAGCTCCGTGAGTAGGATCGCGGGTCCCGCGGACTTGATCACCGCAGGGATACCCATGATCATCTCAGAGCTGAAGAACAGAAGATGCTAATGTAAACAAGCATCTCCCCGTTCTGCCTAGTGACACTGTCACTGATCACAGCTCCCTGTGATCGGGAGATATGATCAGTGAAGTGTCATTCGTAGCCATGCCCCCAAACAGTTAGAATCACTCCCCAGGAATCACTGAACCCCTCCCTAGCCCCCTGCAATTTTATAGTACTGATCGCTGTAAAAATGACAATGGTCCCAAAAATGTGTCAAAATTGTTCCGATGTGTGCACCATAATGTCGCAGTCACGATAAAAATTGCTCCATTACTAGTAAAACATATTTTTTTATAAAAATGCCATAAAATGAACCCCTATTTTGTAGACACTATAATTTTTGCGCAAACCAATCAAACGCTTATTGCGGTCTTTTTTTACCAAAAATATGTAGAAGTATACATATCAGCCTAAACTGAGGGAAAAAAATCGTTTTATTATATATTTTTTGGGGATATTTATTATAGCAAAAAGTAAAAATAATGTGTTTTTTTTTTTCAAAATTGTCACTATTTTTGTTTATAGTGCAAAAAATAAAAAACGCAGAGGTGATCAAATACCACTAAAGGAAAGCTCTATTTGTGGGGAAAAAAGTATGTCAATTTTGTTTGGAAGCCACGTTGCACGACCGCGCAATTGTCAGTTAAAGCGACGCAGTGCCGAATCGCAAAAAGTGCTCTGGTCTTTGGCCAGCAAAATGGTCCGGGGCTTAAGTGGTTAAAAAGTGCGAGTTAGAGCCCAGCTTCAATTTGTTACTGTATTTAAAGAGGAGTTCCGCCGCCCGCCATTAGTAGTTAGGGAACCCGGCAGTGAAGCTTTGTGGCTTCAAAGCTGGTTCCCTACTGCGCATGCGCACTGCGCTTTCTGAATAGCCCAGCAGCGGGGGAGAAGGGGGGCCCAACTTCTGAGTGATGGGGTAGCGGCACAATTCTTCCGGAAGTAGGGACAGGTACATGTCAAAAAAAGGGACCCACTTCCCCTTCCCAAAAGGTGCCATATCCAACACCAGAGAGTGGGGGGGGGGAGTCAGATAAGCGGAGCGTCCACTTTTCGGTGGAACTTCACTTTAAACCTGATAAAAGGTCCAACACTCCAATCTCCCCAGACTGACAATGCTGCTTTCCAAATATGCCCTTGTGCTTCGTCAGCCAGAGTTGGGGAACTCTAATAATGAAGGTGTGTTACTGACTAGATCATCAGGTGAAAACGAAGGAGAAAAAGCCCCCAAAAAAGAAAACGAATGCAGCTACCACATCTAATGATTGGCAAGCTGCAATATATAAAATTTTTGGTTTTGGGTTTAAAACGGCCTTATTATTGTTTATGAATCAAACATACTGATGACAACATTTTGGCAAGATAAAATAAACAGTTAAAAGAAGATCATAAATCTTCGTAAATTTATCCGATTTATCTTTCAATCTTGCCTCGATTCTCTTTTTAGCATATACATTTGAAATCATAACACATATCATAAAAACTGCTCAACAGTCTCAATGGTGTCAGGGAAGGTTGTTTTAGAGACCTTTTTTCTCATTTTTTTGAATAATGAAAAAAGACTCCCCTTTTCCCTTCTAAACTCCTTAACCACTTCAGCCCTGGAAGATTTTACCCACTTCCTGACCAGAGCACTTTTTACAATTTGGCACTGCGTTGAATTAACTGACAATTGCACGGTCATGAAATTCTGCACCCAAACGAAATTTGCGACAATTTTGAAAAAAAACTATATTTTTATTATTTAATATTTAAAAAAACAAAAACAAAATTTCTTCATCAGTTTAGGCCGATATATAGTCTACATATTTGTGGTAAAAAAAAAAAATCACAATAAGCGTATATTAATTGGTTTGTGCAAAAGTTATATAGTGTTTATAAACTATGGGAAAGATTTATGGAATTTTGTTTATTTTTTTTACTAGTAATGTTGGTGATCTGGGATATTTTGCGGTATTGCAACATTGCGAACAGATCGGACACTTTTGACACATTTTTGGGACAGACAATTATACACCGATCAGTGCTATAAAAATGCACTGATTACTGTGTAAATGGCACTGGCAGGGAAGTAGTTAGCACTAGGGGGCGATCAAGGGGTTAAATTTGTGTTCCCTCAGTGTGTTCTAACTGTATGGAGATAGGACTGAGTAGGAGGAGGAGACATATCGCTGTTCCTACTTACTAGGAACAAACAACATGTCTCCTCCCCTCTAACAGAATGGGGATTTGCGTTTACACACACAAATCCCTGTGGTGGCCGAAAATGGGAAGGACGTACCCATACGGGATTTCGCCCAGGAGAGCCATTCTGCTGCATTTTATCTGCGTGAGCCGGTCGGGTACTGGTTAAACTTATTTACGTAAAAAATTGGGAAGCTCTTACTAATCCCTTGTTCAGTCTTCAACCTAGATTTGTCCATAATCATTCAGTAACATTCCAGCAAAAAGCTTGTTCACACCAACAAAGTGCACTACCACACAGCCAATAGTGTGCAATGCGAAGGTAGCTGAAAACTGTAACCTTTTGTTTGTTAGAATTTATTGCACCACAGCACTAAGTGCTGCATGCCTTTAATATTGCCAAGGTAATATTCAAATTTAAATTTGCTCCAAACCTCATTTCCATCTATTACTGTGCCCAGCTTTCAGTCTCATCCTTCAGACTCAATGTAATTTGGGAAAAAAATATTGTAATATTTCTCCCATCTCTAGATATCGGTCTTCCGTAAATGACAAGGACACCTTTAATGGTTATGGTGTCCTTTCCAATGAGCTCTGTTAATGCAGTCATCTGTTCCCATTATTCCCTGGGTAGCCTTTAAATTGTCTCAGTTGGGTCCTGAACCACCCACACCAATGCGCTCTGGATTCCATTCACTTAAAATGTTTGTAAAACTTCTAAAAACTGTCACTGCCAGCCCCTCCTTAATGCAGCCATAACACAGTGTAAATATTTATGGAAAACAAAGCCTCTAAATACAGTTTTCAGATTTCTCCAGGCTGGTCACGTGACTCCCGGCCACTCTTCTACTCCGATGTAGGGGCAACAGCGGGAGGGGCCAAGCTCTCCCTCTGATGTCAGCTGGGGAGGTCACGTGACCGAAGTGCTGGCTGCTCAGCCCCTTCCACTGTAGCCCTTAGATGGGGGTGGAGGTGTGGCCGGGAGTCACATGACTGGCCTAAAGAGCTCTGAAAAAACATATTTAGTGGCTTTGTTTTCCATAAATATTTACACTAAAAGCAGGGCTGGCAGTGACAGTTTATTATTTACTTTATTAGTAATAGCGGCAGGAGGGGGGGGGGGGGGGGGGAGACGGGAGACGGCTCAAAGACACAGGAGCTGACAAGCAGGAAGGTAGGGAGGGGAGAGAGGAGAGCTGTGAATGACTGAGGCACATAAACTGACCATGGATTACAGGGCTCAGCAGCCATGATAAACCATGATCAATTTAAATGAAATGTACATACACTGTCAATCCAATAGCGTCTGTCCTCTTACTTCATCTTGACATTCACACACATAGTTCTCAATCCCAGAGGAATAATGCTGGGTGTGTTTTAAATACTGTGAGCCTCAATATTGCTCTGGTACTCCCTCTGATTTTAAACCAATACCTCCGCATTATTTGAACAGAGACAAACTGCACAATGTTTCCTCTGATAACTTAATACAAATTATTGCGTTGTGCGCATGATGTAGCATTTTAGTTTTGTTTAGGTAACATTAACGCATACCATGGTATGTAGAGTGGTTCTTTTTCTTTGAATAAAGTATACAGAGAGGTGTCTGTGTAGTTTGGGTAATGCATCTAATCTGGAAGACTCTGGAGGAGACACACTTAGTGAGGTTTAATAGAGCGACAACCAGAAATTGAAGCTACTAAGTAGGCATTTGCTTATGGGTAACAAGATTAAGATCTTGAAGATTTATGAATGTAACAGTGGCACTATAGTATGATTAATTATTTTTTGAAAAGTGGAAGTATTTGTGGGCAATATTAATGTTACAGAGCACAGGTGTGTTTAAAGTGGTTCTAAAGGCAAATGGTTTTTTAACCTTATTGCACTCTATGTATTAAGGTAAGAAAATCTTAAGTGTGCACACACGGGATGAGAGTTTTAAAGCTTGGCAGAGGACAGGTGGTTTGCAATTAACAATATGAGTGTAATATAAATTCACACAGTGACAAACTATAAATATGCTTTTTATTATGCCACCCCCCCACCCCCCCCAACTTCCATTTGAAAATTGTCAGGGCTAAATTGTAAGCTGTAAATCAATGAGTTTATTCAAACCATTATGGTGGCTTTTCAATTTTAATGCAGATTGCTGTGAGAGATGTATCTACCTGACAAAACGCTAACACTGATCTGTGCAGCAAACAGGCAATGTGCAGCATCTTAAAAGCACTTTTACTTTAAAATGTCAGTTACCGAAATAGCTTCAACAAATCATACTATGAATTATCCTCATTACAGAATTATTACATGAAAGTGTATAAAATGACTGCACCATCAGCTTTAAAAGACTTTTAAAAGCAATAATTGAAAAACTTAGGAAAAAAAAAAAGAGAAAACTAATCACTTAGTTTTCACAAATGATAAAAGTTTCAAGGTGTGATGCTGCAGGCTGTCCCCTATTGGCTCTAAGCCCAGGAACGGCTAATCGCTCAGTTCTTGATCAGCTCTGAGCAAAGGGTGACAATTGTCAGTCACCTAAATATAAAAAGGAGCCTTCGCGCTACCAAATGTGCCAAAAGGATAAATATCAAAAATAATATAACAAATTAATTAAATTAATAAGGTGCAGCAACTTAATAGTAAAACTAAGTGCAATAATAAAGTGCAATTTCAGTGCAAATCCAGTGCCATAAAATGAACCAGCAGCAAAATCAGATAGTGTTCACACAACACAAAGCAATAAATATAAAAAAGAGTGATCCTGCGCAACAGTGTAAAGCACACACCTAAAAAAATTATATAGTATGGTATATGATCAATAAATGTAACAAAAAATTATATAAATATAATAAATGTCCAAAAAGAAACTGGGAAGTGTTTTGATAAACACTATGTGTATAAACATGGGAGCTGAATAAATAAATAAATAAATGAGTCCATGTGGTGATCCTTTACATGGTAATAAGTGGTAAAAACGTCTTTAGAGAGTCTCTGAGTGAATGTTCCTTAACCACTTCACAACCGGCCCATAGCCGAAAAACGGCTACAGGGCGGTTGCTTAACTGTGGGAGGGCGTCATATGACGTCCTCCCAGAATTCCCCTCGACAACATCCGTGCTCGCCAGGTCCAGAGGACCCGGCGGATCACGGTAAGCGGCAGCTCATTGCGGCCGTTTACCACGTGATCGCGCCGTCAAATGACGGCGCGATCACATGTAAGCAAACCGGTGTCATTTGATGACACCGGTGTCATTTGATGACGCCGGTTCCTATCCCCTCCTCTCTCTGTACCGATCGGTACAGTGTGAGAGGAGAGGGGGAGGGATCGGTGGCAGCAGTGCTGTGGGCGGGATCTGTAGTGCCCACAGCCTGCTCTGCCACCACCGATCCATCCATCCATCCATGCTCAGCCATCCCTCCATACCCTGCAATACACAGCAATAGCCTGCAGTGTATTGCTGTGTATTGCAGGGTATGGAGGGATGGCTGAGCATGGATGGATGGGTGCCCTGCGATACTCTGCCGTGCCCTGCGATACTCTGCCGTGCCCTGCGATACTCTGCCGTGCCCTGCGATACTCTGCCGTGCCCTGCGATACTCTGCCGTGCCCTGCGATACTCTGCCGTGCCCTGCGATACCATGCAATGCTTGCTACGATCGAAGCCAGGATCGATTTTTTATTTTATTTCAGGCTTTTCAGCCTACAGGTAAGATGTGGGGTCTTATTGACCCCATATCTCACTGTAAAGAGGACCTGTCATGCCATATTCCTATTACAAGGGATGTTTACATTCCTTGTAATAGGAATAAAAGTGATCAAAAAAAAACTTTGGGGGAAAAAAAAGTGTCAAACTAAATTAAATGAAGTAAAATGAACAATAAAAAAAAAAAAAAAAAATTTAAACTGCCCCTGTCCCCGTGTGCTCGCATGCAGAAGCGAACGCATACATAAGTCCCGCCCACATATAAAAACGGTGTTCAAACCACACATGTGAGGTATCGCTGCGAACGTTGGAGCGAGAACAATAATTTTGGCCCTAGAACTCCTCTGTAACTCAAAACATGTAACCAGTAAAAATGTTTAAAGCGCCGCCTATGGGGATTTTTAAGTAACGAAGTTTGGCGCCATTCCACGAGCGGATGCAATTTTGAAGGGTAACATGTTGGGTATCCATTTACTCGGCGTAACTTCATCTTTCACATTATGCAAAAACATTGGGCTAAATTTACAGTTTTGTTTTTTGTAAAGCACAAAACTTTTTTTTCCCAAAAAAACGCGTTCGAAAAATTACTGCGCAAGTATCGTGCTAGATAAAAAGTTGCAACGACCGCCATTGTATTCTCTAGGGTCTTTGCTAAAAAAACATATATAATGTTTGGGAGTTCTATGTAATTTTCTAGCAAATAAATGATGATTTTTACATGTAGGAGAGAAATGTCAGAATTGGCCTGGATGCTCCAGAATGCCTGATGGTTCTCCCTGAATGTTGGGCCTCTGTATGTGGCCACGCTGTGTAAAAGTCTCACACATGTGGTATCACCGTACTCGGGAGTAATAGCAGAATGTGTTTTGGGGTGTAATTTGTGGTATGCATATGCTGTGTGTGAGAAATAACCTGCTAATATGACAATTTTGTGAAAAAAAAAAAAAAAAGATAAAAAAATCTTGATTTTGCAAAGAATTGTGGGAAAAAATTACAACTTCAAAAAACTCACCATGCCTCTTTCCAAATACCTTGGAATGTCTTCTTTCCAAAAAGGGGTCATTTGGGGGGTATTTGTACTTTTATGGCTTGTTAGGGTCTCAAGAAATGAGATAGGCCGTCAGTACTTCAGGTGTGATCAATTTTCAGATATTGGCACCATAGCTTGTGGACTCTAAAACTTTCACAAAGACCAAATAATATACCCCAATTTGTACTTATTTCTACCAAAGATATGTAGCAGTATAAATTTTGGCCAAAATTTATCAAGAAAAATTACAAATTTGCTAAATTTTATAACAGAAACAAAGAAAAATTCTTTTTTTTTTACCGCATTTTCAGTCTTTTTTCTTTTATAGCGCAAAAAATAAAAAAAAACCCAACAGTGATTAAATAACACCAAAAGAAAGCTCTATTTGTGTGAAAAAAAGGACAAAAATTTCATATGGGTACAGTGTTGTACGACTGAGTAATTGTCATTCAAAATGTGAGAGCACCGAAAGCTGAAAATTGGTCTGGTTATTAAGGGTGTTTAAGTGCCCAGTGGTCAAGTGGTTAAACAGATGGCTCCCATATATACTATTGTAACTTCCCGCAGATTCTGTTAGGATAAATGAAATGTAAAGCAATAATCCAAAATCCAAAAATGAGCTCACAGAACTCTCACCTCAATTCCATCTTAACTCAGCATAAAGTAATAATGGAAAAACTCTTCTCCCATTCCACTGTTCACCACCAGGGCGCCCTCCGTCCCTGCAACTGGTTCAAACTGTATGGAACCTCCATCTTCACATCTATATATTCCAATATTTGAAGGACTGCATGATGTTCTGTATTAAGCGTCTGATGATTGGACGACCTTTATTTTTATATTTTTTTATAATCGACAGTCACCGCACTCTGCTTTGCCCCTCTAGCACTAACTGGAGCGCCATGCAGGAGAGAGGCAGATGCAGCTGGAGTTGGCTTTCCGCTATGCATTGAGAGCTGGAGCCAGCCGTCAATCAGGCAGTTGGGTGGATACCGACAGTATGGTCGGGATCCTTCCAGAGCCTCGAGTGTATCTGTGACATCAGCTGACAGTGGTCTTTAGCCCACTGTCGGCTGATTCTGGGTCACAGGAGTGCAAAAATAAGTGCTCTCCTGTGACCCAGAAAATAAATATGGCCAAGAATGCTTTAACCATACTCTTCTTTTAAAGAATAACAGCTAATAATAAACTAACAGACTGTTGCAGACCCACTTATAAAAGCTGTGTCTGCGTTATACAGACTGTCGGTAAAAAGGTAAATGTCTCCAATTACATTATCAAGAAATGACTTCCTGGCCTCTTTTGTATCCCTGGAGCTCAGGGACACCCTACCTATTTGGATGTGGTACAATGGTCCTTCAGGTATCTTCAAAGTAAATGTATGAATGATTTGCATTCAAAATGAACCTACAGAAAAAAAGTTGATATTTTTGCAATTATTCACCAATAAAACAATCAGAGACAGAACAGGGCATAAACTGATGCCATGTTTACATTACCAGTAATTTTAGTGGCATCTAAATAAAAAGAAAATAGGTCCATGAAGACCACATACTGCATTTTTTGTTATAAAAGAATTGTGAACTGCGGAGTGTTTTACAGTACCCACTGAATTGATTGCATGCAGAGAGTGTAAAAGCCATTAAATGACAAGACTGCAAGATGAATTCCCCATTGTAATGTATCCCAATTGCCTCGTTTTCTTGTAGTAATATATCGTGCTGATAAAAACATACATTATGCAATTGTCCCTACCACAAGCAGAAGCAAAAGGCATTAAACAAACAAACAAAAAAAAAAAAACAAATTCAAACATATTTCTGCTGCATACTAAAAGTAAAGAACTAGCATATTGTGATAATTAAAATCCTTCTGATATAAAACAATCATATGTTACAAAAAGAGGTACATTCAGTCCATTAAAACAGACTGTGCCTACATTCCGATAGGGCTATGACTTTAGTCTAGCCTCCATCTGGCTGCTAGCTTAATCCTTATAAACTCCTATAATCCCATCTTCTGACCAGCTCTACATCAATGCATAAAACACCACCAGGCCAATGCACCTCGCCTAGACATACTGAAGCATGAGAGTGAGGTTTCAAATCACAGGACAGGGCTGTATTGCTACCCCAAGAAACCATGTAAAAGGCTAGCTTAACCTTAACCGAATATATTATCTGACTTTAGCATAGATACTCTGGAAGTATGTCATAACCAGGCCCATCCTTTTTAGGGTCTGAAATTCAAGTATGATCTTGTGGGCAAATGGGAAACAGTTGTAACATGGATAACAATATCCAAAAATGTGCTTGTTTTCATTGCAAAGGGATCATTGTGCAAGATTTTGCTTGAGCTGTAACTAACGTTTTGCTGATTCACTCATTTTAGCTATAACCTGAATAACAAATAATTGACTCTTGGTGATTTGTACAAGTTTTGATTATCAATTAAAGCCCAAATTTAGTTTAAAAGAATACATATAGTATCATACAAAAGTAAGTACACCCCTCAACTTTTTGAAAATAAGTTAGTAGATCTTTTCATGTGAAGAACTGAAGAAATTACACTTTGCTACAATTTAAAAGTAGTGAGTGCACAGCTTGTATAACAGTGTAAATTTGCTTTCCTCTCAAAATAACTCAAACAGCAATTAATGTCTAAACCGATGGCAACAAAAGTGAGTGCACCCCTAAGAGAGAATGTGCAAATTGGGCCCGAAGTGTCAATATTTTGTGTGGCCACCATTATTTTCCAGCACTGCCTTAACCCTCTTGGGCATGGAGTTCACCAGAGCTTTAAAGGTTGCCACTACATTCCTCTTCCACTACTCCATGATGACGTCACAGAGCTGGTGGATCTTGGAGACCTTGCAGTCCTCCACCTTGCATTTGAGGATGCCCTGCAGATGCTCAAAAGGGTTTAGGTCTAGAGACATGCTTGGCCAGTCCATCACTTTTACCCTCAGCTTCTTTAGCAAGGCAGTGGTAATTTTGGAGGTGTGTTTGGAGTCGTTATGTTGGAATACTGCCCTGAGCAACTACCACCAGAGCCATATCTTGTTCAACTACAATGGAAGATTTGGTTAATGGGTGAGGAAACCAATCACGTAATCTATAAAATAGGGCTGAGGCGTGATAAACTTTTAAGTCCCGCAAGCCGTTGCCACCATCGAGTTTAGGGGTACATAAGAGCGTATGTTTAGCAAAAGATAATTTTAAATGAGTCTTGGCCCAAAGAAGACAGCTGTGTTTCTGGACCATGTACAGATATGGCTTCTTCTTTGCATGATAGAGCTTTACCTTGCATTTTTGGATGGCATGGTGAACTGTGTTCACAGACAGCGATTTTTGTTCATATTTCTAAGCCCATGCAGTGATGGCCAGCACACAAACATGCCGTTTTTAATGCAGTGCCACCTGAAGGCCTAAAGATCATGGGTAAACTGAGTTTTAGCATTGTCCCTTGCGCATAGAGGTTTCTCCAGATTTTAGTAATCTTTTGATATTATGTACTGTAGATTATGATATATTTAACCACTTCCCAAACGTCACACGACGATGTACGTCAGCAGAATGGCACGGACAGGCAAATGGGCGTACAGGTACGTCCCTTAAAATTTTCCGCCGTGCCATCGCGTGCTTGCCAGCTGGGACCTCCGCGAGTCAGATCGCGGGTCCCGCGGACTCGATCGCCTACCTGCGATCGTCTCATGGGGATGAAGAACGGGGAGATGCTAATGTAAACAAGCATCTCCTTGTTCTGCCTAGTGACAGTGTCACTAATCTCTGCTCCCTGTAATCGGAGCAGAGATCAGTGATGTGTCACACACAGCCACACCCCCACAGTTAGAAACACACCCCTAGGACACACTTAACCCTTAGGCTCGATTCACACTAATGCGTTTTTTTGATGCATTTTGCAGAAATGCAGGGAAATTATTTAACATGGGTTCCTATGGAACATGTTCACATCAATGCATTTTTGTGCCTTTGCGTTTTTGGAAAGGGTGGGGGACTTTTTTTCATGCAAAATGCAGCGTTTTGCATGTAATAGAAGTCAATGGACTCGCATCCAAAAAGCAAGTACCGCGTTTTTACCACGATTTTGCAGTTTTTTTTCTTATTTATTTTTTTACACTGTATATAGCTGGTTGCTAAGCAACCACAGCATAAAAAAATAAAAATAAACGCAAAACGCGGAAAAATGACGGTAAAAACGAGTGTCCAAAAACGCGGCAAGCACCGCAAAAAGCACTACAAAAACGCTCAAAAGCAAAACGCATAGATGTGAATCGAGCCTTAGACTGCTCCCTAGTGGCTAACCCTTTCACTGCCAGTGTCATTTACACAGGAATCAGTGCATTTGTATAGCACTGATTGCTGTATAAATGACAATGGTCCCAAAAATGTGTCAAAAATGGCCGATGTGTCCGCCATAATGTCACAGTCATGATAAAAAAAACGCTGATCGCCGCCATTACTAGTACAAAAAAAAAAAATTATTAATAAAAATGCCATAAAACTATCCCCTATTCTGTAAACGCTATAACCTTTGCGCAAACCAATCGCTTATTGCGATTTTTTTTTACCAAAAATTTGTAGAATAATATGTATCGACCTAAACTGAGGCAAAAAAAAATTTTTTTTTTATACATTTTTTGGGGATAATTATTATAGAAAAAAGGAAAAAAAAATAATTCGTTTTTTTTTCAAAATTTACGCTCTTTTTTGTTTATAGCGCAAAAAAAAAAAAAACGCAGGGGTGATCAAATACCAACAAAAGAAAGCTCTATTTGTGGGAAAAAAACACGAGCGCGCAATTGTCAGTTAAAGCGACGCAGTGCCAAATCGCAAAAAGTGCTCTGGTCTTTGGCCAGCAAAATGGTTAACTTAAAGTGGGGTTGCGGTCAAAAAAAAAAAAAAAGGGGCTTAAAAATCATAAAAAAAATAATTGGAAAAAATTTTTTTTTTACTCACCTCTAAATGCCTGTTGCTAGGGGGTCCCTCGTAGTCTGCCACCTTCAGTGCCTCCTCTCTCACTTCCCCCTCGGCGCCGCACAGTCATCTGGGACCTGTCACGTGTCCCAGATGACTGAGCGTCAAATCACGGCGCACGCGCCGCTCGCGCATGCGCAGTGGGTGCCCGGCTGTGAAGCCACAGCCGGGTTTCCACATTAGGAATGCCGGCGCCGCGAGCAGCTCAGAGAACGAGGGGGGGCCTCGTTCCCCCGCATCGCTGGACCCTGGGACAGGTAAGTGTCCAATTTTTAAAAGTCAGCAGCTGCAGTATTTGTAGCTGCTGACTTTTAAAAAAAAACATTTTTTTTTTCCCCAGGACGGAGCTCCGCTTTAAGTTGTTAAAGTCTTTGCAATTTTACATTATGGAACATTATTCTCAGTTTAAACATTTGATATATTTTCTATTGTAAATAAAATCTAGGTTATGAGCTTTGTACATCAATGAATTCTGCTTTTGTTGTATTCGCAGTAAACATTTGCATATTATTACATTTAAATGGTTTCTGTAAAGAAAACCTGCTAGAAACCTGGGCAATTCAAACCTAACACTTGATGAATTAAAATGCATAAGCAGAGTCTACCTTACTTGTGTTAAATTGATCAGCAGATTCAGAGATATAGGTATCAGAAGATTTAAGCTAAAGTTACAGTGTATTCGCTTTTCATACATGGCATATTACAGCCAGTCAACAGGCCTGATGGTACACAGTTACCACTCACTCAAAGGAGGAAAGCAATAAGGTACAAGATTTTTCACAAATTAAACCAGCTGACCAAGCCCAACAGAGGAATCAGTAAGGTTATTCTTTTGAACGTGTGTGTATAAACAAGCAACGGTATCAAAAATAAAAAAGGTAAAAAATTGGATTTTTAATTTTTATAACAGCTCACCTGTAAAATCCCTTTCTTGGAGTACATCATGAGACACAGAGCCTCAAGTAATTACTTAATGGGTTATGGGTCACTTTCAGGTGTTGCCACTGGTATACCAAATACAGGAAGTTGACTCCCCTATATAACCCCTCCTCCTTCCAGGAGTACCTCAGTTTTTGTAGCCAAGCAATATACTTAAACCACATAAAAAAAACAGGGGAGGGACCTCTGTCTCCCATGATGTACTCCAAGAAAAGTATTTTACAGGTAAGCTGTTATAAAAATCCTATTTTCTTTATCGTACATCATGGGACACAGTGCCTTAAGTAATTACTTAATGGACGTCCCGTTAAATTTAGCGTTCGTAAAGTAGGATGGAATATCGGCCCCTGTGAAAGCAGGTCTGGCCTTAGTGGGAGGGGTCATGGACCCTCCACTGCCATCTTTACGATCTTTGTGTACCATGACCTTCTGGGCCATGCTGGTGCTACCAGAATTACTGTCTCTTTCCAGCTTGATCCTGCAAAGAAGTCATGGTAGCAACTGAATAGGTGGGAATGCATAGATCAGTGAGAACTGATCCCATGGGGTCACCAATGCATCTGTTCTGCATGCGAATGGATCCCTTGGTCCTGGACACAAAGTTGACTAACTTCATGTTGAATCTGGATGCTAGAAGATCTACGTCTGGAATCCCTCATCTTTCGCAAACAGCCCGAAAGATGTCGGGGTGAAGAGACCATTCCCCTGGGATTAACTGCTGGCGACTTAGGTAGTCCACCTGCAAATTCTCTACTCACGGAATGAAAACTGCCGATAGCAATGGAACATTCTTTTCTGCCCAAGTTAGAATATGGTTCACCTCTCTCTGAGCTAAGAGACTCTTGTTGCCCCCTTGGTGATTGATATAGGCCACAGCCGTGGCATTGTCAGATTGGATCCTGACAGGATAATTCTTTAACCTGGAGGTCCAGGTTTTCAAAGCCAGACACGCTGCCCGAATCTCTAGGATGTTGATGGGCAGGGTTCTTTCGGATGTCGACGACTGTCCCTGGACAGTTGTTTTCTCTAGTACTTCTCCCCAGCCTGAGGCTGGCATCTGTCGTTACTACTTTCCAGATAATTGGTCTGAAGTATTTTCCTTTCAGCAGATTCTGGGTTAGTAACCACCAGCTGAGGCTTTGGGACACCCTTGGGGACAGCCGCATTAGCAAGTCCAAAGCTTGCATCGTTTTGTTCCAAGCAGACAGAATAGTGTTTTGCAATAGTCTCGAATGGAACTGTGCATAGGGAACTGCTTTGAATGAAGTTACCATCTTTCCTAACAACCTCATGCAGAGGCAAATTGAGGGATCTCTTCTTGACCTGACCATCCGTACCAGCTCTTGTATGGAGCTGATCTTTGCCGGAGGCAAAAACACCCTTTTCTGGGCTGTGTCTATGATCAGGCCCAAATACTCCAGCTTTCTTAGCGGTTTTAAGGAAGATTTCTCTAGGTTGAGAATCCAACCCAGACTTTCCAGGTAACTGGTTGTAATGCGTACACTCTGCTCTAAGCGAGCCACTGACTGGTCTATTAACAGATCGTCTAGGTACACCAAGACTGTTATGCCCTGTGCCCTCAGCCTGGCTAGAGGTGGGGCCAGTACTTTTGTGAACACATGTGGTGCTGTGGCTAGCCCGAAGGGCAAGGCTACAAACTGAAAGTAGTGTTGTACTACTTCGAATCACAGAAATTTCTGGTGAGCAGGAAATTTAGGGACATGATCATATTGATGGATGCCATAAGTTCTTTTCCTTGTAGGATGGAAACTTCTGACTTGATTGACTCCATGCCAAAGGAGCAGATCTTCAGGAACTGATTTAGATTCCTTATATCTAGAATGGGTCTGACATCCCCATTTGGTTTTGGTACCGTAAACAGATTTGAAACCCCAAACCTTGCTCTTCTGTCGGAATCTGTACGATTACCCCCTGAGCCAATAATCGGTCTAATGCTTGAAACGGGGATTGCTTTTTCCCTGGATCTTTGGGAATGTTTGATCTCAGGAAACGAGACGGTGGGAACTCCCAAAATTCTAGTTTGTATCCCAGAGACACCGTGAAGATTACCCATCTGTCCTGAATTTCCCTTTTCCAGACCTCTGAGTACTTCAGAAGTCTTCCCCCCACTCTGGTGAGGGGGGGGGGGGGGGGAGACTTTAGTATTCTGCTTTGCAGATTTGCGGCCCCAGGTCTTAGGGAGGCTTTAGTATTCTGCTTTGCAGATTTGCGGCACCTGGGTCTTCTTTTGTGCCTGGGTCTAGGTTTTCCTCTAGAGTCTGATGGTGGAGGCTGTCGCCACTGCCTAGAGGCGGATGCCCATGTTGCAGGAGAAAAATTCAGTTTAAATGAAGGACGTTTATACTTTCTTTTGACTGGCAAAAGAGTACCCTTTCCACTAGAAATCGTCTGGATGTATTTATCCAAATCATCGCCAAATAGTCGCTCCCCATGAAAAGGGAAACTGAAGCTTTTCAAAAGGTGCTTCGGCAGACCAATCCTTTAACCAAAGGGTCCTACGCATGTGTAGTAGCACAAGGGCAAGGCGGGACGCCTGGTGAATAGAATCTTTCATAGCATCTATGGCAAAACATAATGCATTTGTTAACTCCTCCAATTGACGGGCCTGTTGTGCAGGGAGCTCTTTAAGAGCATCTGTGAATTGGTCCTTTAACCACTTCAGCCCCGGACCAATTTGCAGCTAAAGGACCAGGCCCCTTTTTGCAATTCGGCACTGCGTCGCTTTAACTAACAATTGCGCGGTCATGCGACGTGGCTCCAAAACAAAATTGGCGTCCTTTTTTTCCCACAAATAGAGCTTTCTTTTGGTGGTATTTGATCGCCCCTGCGGTTTTTATTTTTTGCGCTATAAACAAAAATAGAGCGACAATTTTGAAAAAAATGCAATATTTTTTACTTTTTGCTATAATAAATATCCCCAAAAAATATATAAAAAAAACATTTTTTTTCCTCAGTTTAGGCCGATACGTATTCTTCTACATATTTTTGGTAAAAAAAAAAAATCGCAATTAGCGATTATTGATTAGTTTGCGCAAAAGTTATAGCGTTTACAAAATAGGGGATAGTTTTATAGCATTTTTATTAATATTATTTTTTTTTATTAGTAATGGCGGCGATCAGCGATTTTTATTGTGACTGCGACATTTTGGCGGACACATCGGACATTTTTGACACATTTTTGGGACATTTGTCATTTATACAGAAATCAGTGCTATTTAAATAGCACTGATTCCTATGTAAATGACAGTTGTAGTTAGGGGGTTAACCACTAGGGGGCGGGGAGGAGTCAGTGTGACGTGTGTGTGTTTTTTTTACAGTAGGGGGGCGTGGCTGTACGTGTGACGTCATTGATCGGCGTTCCCGATGACAGGGAACCGCCGATCACTGACAGTCAGTGTAGGAAGCGCGGGGAGAGGTTTGTTTACATAGACCTCTCCCCGTTCTTCCGCTCCGTAACCCGATCGCGGGATACCAGCGGCGATCGGGTCCGCTGGTCCCGCGGCCGGGGTCACGGAGCTCCCGACCGGCGCGCGACCCACGGGCAGGCACATGCACGATCACGTACAGGTACGTGATTCTGCCTGCCCGAGCCATTCTGCTGACGTATATATGCAGTGGCCGGTCGGGAAGCGGTTAAGGACTGGCAGATACCTATTGCTGCAACTGCAGGCTGAGTAATGGTCCCTGCTAAAGAAAAAGAGGATCTTAACAGGAATTACAACTTTTTATCTGTTGGATCTTTAAGCATTTGTGCATTGTCTACTAGACAAGTTAGACTTTTATCCACACTGGAAATAGCAGCGTCAACTGCTGGAACTTCCCCCTTTTTGTGAATTTTTCCTCCATGGGATAGAAAACTGAGACTCTCCTAAGAGGGAGGAAACCAGACCTTCAGCTAACTCTGTAAGGGGTAGCATGAAGGTGGAACAAACCATTTCTGTAAGGGTTTGTACCTCAGATTGTGAAGCTGATTCATCAGCGGTTTCCTCAGCAGAGGAATAATCTGCTTGCTTTTCCGCTCGATCATCTGAGGGTAACACCTCATCTTGTCCCCATTGTTCCCTTGATAAAGGGTTTGGAGTGGGAGAGAGGGATCTAGCACACTTCCTATCACCTTGGATAGAGGATGCGATTAAAGACGCTAATCTTCCTGCTAAGCCCTGCAGGGCAGAGGAAAATGGCTCTTCAGTCACATGTACATTTGCACCACCATTAAGTTCCAAAGACTCACCCTGGCTTGCCATATCGGGTATATCTGGAGAGGATGACAGTGTGGAGGAATGGCTGGAGTTCCCAGCGCCTGGGGTGGAACCTTTGGTGCCTTAGTAGTAGCCTTAGAAGCCATAGTGCTAAGCACAAAGCAGAGGTACTCTAAGAACTGTTCTATTTACTGACAATAGCAGGAAAAACACTAACAGCATAGACTAAACTAATGCTAAAAAAATTATGTATTTTCTTGCATTGAAAATGCCTGTGTAAACCCCCTTTCGTGCTCCAGCGTTCCTGTGTCCTCTGGCAGCCTTGCTTCAGCTGCTCTGGTAGACAACCTTGTGTTCTCGGAGAATTGGCTTTTAAGCCCCTCAGGTGTGAACCTGATTGATAGTGCGCTGTGTGCTTTCTAAGGACGCAGAGTCGGCACATGGCGCTGTTGTTTAAGCCACGCCCCGTCCCCCTCCTTCCTCAATTAATTCTTTCAGCCTTGTGTGTGCGCGCAAGCGGCTTTGTGACACAGCCAGAAAGAGGAGAGGAGGCTGCAGCCACCATGCGGCGCGTCTCCCCTCTGAAGGAAGCAGTTTAAAATCTATTGCAAGTACGGCAGGCGGATGGAGGGGGGAGGGGGTACTTTAGCAGTTTAACAGCTTTCAGTTTTTATCACACTATATAACACTGTTACCAATGTAAAGTAATGTATTTAGTACTTGTACCCCCTGCACTCCGTTTACTCATTGGGGGGAGAGGAGAGCCCCCCTCCAGCTGCTAGGGCACACGCTTGTTGAGCACAGAATCAACAGGGTATATACATTCTTACTACCTCTAGGAGGAGTCTTTAAGGCATTACAACATTATATATTAAAGGAAAGTCATAGATTGACTTGGCAGTTCCTATGCTTTTCGCCTACCTTTTCCTCGCTGCAGGATACTGCTGTAAACAGACAGATCCAAATTTCACCCATCACGGCGGGCCGGGCAGCGTAGTTAAACCTTCAAAGACCGGGTCCCTTTTAATCAGGGTTCCTCTCCTTTGGACCTGTATAGCACCCCTCAGGACAACTTTAGGTAATGTAGCAAGACCAAAAAGAGTCCTGGTTCCTAAGGTCCAGCTCCCAAAGAGGAGCTTACAGGCAAAACCTTGTTCTTCTATGCGAGGCCCGGGTACCATCCTGTGGCCGCAGTAGTGTGGATGGATCCGATTGTGGAGGCTTTTTAAATCCAGCATGGATCCCTCCTGGAGCTGCTCAGAGCACATCTTCACTCGTGACCAACACCTTAGACACTGGCGAAAAAACTGAGGTACTCCTGGAAGGAGAAGGGGTTATATATGGGAGTAAACTTCCTGTATTGGGTATACCAGTGTCAACACCTAAAGGTGGCCCATAACCCATAAAGTAATTACTTAAGGCTCTGTGTCCCATGATTTACGATAAAGAAATGGGAGCTCCATTTGCCCTTTAAAACAGCAGGCTGCAGAAAAAAAATATATATGAGAAGTAAAGCAAAATTAAGTAAATAGTAAAGCAAGACATAAAAAAAAAAAAGGGGGACAGAAAGGGGACAAATAAAAGCAGAGGCAAGTCAGAAGAAAGCAAGATAAATACTGTGATGAGAACATTTTGACTATTCCTGTGAAAGCTGAACTTGACCCACCACCATTCTACTGCCAAAGCCTCTGACTGTCAGACTTTGGCTAAGCCCCAGAACAAGCATGCTGTAAATGAGTGTTGTAGGCCAGCAAGTCAAAGCATCAGGGTTCATGTACACCCAATGCAAATGCATTCTTAAACACAGTAAACAAACAAAAAAATTAATTAATGTATTTCAATGAACCTAGTGCGCATTACTGCAGGCCCCATAGACTTCAATAGAGATACCTGACTTGAGCGTTTTGTCGCTCATTTTCTGCTCAAACAGCACCTCTCCACCTCTAATTGCCTCTCCTCCCCCTAGTGCTTTATATTGGCTAAACAAATACCTGAAGCTGTAAAACGTTTGTAATACACTAAAATGCTTTAAAAACGATTGTAAAAAATAAAAATTAATAGTAGCTTCTATTAATCTCCTATGAAAGTGGACTTTTAAAGAATAAATAGGGAGGTAAGACCAATAAAAGGGGGCAGGACCAAGATCCACTTTTACAGAAGCTAAAGAGATAAATACAACTTCAGCTGCCAATATCTCTAATCTGCGGATCTTTAAAAAAGAAAAAACAGTTTTCAGTTTAGGAAATCTCTTAATAGTACATGTAAAATAAATAAATGATTAAAATGTATATTATATATACACATACATACACATGCATACACACACACACACACACACACACACACACACATTCCATTTGAATCGCACAGGCATCTGACAGGTTTGAACTTCTAAACATTGTATACATTCTTGCAAAAACAAAAGCATGTCCAGAACACGAAGAATCTTACTCCCTGTACACAATGTGTGTAAAAAGCACTTCTTTTAAGGGCTGCTCTTAGCTTGGCACTGCAGTCTTGAGCCTGCACTGCACTGCAATGCCATGAATTTAGAAGAAAATTCAGCTCTCTGGCAGTTTTCACCATCTTAATGAGCAATTAAAGAGGTTATGTAAAGATGTGGAATCTGAGTTGTGAGCAAGGCCACTGGCAAAATCTTCTGCCTATAGTCTCGCTCATATTTTCAGTCATCCTCCAAACTAAATGGAATGCGTGCTTTAAATGCAGATTTTCCTATGGGTCCCTGGGCTGTGTAGCCATTACTGGAACACAGAATATGGGATCAAAATGAGTAATTGTATTCTGGAAATTTTTCAAGACTGCATTTTAGCTTTCATTTTAACTTCTCTTTGAGCTAGCACATTTTGAAAATCCATAATTCAGAAATTACGTTCTGTTATATTCTTCCCACTCTACTTTGATCTGGCTCGTCTTCCTATCCTATTCTTTAATTATTAAATATACAAAAGCATACTGTATCCCCATCCCTTGAACAAGTCATTTATAATGGCCATGATACTGTAAAACAGGGCTTGACAAATTTGCTTTAAATCTAGGAGCCAGGAGAGTTTTTTTTTTAGAGTGGTATGGATTGTCAGCTCCCAGTGTAAAACCAGGCATTTTCGCCCCCTAACCCTAACTCACAACGGAGCACCCAGTCAATAACTCCAATGTGACACTGTTATATCAGGGTTATGGGCTGGCCAGAAAGAGTAAGGCTGGCAACCGATGGCACTGGTTTGGAACTGGCAGGTGGCACTGGTTTGGAACTGGCAGGTGGCACTGGTTTGGAACTGGCAGGTGGCACTGGTTTGGAACTGGCAGGTGGCACTGGTTTGGAACTGGCAGGTGGCACTGGTTTGGAACTGGCAGGTGGCACTGGTTTGGAACTGGCAGGTGGCACTGGCAGATGGCACCGGTTTGGAACTGGCAGGTGGCACCGGTTTGGAACTGGCAGGTGGCACCGGTTTGGAACTGGCAGGTGGCACTCATTGGCGGTGGCACTGGTTGGCGTTGGCACTGGTTGTCACTGGCAGGTGGCACCGACAGATGGCACTGGCGGGTGGCACTGGCAGGTTTCACACTGAGCCGAGTGTAACTGTGTGTGAAACTGACAAGTAACAGAGAGGAGCTGTCAAAACTGAGCTTAATGTCGGGGGTGGGCAGGACCCAGCCAGGGTGGGCGGGACCCAGCAGCTATCAAACACCAGCCAATAATTGGGCTGCTTAAGAATGGGGGGGCCACATACTCGTAGTGGCCCACCCAGATCCCATGCTACTGGCTGGCGTTTGATAGCTGCCGGGTCCCACTCACCCCGACAGGGTCCCGCCCACCCCCAACATAAAGCTCAATTCTGACAGATCCTCTCTCAGTTACGTGTCAGTTTCACACACTCAGCGGCTCTGGCAAGCATCAAGTGCCGCGCTGAGTTTGGAGAATGGAGGAGGAACAGCGGTCAGTGTTAAATATAGCACTGCATGTCTGTGGCATCAGGAGTTGCAGTGAGTGGGCTGGTGGCAGCATAGGCGCCAGGGTGCGGTTTCTGGTCGCCATGGCGACCTGGCACCTGGGGTTTGTCGAGCCCTACTGTAAAATATACTCAGGTATGGAACATGTCGGCGTAGACAAAAGGGAAGTTACTGGACATATTAGCAGGTGAAAATAAAAAGGCAAAAGAATTATGTAGCTACCACATCTAAACATTGTTAAGCTGAAATACATTACATTTTATTTTTGGGTTTAATACAGATTTAGGAATTGGCTTACAGTTTACTTTCTTTAGAGAGCAGTCAAAGCCTGAGTAGCAAAGCCTTTCCTCTGCCAGCATGCTGCAGAACAGGACCCTTGATCTCTGTGTGTAAGTTGTGGTCTTCTCTGCAGATGTTTTACACATCCTCTGCTGAGTCAGACCTATAGCTCTGCAGTTAGTAAATCTCAGGCTCCCTGTTGACTGGAGAGCTATAGGTCTGATTCAACAGGGGGAGTGTCAGATGTCAGCAAGACCATTGCTTCCACACAGAGAGCAAAGGTCCTTCTCTACAGCATGGGGGGAATTAATCTTGGAAGGTTCTTCTTACCTTAATACAGAGAATACATAAGGTACATAAAAGGTAAAAAATGTAACTTTCTTTGTTGAACAGCACACTTTGGCATTTTTTTTCTAGAGTGGAGGCACATGAAGTAATATAATTGCACTCTTAACCACTTCAATACCAGACACTTAGACACCTTCCCGCCCAAGCCAATTTTCAGCTTTCAGCAATGTTGCAATTTGAATGACAATTGCGCGGTCATGCTACTCTGTACCCAAACAAATTTTTTATCATTTTGTTAACAAATAGAGCTTTCTTTTGGGGTATTTGATCACCTCTGCGATTTTTATTTTTTGCGCAACAAACAAAAAAAGACCGAAAATTTTGCAAAAAAACAAGGTTTTTCTTTGTCACTGTTAATTTTTTTTGTAAATAAGTGCGTTTTCTTCTTCAATGACGGGCACTGATAAGGCGGCACTAATGGGCACTGATAAGGCGGCACTGGGCACCGATGAGGTGGCACCAATTAGGGGGCACCGATGAGGTGGCACTGATGATGGGCACTGATAAGGCACTGATGGGCATTGATAGGTGGCACTGGTATGCGGCACTGATGGGCACTCAGCACTGATGGGCACTCAGGCGGCACTGACGGGCACTCATAGGCGGCACTGACGGGCACTCATAGGCGGCACTGACGGGCACTCATAGGCGGCACTGACGGGCACTCATGCACACATATATGTGGCACTGATAGGTGGCATGGATGGGCACTGATAGGTGGGCATGGGTGGGCACGGATGGGCACTGAGAGGTGGCACTAATGGACGCTGATGAGTGGCACTGATGACACTGATGGGTGGCACCCTTTTTGCATCCCTTTTTTAAACTTTTTTTTTTTTTTTGTGCCAATCAGTGCCCAACATTGGCATTTTTGGCATTTTTTTTAACATGTGGATGGCCATGGGGGATGTACCTGGCCATCCACATTTTTTTTTTGGTGGTCCTGGGGGCTTCCCTGATGGTCTAGTGTGGGCATCTGAGCGCTGATAAACAATCAGCGCAGACCCCCCCTGCAGGAGAGCCGCCGATCGGCTCCCCTCTACTCGCGTCTATCAGACGCGAGTGAGGAAAAGCCGATCAACGGCTCTTCCTGTACATCGTGATCAGCCGTGATTGGACATCACGTGGTAAAGAGCCTCCGCCGGAGGCTCTTTACCGAGATAGTGTAGCGGTGTGTCAGACTGACACCGCTCCACCGATCGCCGCGATGCGCGCCCCCACGGGCGCGCGGCGGCTGTTATCCTGAAGGACGTCATGACGCCCAGTCAGGATAACGAAACCACTTCCCGGACGTCAATTTGCTATTGACCGGGCGGGAAGTGGTTAAATAATATATACAAGGAGTTTCGATAAATGCATACATACTTTCTTGCTGCTAAAAATAGTAACAGGTCATTAGACTTGTGTATTATGTGCCTGGCAATTGCCATAATGCAGGTCAGTCAGGAGTTTGCAAGTGAGCACATTTGTTATTCTATTATTACATAGGATTTCTAATCTCCATTTTGTATGCAAAAGTTTGGCCATCTAAGGTCAAATTAAATGTATTTAGTTCATTTCGTAAGGAAAAATAGGATTTTTTGGTCATACTAACTCGTAAAATTCTTTACTTTGGATACATCATGGGACACAAAGATGCCTCCCCTCTTTGTTGAGAATTCAGTGCTTGCTACAAAACTGATCATTCTAGCATTCACTAGGGTAGACACCACTGGTCCCGAAATGCCACGGTCCTTCAACACCCTGGCTTCAATAGCCATGGCCTTCAAATTTAGAGTGTTAGGACCTGGGCTTGAACCTGGGACCTCTGGTGTGTCTGGCAGTGACTCTGCTTGCTGAGCCACCTGGAATGCTGGACAGCTCCTTGAACAGTTCCTTGGATAGTTCCTTAGACAATACCTTGAATGATCTTGTTTGCCTTGAACCTTGAACCCTTTGCTCCTCCCATGAACTTCCTGATTTAAGCCATGCCTCTGCACTTCCTGGTTGCCAGAATATTGTGCCTTCACCAGCCAATATCTTGCTCCTGTTTCTCCTGCTGCCGACTGTATCTTCACTACCATTCGTTACCGACATCTGGCTCGTTCCTCGACTACGCTTCTGCTGAATCCCAACCTGCAACTATTTGTTACCGACTTTAGGCTCGTTTCTCGACTACGCTTCTGCTTGATCCCCAGCTGTTATATCTGCTACCGGACCCCGGCTTGCTCACCTCCCGGTGGGGCTATCCTCAGGACCGCGACCTGGCACTAACACGCAGCAAAGCCCATTTCCACCATCAGGAGCTCTGGTGAATACCGGTTAGTGCTTAGACTCCGCACCTCAGGTGAACCCGTTTCATCAGCCAGGGTGACCTGCGTGAATACCTGATCAGCTGCTATAGCTACTGGTCTCTGAGCCTGACTCCAGACCGTGACAGAATATTCTGGCCCAAAACATGGAGGCCGTTGTATCAGCTGCATCCTCATCGCTCTTATGATTGTCCCATTGAATTGCTTCCAGGGGCAGAAATACCATTCGGTCGCCTTTATTCTTTATCAGAACCTGAACTGCAAGTGCTCAGGGAGTGGATTAATGAGACTCTAGAGAAGGGTTTTATCAGACACTCGACCTCTCCTGCTAGGGCAGCCTTATTCTTCGTGGCGAAAAAGGACTCCACCCTGCGTCCGTGTATTGACTACAGAAATTTAAATAGGATCACAATTAAGAATCGCTATCCACTCCCACTGATTCCAGAAATGCTTGAGAGACTCCGCTCCGCCAAGCTCTTTACCAAATTAGATTTACGGGGGGCATACAACCTTGTCCGCATTCGTCCCGGAGATGAATGGAAAACTGCTTTCAGAACCAGATATGGACATTTTGAGTCTTTGGTCATGCCCTTTGGGCTTTGCAATGCTCCTGCAACTTTTCAACATTTTATTAATGACGCTTTTCGAGATTTGCTTGATCAGTTTGTAATCGCATATTTGGATGACATTCTCATTTTCTCTGATACTTTGGAAGAACACCGCAAGCATGTCTGTATTGTTTTCAAAAGATTAAGGCGGAATCAACTTTGCATCAAACTAGAGAAATGCGAATTTGAACAAACTCAGATCCAGTTCTTGGAATACATAATCTCTTCTGATGGGGTAAGCATGGATCCTGATAAGATCAAAGCAGTGGTGGATTGGCCTGTCCCTAGGAATGTTAAGGAGATACAGCGATTTGTTGGATTCTCCAACTTTTACAGAAGATTTATAAAAGGAATTTCTCTAAGGTAATTGCTCCAATTACACAGCTGACAAAGAAAGGGATGCCCTTTTTGTGGTCACCTGAGGCACAGGCTGCCTTTAGTAAACTGAAAACTCTCTTCACTTCTGCACCAATACTGGTACATCCTGATCCAGAACTACCTTTCATCGTAGAAGTTGATGCTTCTAATTCTGCTGTGGGAGCTATCCTTTCTCAGAGAATTGGAGAAAAAATGCAGCTTCATCCTTGTGCTTATTTTTCTCGATTGATGTCTTCAGCCAAGAGGAATTATGACATTGGAAACAAGGAGCTGCTGGCAATTAAGGAAGCATTTTCTGAGTGGAGGCATCTGCTGGAAGGGGCTAAGCACCCTATAACCGTTCTCACCGATCATAAAACTTTAGAATTTATTAGGTCTGCTAAAAGGTTGACATCTAGGACAAGCACGTTGGACCCTTTTCTTCTCCAGGTTCAATTTTGTTATCTCATACCGCCCTGGGTCAAGGAATGGTAAGGCTGATGCCCTATCACGGATGTTATCTGGGCCTCTCCAGGAAAGCCACTCTGAATGTACAATCCTGCCTCAAAAGAACTTTCTAGGGGCCACGAGTTCGAAGACATTTCTTAATCTTCTCAAGAAGGGGTATGAGAATGACCCACTTCTTAATAATCTTTCTAAGGACATTAACCTCAAGTACAACAACGGTTTTTGGACTCAAGCGCATTGCCTTTATGTACCTGAATCAGTTCGGGTAGAAGCCCTCAGGTTGGTACACGACTCTAAACTTGCTGGTCATTTTGGGGTTTCTAAGACAGAAGAACTCTTATCCCGTTCCTTTTGGTGGCCTGGGTACAAGAAAGATGTAAAAAGTTATGTGGCTTCATGTCTAACCTGTGCTCGCAATAAGACACCCCGGTCTTCTCCTCTGGGGTTACTTCTACCACTACCTGTTCCATCAAGACCATGAGGGTCAATTTCTATGGACTTTGTGGTTGACCTTCCTCTTTCAAAAGGGATGACCACCATTCTGGTAGTCGTTGACCGTCTCACTAAGATGGCTCATTTTATTCCAGTTAAGGGGGTACCCTCCGCCGAACATACTGCTGAGGTAATGGTTAGAGAAGTTTTTAAACTTCATGGAATTCCTGATGATGCGGTGTCTGACAGAGGGGTACAGTTTACCTCAAAATTTTGGAGAAGTTTTTGCTCAGCTTTGGGTGTAACAATTAATCTGTCCTCGGCTTTTCATCCGCAGTCTAATGGTCAGACCGAGAGGACCACTCAAACTCTGGAGCAATACCTTCGCTGTTTCGTGAGTTATCTTCAGGATGACTGGGTGGACTTCCTTCCTACAGCAGAGTTTGCTTATAATAACTCGAAACATAGCTCCACTTCCCAAAGCCCATTTTTCCTAAACACTGGGTATCATCCAGTTTTTATTCCTGATCTCCCTATCTCAACTTCAATTCCTGCTGTTACCAACAGACTAACTTCATTACATGAGATCCAGGAGAAATTGACCGATACATTAAAGGAGGCGCATGAATATTACAAGAAGGCCGCTGACAGACATCGTAGGTCTATTCCCACTTTTCACGTAGGTGAGAAAGTTTGGTTATCTACCAAAAATTTAAAAGTTCACGTTCCATGTGCTAAGTTGGGTCAAAAGTCTATGGGACCTTTTGAGATTTCTGCTCAAATCAACCCGTCACTTTTCGCCTAAAACTTCCTGACAATATGAAGATTCATCGTGTTTCATATATCGCTACTCAAACCGTTTCATGAAAATACTTTTTCTGGAAGAATTCATCCTCCTCCTCCACCTGTTGAGGTACAGGGTGAAGAAGAATTTGTGGTGGGAAAAATTCTTGACTCCAGGATCTCTAGGAACAAATTGCAATATTTGGTTCAATGGGAAGTATATGGGCCAGAAGAAAATTCTTGGGAGCCTGAAAATAATGTTCATGCCCCTAGATTAACAAGGGAATTCCACCAGAGGTTTCCTCAGAAACCTGGCCCTAAGATGTCCTTAGGACATCCTGGGAGGAGGGGAGTACTGTTAGGACCTGGGCTTGAACCTGGGACCTCTGGTGTGTCTGGCAGTGACTCTGCTTGCTGAGCCACCTGGAATGCTGGACAGCTCCTTGAACAGTTCCTTGGATAGTTCCTTAGACAATAACTTGAATGATCTTGTTTGCCTTGAACCTTGAACCCTTTGCTCCTTCCATGAACTTCCTGATTTAAGCCATGCCTCTGCACTTCCTGGTTGCCAGAATATTGTGCCTTCACCAGCCAATATCTTGCTCCTGTTTCTCCTGCTGCCGACTGTATCTTCGCTACCATTCATTACCGACATCTGTCTCGTTCCTCGACTACGCTTCTGCTGAATCCCAACCTGCAACTACTTGTTACCGACTTTAGGCTTGTTTCTCGACTACGCTTCTGCTTGATCCCCAGCGGTTATATCTGCTACCGGACCCCGGCTTGCTCACCTCCTGGTGGGGCTATCCTGAGGACCGCGACCTGGCACTAACACGCAGCAAAGCCCATCTCCACCATCAGGAGCTCTGGTGAATACCGGTTAGTGCTTAGACTCCGCACCTCAGGTGAACCCGTGTCATCAGCCAGGGTGACCTGCGTGAATACCTGATCAGCTGCTATAGCTACTGGTCTCTGAGCCTGACTCCAGACCGTGACAGAGACTGTAAATTGGGGTGAAATATAGGACCTTGAGACAGTAGATTGGGGTGATGTGGAAGCGTCCATGGCCCGTCTATTGTCAGTCTTAAAATCTCCGGGAACCAGGGCCCTTTGGGCCAGGCTGGAGCCACAAGAATGATTGGAACCCCACACATGGTCCTGGCAAACGAGCGCGGCTGTATTCGCATATGATGCGAATCTCCATGCGCGGCTCCGAGTGCGCACAGCGCTTATGGCGAAGCCGCGTGTGCCATGGCCGCCAAACAAACTGATGAGCACAGTAGCGCTCTCGCGAATGCACGTGCACAATGGCGAACCAAGGCGAAATGGTGCAACGTTGTGCGCCATCATATAGGTAAAAAACAGCCAGACACAAGCAAAAAAAAGGTACACTTTGCAAATACCCACAGATGGCCCAAAACTTCCCTGAATGCTCACCGCACACACATGTCCAGCCTCCAGCTAGCTTGAATTACTGTTACAATCACTAGAACATGCCACAATAAGTAAATAAGGGGGTTTCACTTAGCCATCCATGGGCAGGGCAGCTTAGAAACTAAGAGCCCAATCTTCACCAATCACGGGGGGTTCCTGTCACTTGAGGACCTGGGTACCCTTTTCATGTTTAGGGTCCACTCACTTGGACCTGTACAGCACCCTGCAGGAATGCCTTAGCGCTGTGGTGTCCAGGATTCCACTTTGCATGGTCCAGTGCCCGGAGGTCGCATTACAGGCAAAACCTAGCAGGATCTTGTGCCTTCTTTGTGAGGCTCAGGTACCATTTATCTAAGTATATAGAGTCTGTGTCAAATGAATCCCATCGGTCAATCCCTTGATTTAAGAACTATTTGTGGGACCAGAGAGCTCAAACAAGCATGCCCATCCACCTTGCAGACACTGGTAAAAAAAAAAACTGATGTACTTCCTGCATGGGAGGGGTTATACAGGGGACCACTTCCTGTCTAAGACTTTCTCTACCAGTGTCCATTCACCTAGAGATGGCGTATAACCGAGTAGGTAATGAATATTAGCCTAACTCTGTGTCCTATGACGTACGAAAAAAAGTTAACATAACCTCTGCAGTCTCTTTAACCACTTCCCGCCCAGCCTATAACAGAATGATGGCCGGGAAGTTTTTCTGTTATCCTGACTGGGCATCATATGACGTCCAGCAGGGTAACATGCCGGCATGCGCGAGTGCGGTCTGTCAGTCTGACACACGGCATCTCCAATTGTGATAAGAAGCCTGACAGGAAGAGCCGATCGGTAAACAGCATTCCTCGGTTCGCGCTGACAGCGAGAGCCGATCGGCGGCTCTCCCTGTCGGGGGGGGGGGGGGGGGTCTGTGTTCATAATCAGCACACTGATTATCAGCACAGCCCCCATCAAATGTACCCATAAGCTGTCAATCGGTGCCCAGTCAGTGCCCCATCATAACCCCCTGCCAGTGCCCAATAAAGTGCCAATCAGTGCCCAGCATTCACACCTGTCAGTACCTGCTCAATCAGTGCCATCTATTGGTGTCCATCAATGCCGCCTGTCAGTGCTCATCGGTGATGCCTGTCAGTGCCCATCAATTCTAAATCTCAGTGCCAACTGATCAGTGCCCATTGGTGCTGCCTCACCAGTGCCAACTCATCAGTGCCCACCAGCGAAGGAGAAAACACAATTTTATAACAGAAACAAAGAAAAACTTATTTTTTTCAAAAATGTCGGTCTTTAGTTTGTTTAGCAAATAAAAAGCGCAGAGATGATCAAAAACCACCAAAAGAAAGCTCCATTTGTGGGAAGAAAATTATAAAAATGTTATTTGGGTACAGTGTATGACCACGCAATTGTCATTCAAAGTGCAACAGCACTGAAAGCTCAAAATTGTCCTGGGCAGGAAGAGGCGAAAGTGCCCGGTATTGAAGTGGTTAAAGTGGGGTGCCCCCTAAAAAAAAAAAAATACTGCAGCTGCTGACTTTTAATAAATCGGACGCTTACCTGTCCCAGGGTCCAGCGATGCGGGGGAACGAAGCCCCCCCCCCCTCGTTCCCCGCTCTGCTCGCAGCGCCGGCATTCTTACTGTGGGCACCCGGCTGTGGCTTCCCGCTCGCCGTGATACGCCGCGCCGTCATCTGGGACACGTGACAGGTCCCAGATGACTGTGCGGCGCCGAGGGGAAGTGATGTCAGTGCCCGGGCATTGAAGCAGGCAGACTACGAGGGACCCTCTAGCAACAGGCATTTATAAGCAAGTTAAAAAAATAATTCCAATAATTTTTTTATGAATTTTCAGCTATTTTTTTTTTTTTTTTGGTGGAAACACCACTTTAAGGAAAAAAGCTATATGCTTCTGTACCCCACTATTCTTAGCCTAAAAATAAATAAGAATGTCATTCTATAGTAAGTAACAAATTTTCCCTGAGATCACAGCCTCCAAATATTTTTGGAGATAACTCTTCCATGCAGAAAGCTGCTAGTTCATAAATATTCTTAAGTCATACTGAATGCACTGCATGTTTGGCATCTACCTAGAGAGTTTCAATTATTCATAATTCATTTCAGCAAATAAATATTTAGTATGCATTCAATTCTACAGAAATGCGCAAAGTTGAATTTTCTCCCTTTCATATGCTGTGTTAACTGTACATTCAGAATTTTTATTTAAACTTTGGGGTTGATTTACTAAAACAGGAGAGTGGAAAATCTGGTGCAGCTTTGCATGGTAGCCCATCAGCCTCTAAAGTCAGCTTGTTCAATTAAGCTTTGACAAAAAGCTGGAACTTTCTATGCAGAGCTGCACCAGATTTTTGTTTCAGTTTTAGTAAATCAAACCCAGAGGCGGCTCTAGGCTTTGTGAGGCCTTAGGCAAATCTGAGACATGAGGCCCCATTCACATCCATAATGGGAAAAATAATTCAAGCAATACAAATTAACTGTATTAATTGCATATATTAAGAGTTTTAAATTCTATGAACTATGAATTCACCGTTTATAGAATTTTCTCTAACCAATTCTTCTTTAATCAAATATATTACACATATATTACATGCATATTTATCCATTTACATGATGGTCAGGTTAATATAACCCAGCCAGCACAGAGTTCCCCATATATCAGAGTCTGCAGGATTCCCCCTTACAGTGCAAGGGAACTCTGATATAAAGGGGAATGCTGCAGACCTTGGTGTAAAGGGGAACTCTAATGTAAGGGACGGGGGAGCTTTGGTGACCAAAGATAACCTTTATATCAGAGTCCACTGCATTCCCCTTTGAATCACAGGAGATGATCAGAGACTGCAGACATGCTACAGGAGATTATCGGAGACTGCAGATACAGTATAGGAGATGATCAGAGACTGCAGACATGATACAGGAGATCAGAGACTGCAGACATGGTACAAGAGATGATCAGAGTGCAGACATGATACAGGAGATGGTCAGAGTACAGGAGATAATCAGAGATTGCAGACATGATACAGGAGATGATCGGAGACTACAAACATAATACAAGAGATGGTCAGAGACTGCAGACATGGTACAGATGGTCAGAGACTGCAGACATTTGTGCCCATCAAATGCAGCCACTGTGCCCATCAAATGGTCAGAGACTGCAGACATTACAGTTTTGACCGTCAAATGCAGCCACTGTGCCCAGATGATCAGAGACGGCAGACATGATACAAGAGATGGTCAGAGACCACTTTACAAGAGATGGTCAGAGAATGCAGACATGATAAAAAATGCAGCCACTGTGCCCATCAAATGCAGCCACTGTGCCCATCAAATGCAGACATAGTACTGGAGGGGGTGGGTGGATGCATGCATACCCAAACAGTGAGATCGGTAAACCTGGATTGAACCCATTAATTTTGGTACGTGCTTCCCAAAACAGTTACATTAATTTTACGTGCTTCCCAAAACAGTTACATTTGCGGCATGTCGTGCTGTTCATTTCATGAGGTTTACACATCCATATATATGCCACCTTAGCTCCCACAGAGGGGCCATGCTCCTGGCCCACCTTGCGCCCCCCACCGCACACTGCACTCGCTGCCTGAGCTGATGAGTGTGTTTGGTTAACCATCTATACACACCAAATGTTCATTCATCTTTAGATTCCTTTATATGGATATTTTGGTTCATTTCTATATACATTCCATAGGAATGTTGGCCACATCAGCTCCTGATGAGTGGAGAAACATCCACGAAACGCATCGAGCCTTGTTTTGATGCCCCAGTTACATCTCATACAGAATCATACTTATTTTATTACCATTTGATTTACTCAACTATATTACTTTTTCCTATTCAGTGGATGCATATTTACCATGTGGGTACACTTGTCGGTATCGGGCATGTTGTCGCTGGCATTACTATGATCTACTATTCAATCTATTTACTACCAAAATCATGTGCTGCTATACGTGCATTTTTTTTACTATGCTTATGCCATGTGCACGCCTCTTATATGTATATGAAATGAATACTTTTTATTGCCTGTATATTTATTTTAACTAATAAACATTCCATGGTGAAAATTAAACATGGTTAGATTTACCCCCACTATCCAAGCGCTTCATTTAAAGTCCCAATTTTCCCTTTGTATTTGCTCCAGAAAATATTCGTTTTGGAAAGAGCCTCTTTTTTTTTGCCTTGTGTATCTACAGATTTTTCTACACCTCCCGTCAAGATAGAAAGTATTGAAAAATCTCTCTAATATGGACACAAACAAAAACACATTTTTAGTAGAGTAGAAGGGCTTAAACAAAAATGTTATTATTGATGCGTCTTTTGTTGTGAATGTTTTACGGAATGAGTACATCTCTCCATACAAAAAGATACCGCCTATCCTTATGGCCTCTAACAGAAGTTAAACATCACATACAAGCTTTTAATTGGTCAAATCAATGAGGTTTCCCTCTTTGTTAGCAGCAGTTTGTACAGGATTCAAATTCCTAAAGATGTTCAACAGTGTTCATTTACACTTGTTTAGTTAAACTTAAATTGATTTTGTATGGGAAAAACTAATATTGTTATATGGTCAAAAAGATGGAAAAAGCCTTCATCAACCTAGGACGTAACAAAAATATATGATTTACCTCGAGTTTCAGCACATCATGCTGGAGTTTGCGTTGAAATTCCAAAAAATTGCTGATAGTAAGCTTCCCCTTCAGATCCGCACCAAAGAAGTAGGTGGTGAGTGCAGAGCTGAATCCAGTCTTCAGAGTGTTCCCAGTAGTAGAGCGGTCCCTGTGGCGCATACCCATGCTGGTCTGAGATCGAATGATGCTTTGAACCTATACAAGAAGATAAAACTGGTTTTAACAGCCACTCACTTTTATTTATTTCACAAATTTGATCTGCCTTAAAAAAAAACAGCTGAAATTGAATGTTACAGTAAATTGTCTTAATGGCGCTCATTGTATTTTTGCTGTATTCTTTGACAAGCATGAGCTTTAAAATCAGATTCTGAAATCCAGCACTAAGTCTTAAGCCCCTTTCACACAAACGGTGCCTAAAAAAACTAACAGGCGGACCTGAACGGGCGCTCCATGCAGGTCTATGGAGCAACGGATTGTCAGCGGTTACATGTCCTCTGACATCCCATCCGATCTGCTAAAAACATTCGCATGCGTCCTGGCGGATCTGATGAGATCGGATGAAAACGGACATGCTGTCTTTTTTCATCTGATCCCTTCATAGGAAATCGGCAGCGCTCTGACAGGCCCCTCCCCGCTCAGTGAGCAGAGACGGGCCTGTCATCTGCCGGCTCAGCGGATATCAATGGAGAGATCTCCTGCTGAGCTAGCGGACTCTGCTGAGCGGATCTGCCTAGTGGGAATGGGGCCTTAAGAACAGGGATGCATGCTTCTGTCCTGGAAAGGTATTGTGCTGGAAAAACTGTTCCTCTAGGGCAAGGGTGCTCAACCTGTTGCCTTCGACTCCAACCTGGGAAGCGCTAGACCGGAGGGGGGGGGGTCAGCAACCCGTTGATCGTGATCTGGGCTTGCCGACCCTCCATCCCAGAGCACCAGAGTGCCTTGAACCTCCTCTGTAGCAAAGGCTCCTGTTTCAGACGAAGTGATACCAAGTG
Organism: Lithobates sylvaticus; assembly: GCA_028564925.1. NCBI lineage: Eukaryota > Metazoa > Chordata > Amphibia > Anura > Ranidae > Lithobates > Lithobates sylvaticus. The sequence goes on along the minus strand of CM053036.1, from coordinate 120,395,575 downwards.
CACTTTGCCTGGGTCCTTTCTGGCTGCCTGGAGAGAGATGCCAGCAGAAGCTGGCAGAGGCAAAAAAGGCCAGGGTATTAAAGATCACATACACTGCACTTTTGCGATGGGCATATTAGCACCTATAAAAAGGGGTTACAAATTATTAGGCTGCCTTTACACTGATCCGTGGGTGCAGCAAAGTGCACCTGCAGCTTTCCTGTGCTTTTTCATAGACTTCTATTACTCTATTACATCTTGCGGGTGTGGTGCACTTTCTGAAAGCCTGCATTCAGCAGTTTAGGTCTGCTTTCAGAAAGTGCACTGCATCAGTGTGAAAAGCAGTGTTATAGGGGCCTCAGGACAGTAAGGGATGGTATACATTTGAAGTTGGAGGGGGGGTGGCGTAAAACCCCACAACCCCATAGCTCAGATGGGTCCGTGTGGCCTCCCTGTCGCATTCTATTTTACACTTGGACAGGAGGGGCAGAATATACATGAACCAATCCTCTTAATTTTGCTCCTGCAGCCGCTGAAAGCTAGCTTCTCCTCCCTCCCGCCAGCATTCAGCGGCTGCAGGAGAAAAAATGTTTATTATGCTATTCAAAATAAAAAATTCTGAACCATTTATTTTCATAGTGCCCGGCAGCCGGTTACCAAATCACATGAGTGGCCCTCGTTCTTCAAGGCTGAGCACCCCTACTCCACGGGCTCTTTTGCACAGACGTTTAAATGCCACATTTAGATGCATACAGTTTTGTGTGCATCTGAATGCAGCGCTAGAGGAATAACTGATGCAGTACACAAAGTTGTATCTGCTAAGAAAAATGTGTGCCATGTTTGCAGCATATGAAAAAAGTAGAACACTGTCTCCAGGGCTGTTTATACAGTATCTCACAAAAAAGTGAGTACACCCCTAACATTTTTGTAAATATTTTATTATATCTTTTCATGTGACAACACTGAAGAAATTACACTTTGCTGCAATATAAATTAGTGTACAGCTTGCACAACAGTGTACATTTGCTGTCCCCTCAAAATAACCCAACACACAGCCATTAATGTCTAAACTGCTGGCAACAAAAGTGAGTACACCCCTAAGTGAAAATGACCAAATTGGGCCCAGAGTGTCGATATTTTGTGTGGCCACCATTATTTTACAGCACTGCCTTAACCGTCTTGGGCATGGCGTTCACAGGTTACCACTGGAGTCTTCTTCCACCCCACCATGATGACATCATGGAGCTGGTGGATGTTAGATACTTTGCACTCCTCCACCTTCCATTTGAGGATTGCCCCACAGATGCTCAATAGGGTTTAGGTCTGGAGACATGCTTGGCCAGTCCATCACCTTTACCCTCAGCTTCTTTAGCAAGGCAGTGGTCGCCTTGGAGGATGGATCATTCACTTCCTCTACATGTTTTTATTCTTTGTGTGTATTTGTAGTTCAAAGAATAAATACTCAATAGACAGCTATTGGGGTATCCACACTGTAATTATGGACCTTTTAGAACTAATGGATTTTTCCAGCAAGCTGAGTGTTTTCTTCAATCTTTCAGCTATTTTTAGTTTAGTCAACTAATTACAATCTAATTTGTACAATCACACTCAACTTTGTGTTAATTACATCTGTGGGTTTATCATTATTCAGCAATTAATGCCTTGCTGCTTGGGAATAAAAGTTTATCCCCAGCTCCATTTGGCATTTGAGAGAAAACATTTAAAACCAGTAGTAAGTGCCAAAACAAAAGAGGCAAACTAAAACGAATTTAAGCAATCTATACCCTCTCGTACCATTTATAGCCAAGGCCAACAACAGATACATACTACAAACAGAATAAAAAAAAAAAATGGTATCTTACCATTTTTAAACATTTAAATTTTTTGAGCACTAATATTATTATACACAATTTATATAGCGCCAACAGTTTACGCAGCGCTTTACAAAGTATATAAGTAATATAATCTAAGTAATATAATCTAATAAATAAATAAAATATAAAATAAAATATAATAAATCTATAATATAAATATAATAAAATAAAATATAAAAATAATAATAACCTTAATAAAAATAGTTAATTTATGTTTTATTTATTATTCAGTCCTGGTGCAGGAATTAATATTTATACAAAACAGTGGACATTTTTACAAGTTGCCTCTGTTGTGTCCTCTTTGGGGGTTTGATATATTCAATTTGTGCTTTATTCATTTATAAATGTTATAAATATTGTACTGGTGTATATTGAGTGTAAGCATGCAGAGCTGGCTTGGTAGCGGCAGTATCTGCTTGCTTGTTTATTTCTCATTTTTACCCGTTTGATATAATACTTTTTTTTCTCCAACTTTTTATGTAATAAAGATTAATAATTTTGTATCGGCTATTTAAGCAGCCTTGTTAATAAAGATTAATAATTTTGTATCGGCTATTTAAGCAGCCTTGTTAACTTGTCACTGTTGGTTTCTCTTTAGAGCCATCTAATAATTGAAGCTGTCATTGCCCTATCTTTCCTCTGCCCACCAGCTTTAAAGCTGGGCTTTTTTGCTAGTAACATGACGTTGACAAAGGGGCTGGGCCCTGAATCGTGTACATCAAGCTCCGTTCTCCGGGCATCTTCAGGTCTACACTTAAGCCCCATACACACGCTCGGACAATCCGCGGACAAGGTCGGTCCCCGATTTTCACCGTCTTTTGGCTTTGCTGACCCCCTTTATCAGCCGGCAGGATACCTGCATGAGACAAGCCATTACTCCGGAGCAGAGGCTTGTTGCCACGTTGAGGTACTTGGCGACAGGGAGAAGTCTTCAGGATTTGAAGTTCTCTTCAGGTATCTCTCCCCAGGCCCTGGAATCATTATTCCAGAGACCTGTTCTGCCATCATTCAGGTCCTGCAGGAGGACTATATTAAGGTAACATTTCTACTTTACTATTCCCTTCTATGTATGCTCTGTTTGCTAATGACTTGTATTTTTGACCTCCTTCCCTAATTACCATGATTGCAATATGTTCTAATATGCTGTGCCCCTTTTCTCCTTCATGCATTTTTCCCTTCACTTACCTCACCAGCATGCTCTTCTGCCCCAATAGACACCTATGGCCTAGTCACTTAAGCAATGTCTTTTGTCTGCTGCATAGTATTGTTTGCCCCAAAACACCCCCTAAAATATGCACAAATGTTTGCTGTGTGGTTTACTTCATGTAGAGCCCCCTTTTTTTTGTTCTTTTGGGTGGGGGGGGGGGGCAAACTCATTAGGAACCCCCTCCCCCAACTGCTCTGTCAGATGGTACCAATCCTTTATCTGCTGGCTTTCCCAAGGTCCATACACACTATATACCTACCTCTTTATAGTGCGCATCTTTAGGGATGAATTCAGCAAAGCATGTAGTGCAAGGGACTGCCTCCATACATTCCATTTCCTATTTTTTTGTCTTCTTTCCCTCCTATTAGCTTGCTTGGTAATTTAATAATGTCACACTGTGCCTGCCTTTTTTGGGGGGGGGGAAATGTTATTTGATCTTTCCTGTGGCCTGCCAATAGTGTTAAGTACAGAGGGTCTGGCCAAACTAGGCCACATTATTGAGCCATTTGCCAATCAATGAAGTGCAGAGGGTTACCTGTCCACCACCCCCCCCCCCCAAAACCATAGTTATTGCCAATGTCCCATCAGAAGTGGGGGGATTGATGGGGGGGTGAGTAATCTGTGAAGGGGAGCCTCTACTTTTCTGTGTAAATACTTTCCAGCCTCCAATTTTATACAATGCTCTTGTTCCAAGATGTTGATTGTCTAATCTGCTTGCAATGTTTAGGTGCAAAGTGACTAATTTTTTTTTCTTGTTTCACTCCACAGTTCCCTTCCACGCCACAGGAATGGCAGACTGTGGCCTCCCACTTTGCCAGCCGTTGGGACTTTCCTAACTGCGGAGGGGCAATTGATGGAAACACGTCCGCATCGTCCCACCGCCCAACTCGGGGTCCTACTATTATAATTATAAAGGGTTTAATAGTGTAGTGATGTTGGCGGTGGTGTCGGCAACATACGAGTTTATGTATGTGGACGTGGGGATGAACGGCCGGATATCGGATGGTGGGGCCATTACGCACACGGAGTTCTACTGGCGTCTCCAAAGTGGCAGTCTGTGCTTGCCACCTCCAGGAGGAGAATGCCGAAGGACTCCCCTTCGTCTTTGTCGCAGATGAAGCGTTTGCGCTGACTCCCCATGTGATGAGGCCGTTCCCGATGAGGACCCTCACCCCGGACCAGAGGGTCTTCAACTACAGGCTGTCCAGAGCCAGAAGAGTGGTGGAGAACGCTTTTGGCATCCTGGCCAGCCGCTTCCGCCTGTTCCTGACGGCATTTAACTTGGCGGAATACAAACTGAACCACATAGTTCTTGCCTGTTGCATATTGCACAACTTCCTCAAAAGACATAACAGGAACTATGTGGTGCCCGTTGGCCCAGATGTGGAGGTCCCTCCAAATGCGGACCTCACAGCCCTTCGAGTGGCACGTCCAGGCTTGCCCCCTCTCAATGCCCGCGTGGTCCGGGACCAATATATGGAATACTTTGTGGGTAGGGGGGCCATTGCTCTGCCTGACGATGTGTGAGAGGCATTTTTTAATAAATCTGATATTTTAAACAACCTCTGATTTCTTGTCATTTCAGTCTTCTTTTTAGCTTATTTTACTTTGTCATTTTTTCCCTTTGCCTTCGACAGTGGTAATGCACTTTCTGGGCAAAAGGAGGTAACAGTCTCTTCTTCCCAAAAAGATTATTCTCATGTGTGTTTGCTACCTAATCTTTGGTCTAGAGAAGGTTTGTCCTGCATAACTGACACCCAAAATACTCCTTTTCAGCACCAGGTCTGACATGTGTGTATTCTCCAAAATGCTGTGCTCCGTGTTTTCGTACAAAGCACTGTGGGTGTCATTTACATAAGTCAAATCCGCTATGCTCTACAAGTGCATTGAAAAGTTCCCTGGGAAAGGAAATTGCAGTGCAAAGTGGATTTGCCTTTAGTAAATAACACCCATTGCCCCCCATATCCTTTACATTTTACATACATAATGCATTGTTTTAGTTAAATAAGGAAGCCACACATTTTGAAAAGTAAAAAAGTTTACTTGGAAAACATTCACAAGTGCGTTTACAATCTTCACGCCAAAACTGACAACATCTTGGTTATTTACAACATTATTTACAAAGATTACGCAATTGGTAAAACCAGGCATGGAGCTAAGCAGAACCTATGAAGTAGGAAAGTTCAACTTTGTAAAGTGAAGACAAGATCAGACATGACTATATGTTCAAAGTGTGTTTGATCTTGCCTTCATCACATGGGGGGGTCACCCCCGAAAAGTGGAAATTTGGAACATGCACACAATTTGGTTATGAAAATGGTCATTAGATGGTAAAACACATGCCTAGAAGCTTCAAAAGTGCCATTTTCCATCATGGTGATGAATGGACGTTTTTTGGGGGTGCAACCCCTTCACCACAACCACTTTCGTAGTTCGTAAAGTGTTTGCACCCCAAAAAAAACGTTGCCATTCATCCACCATGATGGGAGCTAGCACATGTGGACACAATGTGTGCATGTTCCAAATTTCACACAGTTTTTAAGTTGCAAATGTGTTCAGAAGCTGGCACAAATGTGTGTAAATTACTTGGTGCTTTTTCATATTTTTCCTAAAACATCAATGATGTTCTTCAATTTTTGTTGAACATCATTGATGTTTTGCTTTATGTAATCTAGATCTCGATTGCAGACCATTATCTCTCCGATGAGTACGTGGGCACTCTCTGTGGTAAAGTGCGATTTTTCTTCCACAACATCCACGTCACCTAAAAACCACAAACAAAAAAAATGGGGTGTTGGAAATGAGGCAGCCATACATGGATTAGCTTACCAGTAGCTGTGTTCTCCCACACTCACCTGTTGTGGTGACAATTTCTCCAAGTTCGATGATCTCTCCTTCCTCCTCCTCCTCCTCTGCTTCTGCTCTTTCCACTTTTTTTGGAGGTGTTGGTTTGGGGGTTTCCTCAGACGGCCCAAGTTTTCGCTCCCCTATGAGAATGTCCAAAAGGAAGATTTAGCAACACAAGCTATTGAGGGCAGAAATAGGAAGTGACAAACATTGCTTGAAAGTGACGGACACTATTTTAGTTTGGCCAGTTACAAATGTCAACTACATGAATGAAGTCACTTTGTAAAGGTGCTAAACTGACTAGCTTTTTGGTAGAAGTTTGTGTGATGGAGACCCCCCTCTAGTATCCACTGGAGCACATGTGTGGAAAAAGCATAATAAAAAGGGGGTTTGGGTGTCCCAGCACTAGTGCTCTAGAGTCCAGATGGGTAAACAGCTACTGAGTGACCTCTCCTTTACATTGAATAAATTGGCTTTACATTCTTGATGACATTTCTAGTGAGAACAAACTTCCTTTCCCCAAAAAAACACCAAACATCGTATTATAAGTGGCCGAACGATCGAGGTTGCGTACGATCGAATGCACACACACACGACCATGACAGTGGCAGAAAGATCGAGGCTGAGTACGATCGAATGCACAGACGAACCTGAAAGTGGCCATTTTGGAATGTACAACTTGGTAAAAATCAAAACACAATGGAGCAGTATGCAAGCAAGAAATCAAACACAAAACACAACTACTTACTTTTTTGAAGAATTCTCTTGATCTTTCTGTACTGATCGGCCTCCCTCAGTTTCAGGTCTGACCAGCGTTTCCTGAGTTGCTCCTTGGATCGTTGTACCCCAAAATTATTGTACAGCCTCCTCACAACTTTAGACATGATCTTGGCCTTGCGGACATTGGGGTTGAGGTAAGGCCCATACTTCCCATCATAGTCGCTCCTCTTTAATATGTCAACCATCTCCAACATTTCTCCAAATGACATATTGGAGGCCTTGAATTTCAGGTTCCGGGATCGGGACGTTTCTGCCTCCGGACTTTCCTCGTCCTCCTCCTCGTTGGTGGGATATTTGTGGCGCACCTGCTGTGTCCCCGCCATGTGCTCTCCCCACTACGCCGTAAAGAGAAGGGGTGGGGAATAGACGAGAAAGATCGTCAGGGGCGGGCGGAGTTTGAAGCATGCGCAGTGTATATAAAACGTCACACGCCTGTGTCGTAGCCACGATCTGGGAGACGAGGGGAGAGAAAACTCACATGAGACGATCGCTACAAACGAAGGTACAATTTAACGTTGGTACATAACTAGCCTAGACTGATTTGAACTTGAGGCTTCTTTATGGAGAAGATTAGGAGAGTTTAGCCTGACAGAATTTTGAGGGTTTTGTGTGTTGTTGTGTCTTGCAGAGATTGATATGAAGGGATTCAACGACATGAGTTTTCTCCCCCTCTTCATTGCCAAATACAGGGATTTTCCCATATTGTGGCAGGGTATACACCCACATTACACCAACAAACCAAAGAGGCACGCAGCCCTGGAGGAACTTGTGGAATTTGTCAAGCCAAGGTTCCCCACGGCAACTGTGATGATATTAGAAAGAAAATTGGCAGCCTGAGGAGTGCGTATATCAGGGAGAGGAAGAAGGTCGTGAAGTCTGAGGAAACTGCAACTTCAGCAGATGAGGTCTATGTCCCCAAGCTCTGGTACTATCAGAGTCTCCATTTTCTGAAGGACCAGGCTGATGTCACGGAGCCAACCTCAACTCCTCCTTCCACGCTTCCTTGCGCACAGCCCACCCCTGATGAGGCTTCCGAGGAGCAACCTGGGCCTTCCAGTCTGGAAGAGGTGGAGGAGCCCAGCTTGTTCCAGGTATAGTAGTTTTGCTACCATTTATGGGAATAATGAATGATGTTCACTTAATTCAGGATCGCCAATTGCTTAGTTCCTAACGTGTTTGACATCTCAACAGACAGTGGTGTGGGAGACATTTGGGGCCAGAATCTAAACTGCTGGGCTGAGAATTGTATGGTTTTCTATTTGTAAACATTTTGCACCAGTCACTAGATGAGAATTGTGTGTGTTTGATGAACAAATAACTGAAACTATGTCCCTTTTTCCTACACAGGAAGACCTCAGCCAGGAGGTGGCTGTGGAAGGTGGCAGTCAGGAGGAGGCAGGGGTTAGTGGCAGCCACCAGCTGGGTAGTGGCAGCCAAGAGGGGGCTAGGCCTCGGAGCCTGACTGACACCCAAACCCCTCCCCTCCGCCCTCCGTACAAAAGGGCGAGAAGGGGGGGTTATGCGGCACAGTCAGCGCTCCGGATGATAAGAGAGGCTTCAGACTCCCTACATGCCACACCCGCCGACGAGGAGACCTTTGGCTCGGTGGTTGTCACAAAAATGATGGGTATGGAGGTGAGGCAACGCAACATGTGTGAGGGGCTCATCCTCCATGTCCTAAATAAGGGTAGGGCTGGGGAGATGACCCCAGTCACACATGTTTGCCATAGCTACCATGCTCCACCTCCTCCTCCTCCTCCTCCTCCTTCTGCCACCCCACCAGCACGACAGCCCAGCGTGCAAGGAAGCGTGGAAGGAAGACCTGAGATTGCACTTTGTCCGTCGGACAAGCGTACACACGCTCGGATTTGGTGTGATCGGACCGGGTTGACGGCAAATTTTTCAACAACCTTGTCCGATCGGACCAAATTGATGAAAAAGTCCGACCGTGTGTATGGGGCTTTAGTTTCCAGCACACACGTTTTTCAACTGAAAAAAGTTATACTCCTGGCAGACCAGGCTTTCACCATCCAGCTTTGTGGGTCCTTGCTTCTCAGTGTCCACTTCCTTTGCCAAAGCCGTTTACTGCAGACTACCATGTAAGTCGCTACATTTTTATTTCAACTAAATAATTTATACATTTACTAATTCAGCGCCCTGGTAGTTTCTTTGTTTTGCATGCATTGTGGATTCCCTTCAGATCCATTATAACTGGAACTGCAAATAATCATCCACTGCTGTTCTCCCTGGGTTGTTTTTCCTGTAGGTCTGACCCTCGGCCATTATCGACAGACAATCTGCAGATCTTCCACCACCTATTTACGGCCATTTCCATGGACATGCTCATCTGCTAATTAGCAACTATTCTGAGCGCTTGGCATATGCTTTTTGGCACTTTGACATTTGCTACAGAATTTAAAAAAGTAACGTTGCACATGGATGACGCCGTAATGCTCGCGATAATGAATTTGTATGAAGTAAATTAAAAAAAATGATTTATAGCTTATTCGAGCATTGAAAATTCAAGCTAAAAAATTGAGTTTTCAGAGTCAAGATTGTGATGACTTGACCAATGAATGCTATGGATGAGCAGATATCTGACTGATCATCATTCTTTAATTTAGTATTATGTATTTATGTTAAGGTTACTGAGCATCCCCATTTCCCAAGGACAGTCCTTGTTGCAAGGGGTCTTTCCCCAATATAATTCCCGAGAGCCTGGCAGCATAGCATAGAACCTTGCAATCAGTGCACAGGTAAAACTCAACCAGTCAGAGGAACAAGCATCAACTGAAATTAGCATCGCTGGAGCAGCCTGCATGGCAGTCTAGGATTCCACATGTGTGGGCAGCTCTAGTGGCAATATTTTCACCTGCATTGTGTGTGACTGATGAGTTGGCATCTTTTTACTGCACGGTTTACACCACACTGCAAGGCTCTTGGGGACTATGCAGGGGTGCCCGCAATAGAGTGAGAAGGTGATGGTTGGACACCAAGATTTCACTTGGGGGAAACCAGTGAGCCAAAAGACTGCAAAAATATATACTGCAGCTGCACTTATTTAAATTGCAATCTGTGTATTACTTGTTCTCGACTTGATCTTTGCATAACTTACTCCTGACCCCTGCTCTCCATGCTTTACTTACTCCTGACCCCCCGAAATCTGTGCATTACTTACACCTGACCCTTACACACTGTGCAATACTTACTTCTGACCTCTGTACTTGTTGACCAATAGCAGGATAGGCTCAGATTTTATGCAACAATACCCCTTTAAGTCCCGCCTACTGTTACCACAATCTGGCCACACCAGCAATTCTTCATAGTACGCATCATTCCTCTGTTAATTGTGCCCAAGATATTTTGACTTTATACCTTGAATAACTTGCCTATTGTTTTCAAAAGTCTGTGTCCAATTGTTTCAGGGTGTGTTAAAAAAAAAAGGGGGGTGATTTACGGGTGTGTGTCTACAAATGGGGGTGTGGTTTTGTGGGTTCAAAGTAGGCATGGTCAGCAGTTCAACTTCAGTACAACCAGCCTGTTGGGTATTCTATCATCCACCAGCAGAACACAATAACGCTGCGGGAAAAATTCCCCCATCAACACTGACTGTGATGGGGAAAGCAAGCTATTTTCTTTGCTTCAACAAAAGAAAATTGCATGTATGGCCTGCCTTAGAATTAACGAATAACTGTTACCTAAGCACAGCAGCCCATCAGTTCTGCATTTACACGTTTTTTTTTTTTTTTTTTTTCAGACTTACCTTTCTACATACTGTATGTACATGAAAAAGGTTTTGATATCATACATTATTATAAATATTGTTCATATAAAGTATACCTAAAACAAAAACTTTTATTTTTATTAAATGAGTATGGAATGGTTAACCCCCCCCCCCCCCCCAAAAGGAGATTTCACCTAATTTCATGTCCTTTTGACACAACAGTAAGTAAGAGGAGCTATCTCCAAAATAAGGGAAAATAGACTTAGTTCATCAGAACAAGTGTCCCCACTGGAAAATTTAGTCTCTATTCCAGTTTTGGTAGAATCTTTAAGTCGGATCCTCATCAGAAAAAAAAAAAAAAAATAAATAAAAAAAAAAAAATCGCTGATCGCCGCCATTACTAGTAAAAAAAAAATATTAATAAAAATGCTATAAAACTATCCCCTATTTTGTAAACCCTATAACTTTTGCGCAAACCAATCAATAATCGCTAATTGCGATTTTTTTTTACCAAAAATATGTAGAAGAATACGTATCAGCCTAAACTGAGAAAAAAAAAATGTTTTTTTATATATATTTTTTGGGGATATTTCTTATAGCAAAAGCAAAAAATGTTGCATTTTTTTTTTCAAAATTGTGGCTCTATTTTTTTTCTAGCGCAAAAAATAAAAACCGCAGGGGCGATCAAATACCACCAAAAGAAAGCTCTATTTGTGGGAAAAAAAGGACGCCAATTTTGTTTGGGAGCCACATCGCACGACCGCGCAATTGTCAGTTAAATCGACGCAGTGCCGAATCGCAAAAAAGGGGCCTGGTCCTTTGGCTGCCAATTGGTTCTGGGCTGAAGTGGTTAAAAGAAAATTTTTCATTTTGACTGGACTTTCACCGCTAACTAAAAATAGATACATTTTAATGATCCATTCACAAGGCAAAAGCATACCCAATTGTTTGCACTAAGAATGATCAGTGTCAATGTTAATGGGGGAATTCCTCCCGCAGCGCCATTGTCTGCCCCACCGGCAGAATATGATTACTGCTGGCAGCTATAGCCGCCACCGCCAGTGAAAGATAATGGCATATCCGATAGGCTGGTTGTACTGAAGTCGATTAATGGATTGACTTCAGTACAACCAGCCTGCCCATAGAAGGATCAAATTTCAACCAGTTCCTGCTGAGCCGGACAAATTTCAGTCAAGGGGAAAAAAGTCACGAAAGATGCAGCAAATATAGCTGTAAATGAGTATATTTATGTAAAAAAAAATAGCTTGTTCTAAATATTTATTTGAAAATGGAGCCGTTCTTCTGATGCTTGCAAGTACATTGATAACTAAAGCAAATCTGGTCCTGGAATAAAAAAAAATCACATTTTAAAAAAAAAATGCTTTTTAAGTTAATCGAAGCTGAAAAGAGATGAAGCAATGCTGAGTCTACACTGCTCAATAACAGTATAGTGCATTAAGAATGCAATCTGGAGGGCTCCATTATGGAATAATAAGCAACCTGTAGCAGGCAGGTTTCATACCCATTATCAGAATAGATTATAGGCTGAGAACTATAAAAGAATATAACAGTTCATTTTTTTGAACATATACACATTTTTATATATATATATATATATATATATATATATATATATATATATATACACATATACACATATATATATACATACATACATACATACACACACACACACACACACACACACACACACACACACACACACACAACACCCCTCCAAGACGACCACTGCCTTGCTAAAGAAGCTAAGGGTAAAGGTGATGGACTGGCCAAGCATGTCTCCAGACCTAAACCCTATTGAGCATCTGTGGGGCATCCTCAAAACGGAAGGTGGAGGAGCTCAAGGTCTCTAACATCCACCAGCTCTGATGTCATCATGGAGGAGTGGAAGAAAACTCCAGCGGCAACCTGTGAATCTCTGGTGAACTCCATGCCCAAGAGAGTTAAGGCAGTGCTGGAAAATAATGGTGGCCACACAAAATATTGACACTTTGAACCCAATTTGGACATTTTCACTTGGACCCCATTTACATTGTGCCACCCTGGGCGTCAGCGGTAAAGCTTTACCGTTGTTTTAGCGGCGCTATTTGGCCGCTAGCAGGGTGGTTTTAACCCCCGCTAGCGGCCGAAAAGATGTTAAAACCACCCGCAAAATGCCGCCGCAGCAGTATTGATTTCAATGGGAAGGAGCAGTGGAGGAGTGGTGAGTTCACTGCTCCTTCACTGCTCCAAAGAAGCTGCTGGCAGGACACCGTGCCAGCGCAACGGATGGAGAAGCTGTTTTAGGGCGGTTTGTAGGCACTATTGTTAACGCTATATCGCCTGCAAAACTCTCCAGTGTGAAAGGGGTCTTAGGGGTGTACTCACTTTTGTTTCCAGCGGTTTAGACATTAATGGCTGTGTGTTGAGTTATTTTGAGGGGACAGCAAATTTACACTCTTAGGCCCCTTTCACACTGGGGCGGTGAGCCGCGGTGACGGTAAAGCAGCGCTATATTTAGCGCTGCTTTACCGTCGTTTTTACCGCGGTTTTCGGCCGCTCGCGGTGCGGTTTTACCCCCCGCGAGCGGCCGAAAAAGGGTTAAACACCCCCCGCAGAGCGCCGCGGTCTCCCATTCTTTTCAATGGGAAGGAGCGGTATAGGAGCGGTGAACACACCGCTCCTATCCCGCTCCAAAGATGCTGCTAGCAGGACTTTTTTTGTCATCCTGCTAGCGCACCGCTCCAGTGTGAAAGCCCGCCGGCTTTCACACTGGAGTTAAAGGGGACAGCAAATTTACACTCTTATACAAGCTGTACACTACTTTACAGTGTGGCAAAGTGTTGTTTCTTCAGTGTTGGCACATGAAAAACTATGAAAAGATATAATAAACTATTTACAAAAACGTGTGGGGTGTACTCACTTTTGTGAGATACTGTATATCTCTATTTATATAAATATATAGACAGAGAGGAAGAAAACCCTTGACCACAGAAATTAACCTTGCTGCACAAGGCTTTTGGCCACCATTAGAACATTTCACATATTACATGGTTATCCAGTGTCAGAGCAGAGACATGGGTCACGCATATGTTTACGTGTATAATAGTGTCGGTATAATAAACTTTTTCCATGAGTTAACCATTTTCCACACAACTCATTAACACTTCATGTCTATAGGTTTCCTACATATACCAAATAATTTTATAACCTGGCTAATGTAAAAGTGCAGACAAGCAAAATATTTTACATTATACAGGGGGTCACCGGGTTACAAACAAGATAGGGACTGTAGGTTTGTTCTTAAGTTCAATCTGTTTGTAAGTCGGAACAGGTGCATTTTTTAAGTGTAGCTCCAGCCAAAAAATCTATTTTTAAGTTTTTTAGATAACGTAGAGAAGGGTTATCACCCCTGTAACATTTGTTTTACTGTCTGTGCCCATGTTCAGAAGACCTTCTGTCCCAATGACAATTGGATTTTGAAAATTTTGGGTTGTTAGGGAAACAAGGATTGGTGATAAAGCATCGGTGGAGACACCTTTTTCCCATATTAACTCTTACAGGAGTGAATTCCTCTTCCTAGGGGTAGATATCCTCTCACTTCCTGTTGTCTCCCTCCGTTTGTAAGTAGGAGTCGTTTGTAAGTGGGATGTTTGAAAGTAGGGGGACCCCCTGTATACCTAGATTGTATTTTACAGTTTGTGTTCAGCAGAATACCAAGTTCTCAGCAGCTACAGGAAAATGTATTCAAATATTTATGATTACCAGAAGCCATGCATATCAAACCCAAATGAGACAGAATGTTAAACTATTAAAAATGAATCAATAAATTATAAAATGTATTACAAAATTTCCACCTTGATAAAGGGAGCAAGAAAACATTTTATTAACCATGTAACTGCAGAAATATTTAAGCAGATAGCAGGACAGACCCATGAAATGTAAAGGGGAGGGAGTGGGTGGGGTCAACGTTCCATGAGCCACTTATGAAGGCAGATACATTAAGTTAAGGTAGAAGGAATTGGAAGTGGTGTAAGCAAAAACTACAGACCACTTCCTGAGTGCATAAGGGGGTGGAGCTAACAGAGGTGAGTGAGTGTCTGTTGTGCTGAAATTTATCCAATGTTTGTGGGCGCTTAAAATAATACCAATAGCTGTGGTACACCACAGCGAACTGAAGAGTTTACCATTAGTGAATAGCTATGGGGCTAACAATGGCAAAGGAAATGTCCCAGCATCAGTGATGTTCCTACAAAAAATATGTTCTTGCATTGGTGTTGTCAATAAAAAGAAAAAAATGCCCCAGCATCCGTGATGCCAGTCTGAAGAGGACTAATATGGCATTAATGTCATTGGGATGCAGGAGGGGAGGGGGGAGCTGGGCTCTGTGGGGTGCATGAACCTAAAGAGATCTGGAAGGGCTCTAAAGGATGGAGGAGATTTCGTTTTTTTTTTTGGGAATCCTCCCTCCAGCATCTATCAAGGCTCCTGCTCCTTCTAAAAAGAGTGATGCTGCAGTCACCCAAATCATTTAGGCACAGGAGATCAGAAGGGCTGAAGATCTGAGCATGACCCCCCCCCCCCCCCACACACACAGGCTCCTTCTGCTCCCTCCTCCCTTGCATGCAAATGTTAACCGCTTCCCGACCGCCCACTGCATATATACATCAGCAGAGGCGCGCCCGCGACCCGGTCGGGAGCTCCGTGACCACGGCCGCGGGACCAGCGGACCCGATGGCCGCTGGTGTCCCGCGATCGGGTCACGGAGCTGAAGAACGGGGAGAGGTATGTGTAAACAAACCTCTCCCCGCGCTTCCTACTCTGCCTTTTATTGATTGGCTGTTCCCGGTCATCGGAAAGCCGATCAATGACGTCTGATGTCAGCCCCGCCCCCTAATGTAAAAAACACAACACACGTCACAGCTCATAACCCCTCCCCTCCCCCTAGTGGTTAACTCTTTCACTACAACTGTCATTTATACAGGAATCAATGCATTTAAATAGCATTGATTGCTGTATAAATGACAATGGTCCCAAAAATGTGTCAAAAATGTCCGATGTGTCCGCCATAATGTCGCAGTCACAATAAAAATCGCTGATCGCCACCATTACTAGTAAAAAAAAAAAATATTAATAAAAATGCTATAAAACTATCCCCTATTTTGTAAACGCTATAACTTTTGCGCAAACCAATCAATAATCGCTAATTGCGATTTTTTTTACCAAAAATATGTAGAAGAATACGTATCGGCCTAAACTGAGGAAAAAAAAATTTATTATATATTTTTGGGGATATTTATTATAGCAAAAAGCAAAAAATATATTGCATTGTTTTCAAAATTGTCGCTCCATTTTTGTTTATAGCGCAAAAAATAAAAACCACAGGGGCGATCAAATACCACCAAAAGAAAGCTCTATTTGTGGGAAAAAAAGGACACCACGACTGCGCAATTGTCAGTTAAAGTGACGCAGTGCCGAATCGCAAAAAGGGGCCTGGTCCTTTGGCTGCCAATTGGTCCGGGGCTGAAGTGGTTAAGGGTTATTCGTCTCAGAAGACATTATCCCATATATTTGCTTTCAATGAAAGTAAATGTCTAGTAAAACTAATTTTCTTTTATCATTCACAAAAGGTCTCATTTATAAATAATTAAAAATGTATTACAGAAAGATTGCCACTTTGTCTGACCTAGCATTTAGAGTTTGATTATTTAGAAATGAGCCATCTTAAAAAGGAACTGGTTGTCAGATTCTTAGTAAGTCTAGAGATCAGCCTGGTTTGATTTTTTTTTGGAGTGTTTTAAGTGAGCTTATTTTGTAACATTTGCACATGGTACAAAATACACTGAGCAATACGCCAACAAATGGATGTTAGGACAGAGTTCTGGGTAGGCTTGGTGTTTTAGCTACAAGAAACTTAATAGAGACACAGGCAAAACGTTCCTGCTTTATCTGTGCCCAGTCCCTGTGCTTGGAATGAAATTTCTACTCAATTTGAATTTAATTAATTTATGGTAGAGGTTATTAATAGGTTAATATCTGGATCTCAGAGCAACTATTATGTTGACTGATTTTCCGGGCTTAAATTCAGTTTCTAACGAGAAAGTGAATTTTGATCATAAAGTGTTTTGGTAAAATGATTGAAAGAGTTCAATTTAGGCATAAGAGACAAAACAGGCCATTCACTTAAGAAAAAAAATAAATCAAAAATCTTCCTTGGTCTTTTCTCTCATCTTTATCCTAAATCTATGCCATATGATCTTGGGTTATTCTGTTCACTTCTATTGTTCGATGTTCATACCTTTATTATAATTATTTCATAATTTTAGTTTTCCATTCAGCCTTCATCGACACCCCTATAAAAATCACTAGAAAGTATTTCTTACCCATTAATTAAGCCTATTTACTTCTGCTTTTAAAAGCTGATATTAGGGTCTCAGCCACAAACATAATAGGTTTGAAAGTAAATCGATATATCGTCCAATTTTTTGATATCCGTGACAAATTCCTCATAGGCAGGATTACACAACGCAGGAAACAGTTACACAAAAACATTTTTTTTGCCAATTTAACTGTAAATATGATTTTTGTACATTTGAACATAGTCCACTGAGAGAAACAGGAATTCTTAGACTGTGAGGTCATACTGCCACCTACAGAAAAAATGGACACTGGCAACAAAAAAGCCATTGACCCGCACAGGATAACCCCACCCACTGCCATCATGTCTCAGTCTTGTAGCAAAGAAGCATGAAAATAAACAGAGAGGTGGATCTGTGTCTCCGAATGGACCCTATAAAAAAGATTTTACAGTGAGTACTAAAATCCTAATTTCATTTTCGTCCATTGAGGGACACAGAAATTCTTAAAATTCTTTGACTGTCAGGATGTCCAAAAGCAGTCCCATGGAGAGGTGGGCAACACAGCGCCTCAATCTTGACCATTGGGTTATATCGCCTCTGCAGGAGTAGGCCTAGGCAGAACAAAAAACACCTGGCTACGCCCACGGGCTGTCCTCGGTCAGTATATAACCCCCTCCCTGCTCTAGGTATTCAGTTTAGTAGCAAGCAGTAATAGAAGTATCAAAAACTCCATAGAGGGGTGGGTGCTGAGTCCGTCGAACTCAGAAATGGATTTTACGGTGAGTACAAAAAATCCCATTTTCTCTTTCATTCATCGGCGGACACAGCACTTCCTTAATCTTGACCATTGAGACATCCAAAAGCAGTGCCAAAGAAAAATGAGGGGTGGGCAAAATAACCCAAAGCTAACCACAAGAGCCCTAACCAGGAAATAGGAGCCTTAACTGGCCCCATCAGAAATAAATAAAAAAAAATGTAACCACTTGCCAACCGCCGCATGTACATATACGGCTGGGCAAATGGGCTTACAGATATGTCCCTTTGAATTTGCCGCTGTGTGGTCACGTGCGCACGACCCTGCCGGGAGCTCCCTGATTCGGATCGCGGGTCCCGCGGACTCTATCGCCCGCGATCGTCTCACGGAGCTGGAGAATGGGGAAATGCTAATGTAAAACAAGCATATCCCCGTTCTGCCGAGTGATACTGTCACTGATCATAGCTCCCTGTGATTGGGAGCTATGATCAGTCAAGTGTCATTCGTAGCCCATCCCCCTAACAGTTAGAAACACTACCCAGGACACACTTAACCCCTCCCTAGCCCCCTAGTGGTTAACCCCTTCACTGCCAGTGTAATTTTTACAGTAATCAATGCAATTTTATAGCACCGATCACTGTAAAAATGACAATGGTCCCAAAAATGGGTCAAAATTGTCCGATGTGTTCGCCATAATGTCGCATGTCACGATCAAAATCACAGACCACCGCCATAACTAGTAAAAAAAATGATTAATAAAAATGCCATAAAACAAACCCCTATTTTGTAGACAAATCAAACGCTTATTGCAATTTTTTTTACCAAAATATGTAGAAGAATACGTATAGGCCTAAACTGTGGAAAAAAAAATTTTGGGGGATATTTATTATAGCAAAAAGTAAAAAATAATGTGTTTTTTTTCAAAATTGTCGCTCTATTTTTGTTCATTTTCTTTTCCTTTTTTTTGTTGTTTTTCTTCCTATGTGGTATATTTGTTTTTGCTCAGGTACTGTAGGGTTAGTCCCTTCATCTATGCTTACACCCAGTCTCATAACCATCTGCATACCTTTTATGTTTTTTTTCCTAAGTTTTATGTACTCATTATGAAAGTATTGCACCCATGGCGTTGAGGGTCATGTCATATAATGTAAAGGGTCTGGGCTCCATTCGGAAGCATTGGATGGCTTTGAAGGAGTTCAGATCCTCAGGTGCGGATGTGGTCATGCTCCAAGAGACGCACTTTCGTGTAGGTGGCTCGCTGTAAGTTTTTTTCCACCTCTTACCTTGCCTCTGACTCCACAGGCAGGGCTGAAGTGGCAGTCCTGATTAGGAAATCCTGTCCCATTAGGGTAAAAAGCACATACGCTGACCCTCATGGGAGGTTTCTTATCTTGGAATGTGACTATATGGCCTCTTCGTTCACCCTAGTTAACAGATATGCTCCCAATGCTGGCCAGAATGACTTCCTCAACAAGGTTTTTGACTCACCTCAATACTGCTGCCAACCCATCATGATTGTTGGAGGGGACATTAATCTGGTCATGTTCCCCACTAGAGATAGGCAAACTATATTGAGTGGCACTCTTTTTGGCGGAAGACCGCCTCCCAAGCCAATTCATTCCGCAAATGTGTCAGATCCCACCAACTGTTTGATTCCTGGAGGATCAAAGATCCTTCCGCTAAGCAATTCACTTTTTATTCCATGGCCCATAAAATGAAAAAGGACAAATGGACTTCTACAGTCCCTGGTGGCTGCCCTGGAGACTGCGGAAAGACAGCTATTGTGCAAACCCACAGTGTTGAAACTGCGCAAGGTCATCTCTCAGAGAACAAATAAAAACAGTACATCTTGGTAAGGCAGCTAAATCCATACTTTGGATGGAACAAAAATGTATGAATTTTCTAATAAGCCCCAAAAGATGTTTGTCAACAAATTGCGCCCGCACCTATTCAACTCTTTTCCTGACTTCCTTCTCCAGCCCGACGGGACCAGAACCCATTGCCCCCAAGAGATGTCCAAAATTTTTGTTAACTTTTACCGCAAGCTTTACAATTGCTTGACCCCTGATAACCATTTTAATTTCACCCAATTCAAAATTTGACAAATTTTTTCTCCAGCCTTAAGCTTCCGAAATTGTCATCCACATTTCAAGTTAGCTTGAATGCAGCCATAACTGCAGAAGAACTCCCAAATACAATCAAAGACCTCCCGCTACAAAAGTCACCAGGCCCAGATGGGTTGCCCTACTTCTATTATAAAACCTTTCCTCGACACCCTGTCTTCCCCATATGCTGACTCTTTATGGCTCCCTGATCAAAGGTCAATCCCCAATTTTTCCACTCCTATATCTCAGTTATTTCAAAACCTAGCAAGGACCCTCCATCCCAGATAATTACAGGCCCATAGCTCTTTTAAATTCGGACTACAAAATATTTACAAAAATCCCTGCATCCTGACTCTCTAAACATATCCCTAAACAGGGACCAAGTGGGATTTGTCCCCACCAGACATGCTGGGGATAACACACGCTGTACCATAGACCTGATTGATCTCCTAAACAGATCTTCTCGCCAGGCTCTTGTCTTGAGTCTAGACGCACAAAAGGCTTTTGACAGGTTGTGCTGGCCTTATATGTTTTCCACCTTGCTTGCATTTGATTTTAAAGGCCTTTTCTTTAAAAGCTTTAGAGGCTCTATATTCGCGAGTCACAGCCAAAGGTTCAGATGTCCTCCTTTCTGTCGCCTGGCCTCCCCATGACTAATAGTACTCCGTAGGAATTGTCCTCCATCACCACTACTTTTTATCCCGTGTCTGGAACCCCTGGCCGAGTCCATCCGAATACATCTGGATAATCGTGGGGTGGTGATGCGACAGAGGGAATATAAGCTAAATCGCTGTTTGCAGACAATACATTGCTAACTATCACTAACCGGTTATTGTCCCTCCCTTCTACTTTCCTCTTACAAAAAATCTGAGGCTCTCCCTATACATATTCCACCTCCTCTGCTATCTCAGCTTATGGAATCCTACCCTTACAGGTTGTGCACTACCTCCCTCAAATATTTAGGTATCCATCTTACCCCCACCTACTCTTCCCTATATTCTGTGAATCCCCCCCCCCCCCCCCCAATCTTGAAAATCAACAAAGCCCTATAAAATTGGACGAAATATCCCCTTTCCCTTCTAGGCACAGTAAACGTCCTGAAAATGTCCATTTTACCTAGGCTATTTTACCATTTTGAAACCTTGCCTGTTGCCATAGCCCTTTGCCAACTTAAAGCGGAGCGCCACCCTAAAGTGGAACTTCCGCTCATCGGATTCCTCCCCCCCCCCTCTGGGATACCCGCGATCAGGTCACGGAGCTCAAGAACGGGGAGATGCCGAAGTAAACAGCATCTCCCTGTTCTGCCTAATGACAGCACACTGATCGTCTGCTCCCCGTCATCGGGAGCAGCGATCAGTGTGGTGTCACACACAGCCACACCCCCAGACAGTTAGAAACAGGCCCCTAGGAACACTTAACCCCTCCCCGCCCCCTAGTGGTTAACCCCTTCACTGTCAGTGACATTTTTACACTAATCAATGTAATTTTATAGCATCGATCGCTGTATTAATGCCAATAGTCCCAAAAATGTGTCAAAATTGTCCGACGTGTCCACCATGTCGCAGTCACGATAAAAATTGCTGATCGCCGCCATTACTAGTAAAAAAAAAAAATTATTAATAAAAATGCCATAAAACTATTCCCTATTTTGTAGACGCTATAACTTTTGTGCAAACCAAACGCTTATTTACCAAAAATATGTAGAAGAATACGTATCGGCCCAAACTGAGGAAAAAATATGTTTTTTTATATTTTTTTGGGGATATTTATTATAGAAAAAAGTAAAAAATAATGTGTTTTTTTTTTCAAAATTGTCGCTATTTTTTTGTTTATAGCGCAAAAAATAAAAACCACAGAGGTGATCAAATACCACTAAAAGAAAGCTCTATTTGTGGGGAAAAAAAGGACGTCAGTTTTATTTGGGATCCAAGTTGCACGACTGTGCAATTGTCAGTTAAAGCAACGCAGTGCCGAATCGCAAAAAACGCTCTGATCAGGAAGGGGGTAAATCCTTCCCAGGCTGAAGTGGTTAAAGCCATCCAGAGGAGTTTCCTAAAGTTCATATGGAATGGCAAGGCCCACCGCATAGAGAGTTCAGTAGTCTTTGCCTTGAGATCTAGGTGGGGGGACTAGGGACACCGGACATTAAATATTATTATGCCTCACATCCAAGGGTCATTGCCTCTTGGTCTACCCTACAGGCTTCGAATAACTGGTCGCACATCGAGAAAGGGGTGTTCTATCTGGTTCACCCATGCTCCTTAGTTTGGGCTGCCTCTCCTCCCATAGATCCTATCTTTAGACGCCAACGTACTGCCCCAATGCATTTCACATTAAGGCCCAGTTCACACCAAATGCAGTTCCGTGCAGTTCCGTATCTAAAATTTTCCGACAACAAAATCCGATCAGACTTTTTTCGATCCTGTGTAGGGAATTCCGACGGACAAAGTGCCATGCATGCTCAGATCAAATTACGAGACCAAAGCTATTGGCTACTAGCCTCTACGCAGTTCCGTAGTACGCAACGAACGTCACCACGTTTGGAACAATCAGATTTTCCGACAACTTTGTCTGACCGTGTGTATGCAACACCAGTTTCGGACAAAATCCGTCGGAAAAAAACGGACGGATTTTGTGGTCGGAATTTCCGACCGTGTGTACGGGGGCTTATTCCATTGTGTTGGCTATCCAACACTTCCCCTCCTTGGTCCAGACTTCTCCAATAGCTGAAATTTGAAGGATGGGATATTTGACAGTTTTGCAATATTCCCCAATTTAATAAAATCTGGGAATCTTGGGATCAATCGGAATACAGGGCGCCTTTGCCAACTACTACATCTTGAACTGTTTTATCTCTGATACATACTGAATGGTACCCCTTAGAGCCCCTTGCTCCTAATTGTATACCCCAGGATTGCCCCTACATACATATTTGACCTCTGCTTTGTCTCTCGTTTTTGCCTATGAGTTGTTCCTACCTCCTGGTATGCCGTGCAGTTCACCCCGGTGTTCTGCATATGTGGACATTTTTATTTGAAGCATCATACCTTAAGTTACATTTGTCATGTTTGTATACTCTAACTTTTTCTTCTTTGAAATTCCAATAAAAAAATAAAAAAAATTAGGGACGACAGGATAATGCCACCAACTCCGAAACCCTGCGGGCCGAGGTAAAAGCCACCAAGAATGCCACCTTCTGGAGGTAAGGGATTCTCCCGAATATTCTCGAAAGGAGGTTTCTGGAGAACTAATAGCACTAAGTTTAAATCCCATGACGGCAAAAGAGACCGTACAGGCGGAGCCACATGCCGGACTCCTTGAAAGAAGGTACGAACTAAAGAGTGAGTGGCTAGGGGTCACTGAAAGAAGACTGCTAAGGCAGACACCTGGCCCTTGATGGTGCTCAAAGCCAACTTCTGCTGAACGCCCTGAAAGGGATCGAGGATGAACGCCAATCAACTCACACCAAGAAATGTATGCTTTCCATATACGATGTTATGTCTTACTAGAAGTTGCCTTCACAATAGTAGGGATCAATGATCTTGACAGAACTCTATCTCTCATTACCTAGATTTCAATGGCTAGGCCATTAATACCAGTTACTGTAAAGCCTAATGGAAGCTCAGCCCTTGGTACAACTGGTCCTCTTTGAGAAGTAGATTCCAAGGGACGTTTACGGCCAACAGAAGACTTTCGCCCTCAGTCCTTCGCAGGCACCACAGAAAAGGAAGGTGTTGGCCACGCAGTGGCATTAGGACAACAGCGGCGTCTACCAGAGGAACTCACGAGATTGCCATGAGCTTCAGTTACTTCCCGATGAACTGAACCTGTCGAAGTTTGAGAAGAAAAACTGCTAACCTGGTCAGCATTCACTCCAGAGTCAGACCCAGGTAGCCCAATTTCCTGGACAGGGCTAGAGGGGACCTTGGGTAGTTCGGACGTCACCCAAACCTTTACAGGAATTATACCCACACAAGGAGACACAGGGCCCCCGGAAGTGGACAAATTCTGTACCCCTTTTTTGTACCCCCAAAAGGTTTAATTCGTGGACCCCCTTGATGCTCACGAAGAAGGGCCATGAATCTGGAAACCAGTGAAGATGTCCCCCCACCCCAGCAATGGGTGAGGGTAGACCTTCATGCTTAAGGAGTCTTGTCAGTGGATCCGAAGAAGCCTGCTCTAGGCTTACCAGACCCAAGATTGCTTGGAACTTCCCGGGGAAGACTTGAGAGATCTGTTTCCTTTATCTGCAGTCCCAGGAGCCCAGAAGAATTTCTTATGGGCTGAGAAGGAAGGGCCCCGTCTGCAACAAGGCTCCTTCCCATTTCTAGATTGAGGCAGGAAGGTACTCTTCGTCACCCATGATACCCTTAATGATGTCATCCAGGGTAGTCCCAAACAGCCAGTTGCCTTAAAAGGGCCGATCGATGAGAGCTTTTTTTTTTTTTTTTTTTTTTTTTTAGAGGATTGGTCTGCTTACCAATTCTTAAGCCACAGCACACATCTAATCACCACCACTGAAACAGAAAGCTTGGACAGCCCTGGGGCTTATTCCAAGGCTGCATCACAAATATACTGTAGCCCATGGACCAACTGGTCCACTAAATTAACATAAGCAGTGGGAACCTGCTCACTACACAGACCCTGGCGCAAAAGCTTGGCCCATTTAGTTAGGGTCTGCAACACCAGGGCCGATGGAAAGACTGGACGCAATGCCGACCCAGCCATAGTAAACCTGCTGCGTGCCACAGCCTCTGCTTTCCTGTCAGCCGGGTCCTTAAAGGACGGGGGTTCCTCTACTGTGATCATGGTTGCTTTATTCAACCTGGAAACAGGCGGGTCCAACCACTGGTGGGGTAGTCCACTTTTTTTAAAAGTGATTCTTCAAAGGGGTAGTGTACTGAGAAACGTTTGGGGACCACAAAGGGTGACGTTGGTTGTTCCCATTCCTTATAGGTAAACCTATCAAAATAAGGCACATAAGGAAACATCCTTGGTGTACGAGGTGACTCTTGCGTACCAAAGGACACAGCCACATCTGTGGCCCTGTCAGCCGCATCCTCCATCTTTAGAGCCTCCCGCACCGCAGTAATAAGTGCATCCACCAGCGCTTTTTCACACGCTGCTGAGACCGCAGAGGACTCATCCTCACTATCGGATGGGTCAGGGTGCGAGATATTAAAACCCACTGGATTGGCCACGTACCCAGCGGCTCAGAATCAGATGAGAGACTGAGCAGGGGGAAGGCGGGGGACGCTTCCTCCTGGATCTCTGCCCACACACTACTTCCACCAGGGATACCAATGATTCAAAAAACGCTGTCAGCGCAACCATGGCAATCTGGGGTTCTGAGGGACCTGCCACCTCCATGAGGGGATCAAACACTCTCAAAGGCTCGCCCAACCAAACGAAGGAGCGCTGCAATTCGGACCTAACAACACCAATGTTGGCATCCACTTGATAGATCTCGGGACAGGAAGAGAAGCATAGGGGAGTTAGAGGAGGAGCTCTGACAACTTCACAAGGTTCCGGCGGTCTCTAGCGTGTCACTAGACTAACGAAATATGGCTGCCGTGACATCATCGGCTACACAAGCATGGCAGCTGGCCGGAGACCAGCCAGACCATCGGACCACCCAAACATGGCCAGCGGCCGTTTTACATGCTGAAGCATGCTGCCAGGATCCTCTCTGTGCCTTCAACATCGCTGCAGCCTCTGCATGGGGATTCCAAAAAAGTACTGTACTCCACCAGGCAGGGTGAACATTTAAGGGAACACCTCTGTGTACTCTGCACCGTTGTGCTCTCTGAACTGGAACCCACAAAATGCACACTACCTCACACTGCACACACAGTAGGGCATGCACCTAGGGGTCTCCGCTGCACCCTCTGCACGGGAACCCCCATACCACCAGGGCAGGACACACACCACCCAGAAGGGGAATGGTGGGGGAGACCCCCAGGGGTCTCTGCTGCCTACCCTGGGACCAATCCGTAGTGGGAGGGGGGGAAGGACTTTCAGATGGGATCTGCAGGCAGGTCCGACCATCCCTGGAGGGTACCCGTATCCACTCCAAACCACACAAAGGGGGAAAGGGGTGACTGTACTTACCAATCTATGGTGCGGGTGACCCTCCAGACAGAACTCGCCACAAAGTGGGGGGCTGTTGGCCAAGGGACCTCTGACTTGGACCAGAGACGGTTGGTTTGTGACCCTGTGAGACGTTTAACTCGTGGGCCAGCCTCCGTCCGTTGAGGCTTTGTCGCGGCCGACCTAGCATGTAGCTGCGGTCTGCGCGTGCTTGCTGGCTGGACTGGGGAGAAATGCTGTATCCTGGCATAGGCCAACAAGGCCCAGGCCTAGGGCAGCACTTTGCAGGGGGGCAGCACGGAAAGAGTCCCCGCCGGCTTGCGCTACACTATTAGTGTAGTGCCAGTCTTATGGGGCGGACTGGGCTGAGAGGCAAATTAGTCTAGCACCCCCATAAAGCGGCTGCACTGCTTCCAGTTTCCGCTTCTAATTTTGACTGCCCTACCATCCTAGACCACAAACCTTCCTCACTGTGCTAGGTTTCTGCTGCACCATTGGCATGGTTATATCTTCTTAGTCCCCTCCATAAAATTATCAGAAATTTGTGCTTAAAGTAGAACTATAGGCAACTTTTTTTTTTTCCTTTTAGATAGAATAAGGGAGGGTTATAGCCCCTGTCAGTTTATTTTTTACCATCCCTGTCCCATTGCCGAGATCTCCCTTCATCTCCTGCCCCATAGCCAAACAGGAAGTGAGAGGAAATCTATCTAAATTAAGCGAATCTACCCCCCCCCCCCCCCAGGCCCTCAGAACTAGTGTCCCCACTTGCAAATTCCAGGGCGGATCTTAAACAGCAAGGGGTTTGGCCTTGACGGGAAGGGGTGGGTCATATTTAAATTAGAGGGTGCACAAGTTTAGTAAGGCCTAGGGCAGCACAAAACCTAAATAACACCACTGCTGGGGAGACCACTGGATATAGATTATCCAGCCCGTCGCCCAGCAGGGTAATTGATTGCAGATCTTCCAGGAGAAAATGCATGTTAGAAAGAGACAAAAAGTATAATTTGCTAGGACCAAAAGATTCCAGCAAGGAGCTAGGTCATTACTCTTGACTAGACAGAAATAAACTGAATACCTAGAGCAGGGAGGGGGTTATAAACTGACCATGGGCATAGCCAGGTGTTTTTTGTTCTGCCTACTCCGACTCCTGCGGAGGTGATATAGCCCAATGGTCAAGATTAAGGAGGCGCTGTGCCCGTCAATGGATGAAAGAGAAATGTAGATACCACAATTACAAACTGACTGTGGTCTATAACTCTATGGTCCGAATAATCATGGGGCCTCTGCTCTCTAAGCCCAGAGAAGCTGCTGGAACATGTGCCAAATGAGTCACTGCAGGCATTGGTGGATTAACTGGCAGTTAAAACGCCAGGAAACAAAAGCACTTAAAAATTACCTTACCAAATAGCGTACACTTGCCCTCACTTGCACTTCCGCATGTGTGCTCCTGTATTAGAGCTGTGTCATCGAACAGCTCTAGCTAAGGAATGGGCTGGAAAGTAAAAAAAACATTTGCCTTGAGTGACTCCAAGAAAAAATAAAAAGAGGGCTCCGCTAGAGGCCAACTTGCAATGTAAATATGCAAATCCAGAATTAGGGAGAAATGAACACCAAGACAAATTAACTACACATGTAACTGCAGAGAATACCTTACAGGTAGGTACTGTAAAAGATAGCATATGCTTAACCACTTAAGCCCCGGACCATTTGGCTGGCCAAAGACCAGAGCACTTTTTGCGATTCGGCACTGCGTCGCTTTAACTGACAATTGCGCAGTCGTGGCTCCCAAACAAAATTGACATCCTTTTTTTCCCCACAAATAGAGCTTTCTTTTAAAGGTATTTGATCACCTCTGCGTTCTTTATTTTTTGCGCTATAAAACAAAAATAGAGCGTCAATTTGGAAAAAAAAACACATTCTTTTTTTACTTTTTTGCTATAATAAATATCCCCAAAAAATATATAAAAAAAGTTTTCCGCAGTTTAGGCCGATAAGTATTCTAATACATATTTTTGGTTAAAAAAAGTAGACGTATGGTTTGCGCAAAAGTTATAGTGTCTACAAAATAGGGGTTCGTTTTATGGCATTTTTATTAATAGTTATTTTTTTTACTAGTAATGGCGGCGATTTTTATCGTGACTGTGACATTATGGCTAACGCATCGGACAATTTTGACACATTTTTGGGACCATTGTCATTTTTACAGCGATCAGTGCTATAAAATTGAACGGATTACTGTAAAAATTACACTGGCAGTGAAGGGGTTAACCACTAGCTGGCTAGGAAGGGGTTAAGTGTGTCCCAGGGAGTGATTCTAACTGTTAGGGGGCGTGGCTATGAGTGACTTCACTTATCATAGCTCCCGATCACAGGGAGCTATGATCAGTGAGAGTGTCACTAGGCAGAACGGAGAGATGCTTGTTTACATTAGCATCTCCCCGTTCTTCCTCTCCGTGAGATGATCGCGGGTATCCCCGCGGACATGGAGTCCGCGGGACCCGCGATCCTACTGGCGGGCCTTGCGGCAGGGTGCGCACGCAACCACACAGTTCCAAATTCAAAGGGACATACAGGTATGCCCATTTGCCCAGCCGTGCCATTCTGCCGACGTATATGTACATGCAGCAGTCAGAAAGTGGTTAAATACAGAGAAACTTCAACCTACCATTAACCTGCTAGGAACTCATAACAAAGTTGCAGAGCCAGGGACAGAAAAATGACCTCAGCTCTGGGCCAATAACTTCATAGAGAATCCCCAGATATACTGGCCTGATCTCAAAAGAGGAGCCCTGTGTGAACACAGACCAGTAATCATTGCCAATCACAACATTGTTGCATTGAGAGTATCAGCATGGAAAATAAACTGGAAACCTGAGCTGTTTGGGTAAATTGAAAACTTTCTAGAATTTCCATATCTGGCCTGCATCTACAAGTAGCTGTAGATGACTCAAGAAATGTCCACAATTGTAGGGCTTTCACAGAGAGAACACCAGAATAAACTGAAAAAACCTGAGCTTGATGGCCGACAGGAAACACTTCCAGGAATTACCTTATCCAGCAGAAGTCAACCAGCAGCTGTTTGTAGAAAAATCTTACAAAATATCAGAGAACAGCAGAACTGAAGATGACACATTCACTCTTGGGGACACTAGCAAAAACTAAGCAATGGCAGTTGAAGGTGGGTTTATACTGTGCTGGCCAACAGCTTTTCTGTTGTCAGTGTCCTTTCAAACTGTAGGCAGCAGCATAACATGACAGTCTAAGAATTCCTGTGTCCCTCAGCGGACGAGAAGGAATTGACTTTTTCAAGTATATGAGCAACTTGAACTTCTTGAACAACTCCCTAAAAGTATATGTTGCCGAAGAATAAAACGAATCATAAAAACCTTTATGTGTTGGGTTCATAACATCTGCTTAAAACAAAAAGGTCATTTTCTGTTTTATATGGCAGCTGAAATACTCTCCAAGGAATGGATACAGGGGAAAAAAGATAAAAGATAATGTTCCAAATTCTTTACTTTAATATAAAGTTAAATTTTCTCTCTCATGAAAGTGCTGGATTTCTAGTAGATAAGCTGTACCTTATGCAAATTTAAAAGGAGTTTTAAAGGCAGGTTTTTCTTAATGAATTCTATGCATGAAGATAAAAAACCTGTGTGTAGCAGCCCACCCAAATTACCTACCTGAGCACCTTCTCTCTGCAGCGATGTCCACAATCCCCTTAGCCATCCAGGACATTCCTCCTGATTGGCTGAGACAGAGCAGCGGCACCATTGGCTCCCGTGGCTGTCAAAAGTCAGTCAGCCAGCCAATCAGGGGAGAGAGGGGGAGGGGCCAGGTCGGGGCTATGTGACCGAATGGCTACATGGAGCTTCAACTTAGCTTGGGTGCCCCTGGTACAAGCTGCTGGCTGAGGGGCACTCAAAAGGAGGGAGGGGCTAGGAGCAGCGAAGAGGGATCAGAGAAGAGGAGGATCCAGGCTGCTCTGTACAAAACCAACTCCACAGAGGAGGTACAGTGCCTTGCAAAAGTATTCACCCCCCCACGGCTTTTTAACTATTTTGTTACATTACAGCCTTTAGTTCAATGTTTTTTTTTTTTAAACTAAATTATATGTGATGGATCAGAACACAATAGTCTAAGTTGGTGAAGTAAAATATAAATATTTTCAGAAATAAAATAATGATAATAATTGGCATGTGCGTATGTATTCACCCCATTGTTATGAAGCCCATAAAAAGCTGTGGTGCAACTAATCACCTTCAGAAGAGACATAATTAGTAAAATGATGTCCACCTGTGTGCAATCTAAGTGTCACATGATCTGTCATTACATATACACACCTTTTTGAAAAGCCCCAGAGGCTGCAACACCTAAGCAAGAGGCACCACTAACCAAACACTGCCATGAAGACCAAAGAACTCTCCAAACAAGCAAGGGACAATGTTGTTGAGAAGTACAAGTCAGGGTTAGCTTATAAAAAAAAAATATCCAAATATTTGATGATCCCAGGAGCACCATCAAATCGATCATAAACAAATGGAAAGAACATAGCACAATAGCAAAGCTGCCAAGAGACGGCCACACACCAAAACTCACGGACCGGGCAAGGAGGGTATTAATCAGAGAGGCTGCAAAGAAACTTAAGGTAACCCTGTAGGAGCTGCAGAGTTCCACAGCAGAGACTGGAGTATCTGTACATAGGACGACAATAAGTCGTACGCTCCATAGAGTTGGGCTTTATGGCAGAGTGGCCAGAAGAAAGCCATTACTTTCAGCAAAAAAAAAAATGCCACGTTTTGAAATTGCGAAAAGGCAGGTGGGAGACTCCCAAAATGTATGGAATTAGGTGCTCTGGTCTGATGAGACTAAAATTGAACTTTGTGGCCATGAAAGAAAAGCCATGTCTGGGGCAAACCCAACACATCATATCACCCAAAGAACACCATAATTTTTCAGCAGCTGGGACTAGGAAACTGGTCAGAGTTGAGGAAAAGATGGATGATACAGGGATATTCTTGAGAAAAATCTGTACCACTCTGTGTGTGATTTGAGGCTGGAGGTTCACCTTCCAGCAGGACAATGACCCCAAACACACTGCTAAAGCAACACTTGAGTGGTTTAAGGGGAAACATGTAAATGTGTTGGAATGGCCTAGTCAAAAGCCTAGACCTCAATCCAATAGAAAATCTGTGGTCAGACTTAAATATTGCTGTTCACAAGCACAAACCCTCCAATTTGAAGGAGCTGGAGCAGTTTTGCAAGGAGGAATGGGCAAAAATCCCAGTGGTAAGATGTGGCAAGTTTATAGAGACTTATCCAAAGTGGCTTGGAGCTGTGATAGCCACAAAATGTGGCTCTACAAAGTATTGACTTTAGGGGTGTGAATAGTTATGCACATTGACTTTTTCTGTTATTTTGTCCTATTTGTTGTTTGCTTCACAATAAAAAAAAAAAAAATCTTCAAAGTTGTGGGCATGTTCTGTAAATTAAATGATGCAAATCCTCAAACAATTCATGGTAATTCCAGGTTATGAGGCAACAAAACACGAAAAATGTCAAGGAGGGTGAATACTTTTGCTAGGCACTGTAAGTATAACTTTTGTTATTTTTTTTTTTTTAAATGAGCCTTTACAATCATTTTAACCTACAGCTATTACTTATCACGCAATTCCCTTCGATTCCTCCTGTATTAAATTGTATTGCAAATGTACAGTCTGCTCCGATATTGTAAAGTGCTACACAAGCTGCTGATGCTACATAAATCTTGTATAATAACAAAAATAAATACGCTTGATGTTATGGAGTTGCCGGCTGCTTCTTTTATGCAACAACAAAAATACAATGAAAATACAGAAATATTAAAAAAAAAAAAACCTGAAAATTAAAAATCAGTATGCCTTAAGATTAACACATCCCCCAAAACTAAATAATCTAAAAGTTATATTAAGACCAAACCAAGACCCCCACCCCTCTCACGACAGGAGACAGCAGTGGAGCTTAACCACTTGCCGACCGCCGTAGTACATACTCTTACAGGCACCGTAACATACCTGTACATAGGGTGTTTCTACCGAGTTTGCATGTGCAAACGGAAACCAAAAGACATGTAGCAGAATACATGTTGGCCTACATTTATGAAGAAATTAGCTTTTTTTTTTATTGGATATGTTTTATAGCAGAAAGTAAAAAATATTCTAAAATGTTCAGTCTTTTTTAATTTATATAATAAAAAATAAAAAAAACTGTGGTGATTAGATTAAATACCACTAAAAGAAAGCTCTATTAGTGTGAATTTTTTTTATAAAATTTAATTTGAGTACAGCGTTGCACAACCTCACAATTACCAGTTAAAGTACTGCAGTGCTAATGGCAAAAAACGTCCTGATCTAGGGGTTAAAACTTGCCAGAGCTGAGGTGGTTAATGTCTGAGCAAAGGCCGAAGAAAATGGGCTGCTCATTTGCAGATTGGGGCTTTGATGTGA
The DNA here is from genome assembly GCA_028564925.1 of Lithobates sylvaticus. Classification (NCBI taxonomy): domain Eukaryota; kingdom Metazoa; phylum Chordata; class Amphibia; order Anura; family Ranidae; genus Lithobates; species Lithobates sylvaticus. The sequence continues at coordinate 120,363,371 of CM053036.1, read as the reverse complement.
TGGGTGCATGTGCTAATAGTATTGGGGTGCATAGTTGAGTGTATTCTCCATACAATTTGATGTAAATGACATGGTAATGCATGCCCTATTCTGTACACTGTGCAGTGCAATACATATACTCCACACCGCTCCACTCAGAGCACTCTGTGTACTTCAAACTGCTAAAAATCATATCCTGCATCCAGTTTCCAATGATCTTAACAGCAGTTTTTCTTAAAGTCTATACATCCGGGCAACATAATTATAGTCAGTAATTAGTTCAAAGGCAAGGTACATACGTTAAGTTATTTTTTATTCAACCCGGCAGGCTGTGAGAGGTTGCCGTACTGTGAGGTTAGTACGGCGATCTCCCCTCCTATGCTTTTGTGTTCTGACAGGGGTACTGCCCCCCCCCCCCCACACTGATCGTGTATACCCAGCTTAAGGGATTTGCTGGGCAGGAAATCAGCTGTGCATTGGATATTAATGCTCCCAAACATGCCAATTAAATCTCAAAAATCTCCTATGTTAATATTCTTTTAAAAAGTTACATTCTTAGCTAAAAAACAACCTAATAAAAACATCTTTACATTAGGATAAGTATGAATATTTTTTTATTAATTTTCTATGCAACACTTTCCATTGGATTTTTAGGGCACGTGCAACCCAGGTTTTCCTCAGGGAAAGATGATAAGATTCTTTAACAGGAAATCAGTATTACAAATACAGTGGGGAATATTATTTGATCCCCTGCAGATTTTGTAAGTTTGCCCACTTACAAAGAAATGAAGGGTCTATCATTTATATCATAGGTGCATTTTAAATGATAGAGACAGAATGTCAACATAAAATCCAGAGAAAACACATGATACAAATGTCATAAATTGAGTTGCAGTTCAACAAGTAAAAAAAGTATTTGATCCCCAAGCAAAACATGACTTAGTACTTGGTGGAGAAACCCTTCTTGGCAAGCACAGAGGTGAGGTTTCTTGTTGTTGGTTACCAGGTTTGAACACATCTCAAGAGAGATTTTGGTCCACTCTTCCTCACAGATCTTCTCTAAATCTTTGAGGTTTCTTAGTTGTCGCTTAGCAAATCGAAGTTTCAACTCCCTCCATACATACATGTTTTATAGGATTTAAGTGGTTGTAAACCCTTACAGACCACTTTGACCTACAGGTAAGCCTAGATTAAGGCTTACTGTAGGTCCAAGAAATATCTCCTAAACCTACACGGTTTAGGAGACATTTGCAAAAAGACAGGCACCGCTGTCTACGGCGTGCATGCAGGCGCACTGAGCATGCCGCTGCTAACGCCGATATTCCGTTAGCGGAGGCTCCCATGCGCATGCACGGGAGTGACGTCATCGAGGCTCTGGCCAATCACATCGCTGGAGCCACGATACCCGGAAAGAAGAAGATGGACGCTCCGTGGAAGAGGGGACAGCGGTGACATCACAGGCTCCTGTGTCAGGCAAGTGACACATAATGGGCATCAGGGTTTACTTCCTCTTTAAGGTCCATGACCATAATGTGCATAATGTGTGTTAAGGTCCATGACCTTAATGTGCTTCTTCTTGAGCCACGCTATTGCCTTGGCAGTATGTTTTGGGTCATTGTCATGATGGAAGACCCATCATCAGTGTTCTGGCTGAGGGAAGAAAGTTCTCAGCCAAGATTTTACAAGATTTTACAATACATGGCCCTCATCCATTGGCCCCTCCATGCAGCAAAGTCAGCCTGTGCCTTTAGCAGAGAAACGGCCACAAAGCATAATGTTTCTACCTCTGTTCTTGACTGTAGGGATGGTGTTCTTAGGGTCATAGTCGGCATTTTTCTTCTTCCAAACACGGCTAGCCGAGTTAATGCCAAATAGCTCAATTTTGGTCTCATCTGACCACAGCACTTTCTCCAAATCCTTCTCTGAATCATTTAGATGTT